>JABBOT010000008.1:5659576-5797076 GCA_016165875.1 Acanthopleura granulata
CGATGCTCTTGAGCTGGGTGTAGCCGCCTAAAGCCGATTGGAAAATTTGGCCTTTTTCGATGCTGTGAAGCTGGGTGTAAGCGTCTATAGCTGAGTGAAAACAAGTGACCTTTCCGATGCTCTTGAGCTGAAGATTGTAGCCGCTAAAGCCGATTGGAAAATTTGGCACTGATGCTGTGGCTGGGTGTAGCGTCATAGCTGTTGAGTGAAAACAAGTGACGCTTCCGATGCTCGCGAGCTGGGTGTAGCCACTAAAGCCGATTGGAAAATTTGGCCTTTTCGATGCTGTGAAGCTGGGTGTAACGTCTATAGCTGAGTGAAACAAGTGACCTTTCCGATGCTCTTGAGCTGGGTGTAGCCGCCTAAAGCCGATTGGAAAATTTGGCCTTTTTCGATGCTGTGAAGCTGGGTGTAAGCGTCTATAGCTGAGTGAAAACAAGTGACCTTTCCGATGCTCTTGAGCTGGGTGTAGCCGCCTAAAGCCGATTGGAAAATTTGGCCTTTTTCGATGCTGTGAAGCTGGGTGTAAGCGTCTATAGCTGAGTGAAAACAAGTGACCTTTCCGATGCTCTTGAGCTGGGTGTAGCCGCCTAAAGCCGATTGGAAAATTTGGCCTTTTTCGATGCTGTGAAGCTGGGTGTAAGCGTCTATAGCTGAGTGAAAACAAGTGACCTTTACGATGCTCTTGAGCTGGGTGTAGCCGCCTAAAGCCGATTGGAAAATTTGGCCTTTTTCGATGCTGTGAAGCTGGGTGTAAGCGTCTATAGCTGAGTGAAAACAAGTGACCTTTACGATGCTCTTGAGCAAGGTGTAGCCGCCTAAAGCCGATTGGAAAATTTGGCCTTTTTCGATGCTGTGAAGCTGGGTGTAAGCGTCTATAGCTGAGTGAAAACAAGTGACCTTTACGATGCTCTTGAGCTGGGTGTAGCCGCCTAAAGCCGATTGGAAAATTTGGCCTTTTTCGATGCTGTGAAGCTGGGTGTAAGCGTCTATAGCTGAGTGAAAACAAGTGACCTTTCCGATGCTGTTCCCCTTAGTCTACATGGCACGTACGCATGCTGGTCGCATATTTGACCTGCAAATAGTAAAATAGTCTCGACGTCAGCGTAAAACTGATCAAGCAAATAACAAAATATGTTACAGTCGTTCAGCTTTCATTTGTGATAAAGTAGTTAGGTGATTCTTGTGACGTTTATGAGGAATAAATAAGCTTTAAGTCACAGATTGCTGAATTTTGCCATTTTAAGATGACAGCAAATACGCAAACTGGAAAACGATTTTAATGGCAAGGCCTGATGTTGATGACAGTTTTACAGCTTAGTTTGAAAATAATTTGCTTTGTTCATGAATAATATCAGTTTGTCCATATGTTTTTCATCGAAGTCCTCAGTCAACACGATCGTAAAATTAAAAGCAAATGATAAATATGCATTATCGACTTATTTCACATATCAATAAAGCACTTAGTGTACGCCATACATACATTCACTTACGATTAAAGACAACATTAACTCATTTGTGCGTGATCGTAAATGAAATAAGGCCCCCCAAAAAATGCTCATAAACTCTGCGGCTGACAGGGTGCGATATGATGTATACCGACTGGCAGAAATCAACAAAATTTTAAGCGTGTGAATTGTCAATCGCCTACGTCAACCAATAAATCGTGGCGTCAGGAGGGCAGTTGTCAGAATAGTATCGAATGACATCAATGAAACACCATATTTTTCCGCAATATACAGTACTTAAATCTGCCAGAATCACATCTTCAAGGGACTGGCAAGGGGCAAACACACCCCAAAGGCTTCAGTCTTGCTCAGGGGAGTGTTCAAATGAATATGACTTCACCTATATTTAAACTTACTACCTTATAAAAACGCCCCCATGCATGTTTACATGTTAGAATAGGGGTTGTAGGGAGACCTGACGGGGGTGGGGGTGTAATTCCTGGAAACGATCTAAAATATGTCAGCACGGATATAGTGCGAGAGCCATACAGTAACAGTGAAAAGTCAGAAGATACTGGCCGCCGTCTTGTCAGAAGACTGCGGTGATATGTACAAACTCCGCCTCATTATTTCTCAGACAGAATGTTCAGAGACAGATTTGTGATATTGTCACCTGTATATCACAGACATGGAGTAGATCAAAGCAGTCTAGAATCCTGCTTTCTGCGCCATCACATTGTTGGGGGATTTGAAGATTTGAACATTGGCCTTTTTAGATGTAACATAAAATGAGTCGCTCCCCTTTGTAGTTGACTGCTTCTATAGAATCCCATCACTTCAAGTGGGCGATAATCTAACAAACTGAACCCAGAGGGAATAGATATAATGCACTGTTCTGAGATCAGCTTCACATGGACACCTTGATACATTTAATTTAAGG
Organism: Acanthopleura granulata; assembly: GCA_016165875.1. Classification (NCBI taxonomy): domain Eukaryota; kingdom Metazoa; phylum Mollusca; class Polyplacophora; order Chitonida; family Chitonidae; genus Acanthopleura; species Acanthopleura granulata. The sequence goes on from JABBOT010000008.1 coordinate 5,661,965, forward strand.
ATAATGGATTTTTAATACTTTAGTCAGTTTGGTTCACAGAACATTATTCGGTTATATGTCCTCCATTAGACTGGCACACAATCTGCTTTTTTGTTTCTTTTTTTCTTTCTTTCTTTTTTTTTTGTTCGTTTTTACACCCAGCGACCTGTTCATTTCGGTTGAATAGCAGAGATCTGGCGTTTCAAATGTCAGCAGTCGTTTGGCTTCTTAGAACGACAGCTCATTTACCTGAAAATCAACTGTGATTACGGAGCTGAAAACTCTTTCACCCGAAAGTTGGAAAATGTCATTTCACTTTCTGTAATGGAATATCCATGTTCTGTACAGTAACTCTAGACAATTCAATGCAATTCGAGACAACGTCATTTAACTTCGCAGCAGCACAAGTCTTTGTCTTGTTTGTGAATGTGTGAAATGTGTTGTAATTTTTCTGTCACCGAGTTCTCGGAGGGGCATTCTTGTTGATTTCACGACGATTGTTTTTTATGCTCGTCAGCCCATTGTGTTTAGAGCAGTTCCACAAACTTGCAGGTGAAATTGCGAACTGTTTTGAGTTGAGCTAACAGTCACGGTATTGTTTCCCAAAGTCAGAGTTTCTCCCTGGAAACCTAGGTACGCGTTGTCATGACAGTTAGAATGGATCTGACTTTATGAGCATGTTATCAAATAGCCATGTATATGTCTGGTGCCATATAGACGCCAACTGATTGAAATTTCAATAACTTTTTTGGTTTGCTTTCTGCTGTAAACAGATTCACCTGGGTTATGCCGTCAATCCATCTTCTTACTAGGTTGTAATGTGGTATGATAGGTCAGTATGTCTTCATCCCAGCCTTGTAACCCGCGATTCAGTAACGAGCCAATCACCAATCAGTTCGCTTTGTTAACACTTGACGTCAGACAGTCTTTGTCGAGCACAGGGCGAGCACGTCGCCTGAGTCAGTCAACAATCATTTCGCGCTTTTCCAGTTGCCAGTGGACGTCACACAGGCTTTGTCAAGCACAAGACGAGCACATGGTGGCGATTATATTTTGGCTGTGTCTAATTTCACAGTAAATTTCACAGTGCTGCATTATGAGTGAAGCATAAAACAGCAGCAGACTTAATAAAGGTATCGATTTCATCCAAGAAATGCTAGCAAATGAAGTCCGGAAGAGTTACGACTATCATACATGGCAGACGTTCATGTAATTAATACGAATTATGGGACTGAATGCCTTATTGTGTTTTATTTGAAACCAAACTCATCATGAGTTGTGTTCTCAAATTACAGTTGATAAACAATAAAAATACCACTAAGTCAGTTTGCGCCAATGCAGCCTATTTTTTCCTGCATTCCCCTGTAGAACGCACGCTGTCTCTTTTCGGAAGTATCTCATTACTGAATTTATGGGAGCTAGTTAAGGACATACAAGAAGCAGTTGGACGCGAATTGCCAATAACATACATGACAAAAACTGAACGATACAGTTTATATACTGGCAGATTTGCTTGGAATTTCTTTACATTTGTGAAGAAATTCATCTCTACAAAAGTCGTGTTTATACTATTACATTCTTATCAGGAAAACATTGAAACCATGGTCTTGACCAATGATTGTGGGGCTTATCTTCATTGGGATAGTACGTCTTCTCGATGGCGAAGTGGTATAATGGATAACCTGGAGATGCCGGCCTGTGTAATTCCAGCACCAGAACTTTATGTCAGGAGGTTGGTTAGATACCTGACAAAGTGCGGTCGATTAATATACCCATAATAAAACTTAAACGCTGTGGTATAAAGGAAATATTCTTGAATACGATGGTTACCAGCAATCACATAAATAAATGATTTGAAAGGCATTATATATGTTAAATCGGCCAAGGCATATACGTACTCGAATTGGAGCAAACTATTCAATAAATGTTTTTATCGTCAACCTGAAGATTCTCATATCAATGCATTAAATCTCCATTACTACGATACAAATAACGTCAAAACGAACTGAATTCAACAACAGGGTTTCGAGATGGAACACTTTTATCCCCAAAGGTAAGAAAAGTCTTACTGTACCATGTGACCTGTCAAAAATGTTAGGCAACTATTTATGATTACGTTTACTATAGCATGGACTTCGAAGAAAAGTTTCAAAAAAAGTTACTTAGACCAGACATACGATATGGAAAATTAAGGAGCTGGAAGTTTTTTAATTTAAGAAGCTCCTGATTGAAGGAGAGGTCGTTTGTACCTCTTTAACACGGCAAGACAGGTGATCGGTAAATTAAAATCAAGAAAATTGCCTGACATTTTTGACAAGTCACATGACACAGTTGAACTTTTTTTACCTTCCACGACAAAAGAATTCGAACTCGAAACTCCCCTATTCCAACAACTAAAACTGACATCAATATTTAAAACATAGTACATACTGATGAAGCCTAGCCATCGGCTTATGTGTTTATATCAGCATGTGGAAGCGTATCAAATGACCAGCAAGGGAACGGAAAGATTCAGGCAAATATTGTCATAAAGCTGACAGTGTATGATATGTAGAATAGAACTGCTTTGTCATCTGTCAATGGCAGGGAAGTAATAATTCAGTACCACCGCTGTTAACAGCATATGAAATATTCATACAGACAACTGATCATGCTCAAACGCTCTACATGCAGAGTTATTACTCGAGGGAAGGACAATAGATATATGTTACCTTATCATTTTTACTAATCTCGGCATTCACACTTCATGTACTTTGCTTGGTCATTCCATTTGTCAGGTATAATTGCGTCGGAGTGGTCTTGAAGCGTTTATATCCAGGGATGATAAGTGGATGTCCTTACTTAAATAACGTGTTCGGATTTACCGCTATTTATTTATTTATTTATATATTTATGTACGTGGGACGGTCCGCCAACAACATGCAAATGGTCGTGGGTTCCCCCTGGGCTCTGCCCGGTTTCCTCCCACCATAATGCTGGCTGCCGTCGTATAAGTTAAATAGTCTTGAGTACGGAGTAAAACACCAATCAAATATATAAATAAATAAACAAATAAATAATTTAATTAATGTATTCATTTATTTATTTATTTAATCTGTTGTCTTTGATCACGCAAGTTGCATACCGGCTGACAGAAATCAACACAACTGAAGCGTGTGATTTCTCAGCTGGCAACGGCAGCAAGTAAATCGTAGAGTCATGAGGGAAATTTCAATGAAAATGTCGAATGGCACCAATGGGCCACCGTGCTCTTCGGCAATTTACAGTAGTGATTTAGTTACTTCAATCAGTCGGAATTACGTCTTCAACGGATTGATAACGAACCAAACACATACCTCTGACTTCAGTGTTGCTCGTAGGGAGAGTGTTAAAATGGACAGGACTTTATTTGCATTAAAACTTTCTACGATATAAAAACGTTTCCATGCATGAGCTACATGTTAGAGTAGGGCTTGTTGAGGAGGGGAGAGGGTCAGTTCCTGGAAACGATCTAAAAGATGTCGGCACGGATATTAAGCCAAAGCCATACAATGACTCTGAAATGTCAGAAGATACTGACCGCTGTCTTGTCAAAAGACGGCGGTGATATATATAGACATCGCCTAATTATTTCCCAGACAGATTGTTGAGAGATTGCATTACAGGTTTGTAATATTGTGACCCCAGACATTGCGCAGATCAAAACAACCTTACAATATTGCTTTATGCACCATCATATCTCCAGAAGATTAGTGCGGGATTCGCTTTAGCTTATTACAATGATAGTCGTAGGAGCCGAATAGAACGGGTTTGGACATTGGCCTGTTTACGTGTAATGTGAAACTCGCTACTCTCTGCTCCTCGTCAGCGGAACATTTATATCATTTGTAGTTGACTGCTTCTACAGAATCTCATCCCCTCAAGTGGCCGATAATCCAACAAACTGAACCCACAGAGAGTCGGTGCAACGCAAGGTTCTGAGGTCTGCTCCAAATAGACACTTTGGTATGTTTGATTTAAGCCCAAGTCCGTTCTTCGAACACCGATTTTTAATAATTTAGTCAATTTCACCATAGAACATTATTCACACTGGTAATATGTCCTCCATTAGGGTGGAACAGAATCTTTTATTTTATTTTATTTTTTATTTTTTTTTTATTTTTTCGCTCTTCTTTGTTTTTATCCGGGAACCGTTTCATATCGGCTGTATAACATGTCAGTCGTTTAGCGTCTGATAACCACAGTTCATTTACCCGATGATCAACTGTGACAGTAACTCAAGAGAAAACCGTTTCACTTGAAAGTTGGAAAATGTCATTTCACATTCTGTAATGGAGTATCCCTGTTCTGTACAGTAACTCCAGTCAGTTCTATGCAATTCTAGACAAAGTCATTTAACTTCAAAGTAGCACAACTGTTTGTCTTATTTGTGAATGTGTGAAGTGTGTGGTGGTTTTCTGTCGCCGAGTTCACAGAAGGGCATTCTTGTTAATTTCACGTAAATTTTTTATGGGTTTCACCTGGTTGCCACGCTCGGTGTCAAATTAGCCGATGGCATTTAGAGCAGCCCAACAAGCTCGCCAATGTGCAGGTGAAATTGCGAACTGTTTGGTTTGAGTTGAGCTAACAATCAGAATAGTGTTTCTCAAATCCGCTGGGAGTCTGTACCAGAGCCTCTCCCTGGAAACGTAGGTGCGCGTTGTCATGACAATTAGAATAAATATGAATCTATGAGCATGTTATTATGCAGCCATGTACGTGTCTGATGCAATATATAGGCACACTGCATAATTGAAATTTCAATTACCACTGAAGATTATCGTTTTTGGTTTGCTGTCTAATTAATACTCACTTTCAACCGAATATTACAGAAAATGGCTAATTTTAATAAAACTTGAATAAAAATTATACCAGAAAATTATATATGCATGCTTTCCTTCTTTTATATCATCTAATCCGTCTAAGGCACATATAATGAGGTTGTGAAGGAAATTTAGGGAATAATCTCAGCAAAAAGTATTGCAGCTGATTTGAGCCACTTCGTCTTTTCCTAATTTCCCTTGATAAATTTATAATGAGAATAAAATAACAACACGAAAATTCCAAAAACCGAAAACACGAATATACATAATGGCAAAAATGTAAAAACACGAAAATGAAAATTCAGAAAACCAAGATAACGGGATCCAGAAAATAGGAAAATGCGATAATGACTTGAAGCGCTTTTTTGTATCAACTCACTATTTGATATGCATCAAATATTTGATTTCATCTGATATGCGGAAGCATATGATATGGATCCACGGATCTGCCTACATTCGACCAAATATGTCGTATATAAGATTTTTGTCGTCTTAAATTTCAGCACCATTTATATATGTAACTGGTTTCTTGAAAACATTTGGAGTCAGGGGTGGCTTTACTCTTCCGTTTCAAAACCACAGATCACATCTATACATATTAAATTATCCAGCTAAAGTCGGTGGAGAGCTTATTAGGTTCACACTATCGGTATTTCGTGTTGGTCTCTTGACTTTAAACCTGACATGGCCACCTGTTTTATTGGCGACGTTGGTTTGGTCCGCCTTATCAAGTCCGGTGCCACACCATCATCATCATTATCATCAACAACGTCATCATTATCACCATCTGTTCGAGGACAGTGACCAGACTCAACTGCGTGATAAACAAAGGACCATTCCCACTGACTTTGGTTAGACACCGAGCCATACATATTTAATAGTGACTCCAATTGCCTTGCTCTAATGAGTCTGTGCTCCCAGGTTTCGAACAGCACGATCCCATTTTGGAATGCTCTGTTCAGTACAAATGTATGTAAGGTCAGTGTATACCAAGGAAATGGGTGTTTCTTATATAGGACAACTCTCACACGAAAGAGACGCATAGATGTTATCGTAATCTGTTGGTGACACCCGATGTCACTGACGTCCACGATTAACGTCCATTTGTCATGGCTGAATGAGGTTCCGTTGCCTTTATTTCGCGATTTCTAATATTCTGACTTTTTCATTGTGTAGCGTGGTTGAAAAGGTCAGCGTTTTCAATGAGTTATCTACCTGAAATAAACCGAATGTTTAACGGTGAAACAATTCAGCCTACGTATATAACTTTTTGACCTTTCTTTTTATACGACTATTTATTTGTTCTGCATCATGTTAATATACGGCTAAGTTGAATCATGAGTTATGAATTAAAACCAGTTCGTCTGTGTAAGATTAATCAGCTAAAGAGTAATTTGAAAATGCACGAGAGATTCTTTAGTGTGGAGTTAATTCTACCCCGTTGTCAAATAAGGACCATATGCAAATGTACACATTAAATAGAGATGATCTTTCAAACAACATCGAGTGTGTCACGCATCATACCGGCTGGTACATTTACCTCCCCGAATAATATTGTGATGTGATGTTTATTTCCAGAAATAAAAGGATTTAAGCTTGTAAACATGGTAGATTTGCTTTTATTGTTTATATAATTTATACAGAGGTTAAATATCAGAATTATCCTCAGTGATGAAAGTGTTATTTCACATAATTTATACATATTACTTTTGTGATTACATATTTACTGCGTCAAACCCTAAAGTCGGAATAAGAAACATTTTGTTCATGACGCTCCAGTCTGAGCCCAGGGGTATGTCGTCACAATACATGTTTAGTAAAGTTTTACATTCAGACGTCACACAACAGTTAGCCAATACGTTATATATACGGAGGGAGTAAAAGACAATCGGCACCATAAAATATGTCGTTTGTCCACATTTTCTTCAGTTTTAGAATAGACTTTAACACCTTTCCTACCTCGTTAAATCACTCGAATTGTGCGCATTCTCGGGATTTGACTCGGTTTGGAACAAGGTTCAGCGGTGTCGGGTAACGCAACAAACACCGCAACAAACACAGCTACGGTGGGGTTAAACCATTAAACAGCACTGAAACAGATAAGTGGAAAGACGTGTGATAACCGGGCTCTACAGGTCAACATGCTATCAACATGTCCTCCGACTCTAACATCAGTAATCCCAGACTCAAGATTAGAATGTTGGAAGCAATGTGACCTATTCCTCCATTCCTACCTGATGACCTCAGCAATATCTGTATTTGGCCACATTCACCTTGTTAGTCCTGCGCTTCTCAGATAAGTTTCACCTGTGATTGCCGTATACAACGGCGGTGATATGCCAATCTCTGGAACATGCATCAAATACATCTTCAGGGAAATGTAACTGTTACACCACCGACAGCTGTATCCTTGTCTATTTCTTTGTCTTCATAACCTTTTCATGCACCTCGTAAAACAGAACCATTTTTTAAAAACTGGGGATCCAAGTCCAAGTTCAGTTATTGGTAAAACTTTATAAAACATGTACATAGTTGGCGCTCCATATTTCTGGAAGGTGCTAAGGTGGAAGGTGGAAGGTAATAATATCAATGGCAGGACATTGTGACTAAAAATGTGTGTCACGTCTGGTGTCTTGGACATGATGCTTCAGTTACGCAGCGCTTAAGCCACAAGGCCCAGCGACATAAGAGCTGTCCCACTCCACCAAGGCACTCGATTTAATCAGTATGGGTTGAAAAGGATTCCTAACTGGACAAATTCATCGAGGTCATTAAATGATATGACTAACCTATGTTTAACGAATAAAATTTAACTGAAAACTGGTCTTGCTTAACATGTCACCAGTTTTAATACTTTTATACAATTTGAACAGAATATCACACACTGGGCCTGAGTTACATTATAAGTTATTTATAGCCAGTTGGATTAGTCGTCTGAGGAGATGTCACCGAGTACAAAAGACAGACGTCAACAGGGCATCAGAGTTTTTAGAAGATACGTCTGTTGTTCCCTTTTCAAAAGACAAACCGGGAGATTTTCGGTCTTCTTCAGCATTTCCTTGTATCGGTGTACAACACCAATACCCTGAAACACAAAGCGTGCCATGTAAACAATAATAGGCCCTATTCGCAAATAATTCAAACTGTGTATTCATACCGGTTATTACACTGATTACAATCACTGATGTCCTGAGTGTAAGACAGATGCATGTCCAAACTTGACAAACTTCGACATGCTTACCGTTACATAAAATATAGAACACAGGACCTGTAAGTCACGTGTACCGGTTTAGATGCACCAACAAGGCTTCTTTTCGATGTTTAATAATCTGTCAGTTACAAACCATATACTGCAATGTATTTATTTGATTGCTGCTTAATGCGATTCTCAACACTTTTCCCCTTCAGTGCTTAGAACCTGTTTACTTTGAAATAGTTTGTCATAATTCTTTCAGATCGTCAAGGAGTTGTAGCGAAGAGCTGCGTGAGTTTATATATACACTAAAGAAAGAACACACCTGTCCGTTGTAACCGGTAACCTGTGAGCCATGAACTCGGCTATTCTCCCCGCCACTGCCTGCTTGATTTGTTTGGTCATGTGGTCGCTGTTATGGTACAGGTTGACGTTCATCACAGGGTCAGCGGTTCCGGCACGTAACATGGCCACGTTGGTCTCCAACTCCAGACTTGTGTTCTTAAACATAGTTACATACATGAGCGCTTCCTTCTGAAAACGCACGACATTTAATTCGAAATTTAATGCTAACTGGCTTACACTAAATATTCCGCTTAATCATTTGAAAGCTAGTATATTGACTGTCTTTAGCTCGCATTCAAGAAAGAAAAGGAATAAGATGTGCTCATTTGAGTCCTCATATTTTATGCTATTCATTTATTTCTTGGATTGCTGCTTGACCCAAAACTCAAGAATTTTTCACTTAAATGACGGCGGTCGGGTTTTTGGATGGAGAAAAACGAAATATCCGGGGAAAACCACCGACCTTTGGCTAGCTACTAACAAACTCGCCCATGTGTGACGTACAGGTATGCACACCATATTAGGGGAGAGGAGTTATCTCCAGAGACCGCTGAAGACAGCACAAACGGTCACGTATCAAAAGAGTGTAAAATGTGACCAGTTGTGAACCGTGTGACCCTTTGATTGGAATTCATTTTTACTGATAACACATGCATTTCTATCATGAATGGTTTTGATGTGAAACAACGGCTTTACAAGTATGGTTCTGGAGTGAGCAGTGTTGATGCAGTGGTTGAAATTACTCAATGAAAACGTCATTTGGTACCTCATAAAGCGTTTTACGTCAATATCGGGTGAAAACCCGAGGGTGCTTAATTAAGTTCTCTGTGTATACAATTCGTTCTATAATGCCGAGTTTCAACCGAACTTTGTGAGTCCTAGTGGCAAACACATCAACCGGCGCTCGACAACACCATGCTCCCACACCCACATTTTAAGGGCCTAATACATTTATGAAATTTGAGGAATCTACTCAGATCCAGTTATCTGAGACAATAAAGCCTATGTGCCTATCCTCAAACAATATTTATGTATATATAATATATATATATATAATAATATAATATAATACATATATATGCTCGAGTTTTAAATCGTACTTAACAATTTATCGGATATATGACGACGGGGAGTTCTTAGAACGTATGGGTTTACTGTGTCTTACTGTGTCCTTGACACAACAGAGCAACACATCCCTTTTTACATTTAGATACCATACCTGTAAATCTGACTTCAACGAGTCCACTAGATACGTAGAGAGCTGATTCAGGAAATCGGCAGGTATAGCCTGCTTGTCCAGGTTTGTTCTGATCACGGCACAGACACACGCCATTAGTTTGCTGTGGGATCACTGTATGTATTGAGCCTACTGAAAGGTTAGACCAGGAAACTTTACACAGAAACAAAACTTTGGTATATACAGACGGCGTATATTACACACAGAGCCATATAGCCCACCAGATAATTAATGGCACCAGGCTAAAGTGTCTCTATACACCTTATTAAACCAACAAGAGAAACGTACTGGAGCAAACAATGTGACAGTCTGAAGCTACACGCAGTCGTCATTACACCGGGTATCAGCTTGAATGAGTAAATACAATGCAATATTCGTTCTGGGCTATGTTCTGGTTTGGCTGGCTAAAAGCTTGGTAAACTGGACGGACGGGTATACGTCACTCGAGACTGGGATCGCTCGCCCGACGCAGGATTGCCGAGTACATTTATTTGTTAACCTATATATATTGCATACATAGATGTATATACGAGGGTACACGGTAATTGTACACCTAACTGTCCAGCTTTATCGATATTATATAGTAAACTGTAACTGTCCAATATCACATTGTATATTAAAAGCCCCCCTGTACATAATCCCTTCAAAGGCGGAATATTTGAAAGTTCTTACATGTAGAACTCGTATCAACTGACCATCACTCAAAGTTTTGATTTTGAATTTTGAATTTGTTTTCTGCAATGTCCATCTCTTGTCTATGCAAGATTCCACATGTAGTATTCTTCCCAAAGTAATAAGCTTTAAAATGTGTTTTGGAGAGAGTTTTGTTTTCGGTTATGCAATCTGAATGAATATCACGGGTACAAACATGATACAAACTTGAAAAACCCTCTGGCTACATGGCAGTTCAAATCAGTGTGAATGATGGCTCTGTAAATAATACAAGAACAGTTTGACACCGACAATTCCAGTAGAACATAAGGGATTGTGTCTGCCTCCGCCAGTGCAAACTCCGCCAGGTGTATTTGTTTATTTATCTAGTGGATTGCCAAACACAGGATGTTTTCACTGATACGCGACAGTGATAAGTGTGGTTGGAGGATACCTAAGTGCCAAGTGTAAACCACCAGCATTTGGCAAGAAACTAATTTTCCCAAGAAGCAATGATTTTCACCTGAAGAGTGACCTCGAAGAGTTTTTTTTTCATAAGGGTAGGGGCCGTACGGGGAAATCTTCAATACCGCTACATTAGTCAGATATATCGACAACCAACTGCCACCAAGGCCCGAGAACACTGGAAGCGATCTTTGCTGTTACCAAGGTTAGAGGGCGAAGCAGGTGAAGTTTGCTGCCACCAAGTTTAGAGGGCATTGCAAGTGATCTTTGCTGCCACCAAGGTTCGAGGACATTGCAAGTGATCTCTGAAGCCACCAAGGCCCAAGAACATTGGAAGCGATCTTTGCTGCCACCAAGGCCAAAGAACACTGGAAGTCATCTTTGCAGCCACTAAGGCCCAAGAACATTGGAAGCGATCTTTTCTGTCACCAAGGCAAAAGAAGATTAGAAGCGAGCTTTACTGTCACCAATTCCGAAGAACATTGGAAGTGATCTTTTCTACCACCAAGGCCTGGGGGCTTTGCAAATGATATTTGGAACATTGGAAGCGATCTTTGCTGCCACCAAAGTTCAAGACCATTGAAAGTGATCTTTACTGTCACCAAGGCCCAAGAATATTGGAAACAATATTTGCTGCCACCAAGGCCCGGGGGCATTGCAGGTGATTTTTGCTGCCACCAAGACCAAAGAACATTTGAAGCGATCTTTGCGGTCACTAAGGCCAAAGAACATTGGTAGTGATCTTTACTGTCACCAAGGCCCAAGAGCACTGGAAACAATATTTGCTGCCACCAAGGCCCGGGGGCATTGCAGGTAATCTCTGCTGCCACTAAGGCCCAGGAACATTGGAAGTGATCTTTGCTGCCACCAAGGCCCAAGAACATTGGAAGTGATCTTGGTTGCCACGAAGGCTCCAGGGCATTGCAGGTGATTTTTCCTGCCACCAAGACCTGAGAACATTTGAAGCGATCTTTGCTGTGTGCAAGACACGAAACATTGGACGCAATCTTTCCTGCAACCAAGGCCTGAGGAAACTGGAAGCGATCTTTCCTGCAACCAAGGCCTGAGGAAACTGGAAGCGATCTTTGCTGTCACCAAGGCCCAAGAACATTGGAATTGATCTTTACTGCCACCAAGGCCCAAGAACACTGGAAGCGATCTTCACTGCCACCGAGGCCCAAGAACACTGCAAGCGATCTTTGTTGTCATCAAGGCCCGAGAACATTGAAGGTCATCTCCAACATTCGCTGTCCGTGGCTGGAATTCAACCAACACCTAGTGTGTCCTGGTGATTGAAAGACAAACATCTTAATCAACCAGTCACGACAAACCGCTTTCTCCAGTTGAACTTGAAAGGTCCTAGTGATTTGTCTTTACATATAAAGTTACACACTAACACAAGTGTCGACATGGTAGGTTCGAAAGATGATCCCTTTCATCTGATCAATACTTATTATGGCAACCATCGCTGGCGTCAAAAATTCTTAGCAACTGCCATCAACACAATAAAATCACTGTAATATAGACATATAATAAATAACACAATAACTTTCAAAAAAGTTTCACTTTTAATACATACATGTACATATGTTCAACATTTGAAATATTTACAAATACATCAATTACCACTACCACGGAAAAATACTATCGTTTACAAAAAGCCAATGTTAGAAATCATTAAAACCATCTGAGCCAGCTGGCAATCAGTAATAACAAATGTGTTAGCCATTAATGTATCATCCACACATAACATATTGAAAACAGACAAAATATAGAGCAATAAAATTCTGATTATAATCAATTAAAAAAGCATGACAAACAACTGAAGACATGAACTTACAAATGAGTTATACTTCATACTATGCTGTTATACAAAGCATAATTATACATGCAAACTATACAGGAATAAATGTTCTGAAAGTACATATGTCCGTTTCATGTAACTTAGAAGGACTTCTAACCATCAGTAAAAGTATGACGGTGTAATTTAGCACTGAACAGTTCTGGCGTTCCATGCATAAAAAGACATACTAATAAATGAAACACAAAATGAGAATACAGCTGTCAGGGACAGCGATGTCGGGGTTCAAGCCTGTAGAGTTTGAATGTATGTAACGTTTCTTTTGTTACATCGGCACATATATAGTAGATGTGCAGCCCTTTGCACTCCAAGTTTTCAGATTTACCTCTGTCACAGTTTTCATTCTGGTTTCCTGCAAACATGGGAAAATTATGCTCTTTCCCATTTTGATCGCAATTTGCGGCAAAAGTATGCATCGTGGGAACGAAATAAGACCAGGTTCGTGATCAGGACGTCAATCTACATCGAGTAGCATATTTAGACGACTCAAATTCGAAATTTTTGTTTTCAAATGACATCACTTCCAGTTATTTGCTCTGTAATTGCATTCTGTTTCTGAAATAATCCAGAGGCAACCGTTGTAACATGTGCAAAATTTCAGGTCTATCGGAGATGAGGTTCGACAGAAAATGGCTCTGAAAAGCTTTAGACATACTGAAAAACTCACAAAAGACAGTCCCCAAGCCTATTACCAGGCTAAATTTCACGCATTTCTGCCTTGCCCTTTTAGCTGCGGAAGTTTTTCAAGTTTGAAACTTGCAAAAATGTCTGTTTTGGTGGGGGGGGGGGGAATGTACTACTTTCAGTTTGCTGACAGCACTTTCGGTTATGCCTCCATGCCGTGGGATGATGTTAGGCCTTAAGCCTGCGTGTTTAGCTTCATAGGTTACGAAGATATACCCACGTCTGGTTTTAGTGGCGTCACTTCCGGTTTGCATAAGATAGGTTGATTTGCAGGACATCATCTGTACAAGTGTAGAAATTATCAGCAAAAAACGAATTTTTTGGTCACATGACACTTTCACCCAATAGCAAGCTTTAAAAATTTTCAAGTCAGAAAGTCCAAGTTATCATCCTGAGTGTACCTGGGCTTTATGCAACTACAGTTTAAATTTCAGTTCAATCACATCAGCCGTTCTGGAGAAGATGTTTAAAAGTTTTTACCAAAATTCAATATGGCCACCGTGTCAGACTTAAAAAGTTCCCAAAGGTTTAGGTGCAAACTTCAGGTCTGTAGCTAAAACATACTAAAGTTTCATAACTGTGCGCCTTGCGATTTTCTCTACAAATACGGGACAAAATTGACGAGAATAACAATAATCCGAACAAAAACAATGGTGATTCAAGTCTGAATAGCTTGAACCCCTAATAAAAACACTTCATTCAAATAACTAAACATCATTTCACTAACAAGTCATAAACCTTTCCTTGTAAATTTTACCACTCCTGAATCAATGTAACACAGGTAGTGTTAGTTTGTAAAACTGTCCTAAGTCATAACTTAGTACCTACATTATGCAGGACTTGCAATCTTTAGTGAAAAGGAGGTCTGGTGACTTGTCCAAATTATGTGATTTTTAAATGCTTTAAAAAAGATATCTGAATATGCCAATTCAGAGACTAATTTCCCTCAGTTAATACTGCCCAATACATGTATGTGTGAACAACATTACCTAATTAATCCTTTAGGGGTGGGAAGGTCTGCCAGCAACCTGCAGATGGTCATGGGTTTCTACCCAGGTCTGCCCTGTTTTCACCCACCATAATGCTGGCCACTGTCGTATAAGTGAAATATTCTTGAGTACGGCATAAAACAACAATCAAATAAATAAATAAATAATCCTTCAGGGCACTCTCATATGTACACACACATACACATACATGGACATGATTACTTTTCAGAATTTTATTATATTTTTTCATAATTCAAAAATGATTAAAGAATTCACCTAACATGTGGATTAACATACACGTAAGCACTTCAGATCAGCCTCATCTGAAGCCATATCTACAGCTGCTCCTGTAGGAAACTAGCTCTGAAGAAATACCTGCTCTCACAATACCTAACATGGCTTAAAGGCCTCAGTTCATGCCTGAGAGGCCACTGAATGAAAATTGTGATTATTTCAGAAATTGAGTGTTCCCTTGAAGTGCTTAAAAATGATTAAGAAAAGTGACCTATCATTTTTTTTTTTTTATTTGTCAGAAGAAAGACAAGCATTGCAGATGTGATTATAGAAGCTTCGGAAAGTGGTGCAAACAATTGTCCAGCTCAGTTCAGTCAAGGCTGAAGATGTGGCTATGTGACCATCATATCTGGGCTAACATAACTAATACAGTATCAATTCTGAGCTGCCAGATTTCAGGGAAAGCTGTTCAATGTCTATTTACAATGGAGTGCAAGCATGTCACCACTTCACCATCATACATTCACAACACATGAGATTTCACTAGAAATGACTCATTGACTGTTGTCCAGAAACTTGTGATTTGGCAGCTTCAGCAGGCTGGTCACCCATAACGATAACAATCATGAGATAAACAACACAACCCAGCTACAGACAGATTTGACACAATGTCAAGCCACCAAGATACTGCCAGATTTGACTCAGTGATTCGCTGCCATGGAACCGTGACAATGACCGGGTGCAGCCAGATTTGACCCACTGTCAATACAGCCCTGGTACAGTCAGATACAACTCCATGACAACAGGACCCAGGTAAAGGCAGACTTGACATAATGTCATCATGACTCATGTTTGACCCAGTGTCAATATGATCCAGATATGACACAATGTGAACATGACCCAGGTAAAGGCAGATATCAATATCAACATCATCCATGAAGAACCAGATACCATCCACTATCAACATCAATATGCCCCAGGTACAGCCGGATAAGACTTCATGACAACAGGACCCAGGTACAGGCAGACTTGACATAATGTCAACATGACTCATGTTTGACCCAGTGTCAATATGACCCAGATATGACAACAGGACCCAGGTACAGGCAGATTTGACATAATGTCAACATGACTCATGTTTGACCCAGTGTCAATATGGCCCAGATATGACACAATGTGAACATGACCCAGGTAAAGGCAGACTGGACATAACATCAACAGGACCCATATTTGATCCAGTGTCAACACGACCCATATACACGACCCTGATATGATGACCAAGATACAGGCAGATACATACACATTACCCATATTTGACCCAGTGTCAATATGAGTGATAAACCCAGATATGACACAATGTGACCAAGACCCAGCTAAAGGCAGATATCAATATCAACATCATCCATGAACAACCAGATATCATCCACTGTCAATATGGCCCAGGTACAGCTAAATAGTGCTCAGTGTTAACAGGCTGGAAACGTTCTGTGAAAGCAGAAAAACAGACGACAGTGCAAGAAATAGAAGTAAATTATACATATTACATCAAACCTATATCCACCAAAATAAACACAAAGATACTTCAAGAGCAATCGTTAGCTGACATTACTTCATATAAATGTAATTATCATAATGTATTTGTCAAATTTTCCTTTATTTTATACTTAATTGCAGTTGGAAGCCACATTCAAATATTTTTCCCTCCACAAGGTACCACACACCTCCTGATTTTAAAACCACAGCTGAAACAGAGAAAGTCTGATTTGAATCTGCAATCGGATGGGTCAGGCTATGTTCAGTTGAGGCCAGATCGAGGGTTAGGCCAAATAAACCAGTCTTCTCTCTCAAGTCATCTAACATCAATCCAAGTTTTCAAGCATGACTGATAGTATATTAGGGAGGATGAATGGATCGTTGGACCATGATGTCCAGTGATCTAATACTGTTTGATAGCCTACCTTTGAAAATTTGCTGTGGGCTCTGCCACCTTATGTCGCACCATGAACGTGGCCAATACATCAGCAACCTAGAAACATATTTTTTTTTCCTTTCATGTTAAACATTTCACCACATTAATACGGATCAAGCCATTTCCACACAAAATACATATCAAGACATTTTGAAACATCAGCATAATTTACACTTTTCCATATTCTGAGAAAGTAACACTCTCTACATACATGTACCAAAACATACATGACTGTGAAAATGCATTTTATCTTTGAGTGGCCTCCATGGCTCAGTTGGTTAGCGCATTAGCGCAGTGCAATGACCCGAAGCCTTCAACCAATGAGGTCGCTGTGAGTTCAAGTCCAGCTCATGCTGGCTTCCTCTCCCGCCATACATGGGAAGGTTTGCCAGCAACCTGCAGATGGTCATGGGTTTCCCTCGGTCTCTTACGGGTTTCCTCCCAACATAATGCTGGTCTCCGTCGTATATTTGAAACATTCTTGAGTGCGGCGTGAAACGCCCATCATATCAAATAAATTTTATCTTTGAACAAAAACATGGCTTTTCTAGTTGACATTTGGGAAAATAGGGTTATTTAAGAAACTGAACCAGGTGACTGACCTTATCTGGGACATCCTCGTGAACAGCATGACCACACTGTGGTAACACCTGCATCTGGAATTTACCTGAACACAGAGACAAAACCAAACCTCAGAGTAACCATCCACATGTGATTGGGTGGAGGAGACCAGAAGGCCTGGAGTAAACCTACCTAGACCAGACACTGGACAAAGCTTTTGCTAAACCTACTGTTTACAGGTCACAGTTGCTTCTTGATTTTTTGTAAGCCTCTCTTGCAGACAACATTTTCATTGTTTGTTTATTTATTTATTCATTTGATTGATGTTTAACGCAGTGATAAAAAATTTTCACTTACATTATAACCACCAGGTTTATGATAAGAGGAAACCAGTATGCCTGGAGAGAACTACTGACCTGTGCTACAGATGTATATGGATGTGTGTACACCTGAAAAGTCAGATGTATATGGATGTGTGTACACCTGAAAAGTCAGATGTATATGGATGTGTGTACACCTGAAAAGTCAGATGTATATGGATGTGTGTACACCTGAAAAGTCAGATGTATATGGATGTGTGTACACCTGAAAAGTCAGATGTATATGGATGCATGTACACCTGAAAAGTCAGATGTATATGGATGTGTGTACACCTGAAAAGTCAGATGTATATGGATGCATGTACACCTGAAAAGTCAGATGTATATGGATGTGTGTACACCTGAAAAGTCAGACGCATAAGAAAAGGCAACCTCAGTAGTCAAGGGCCTGATAGTCAAAAGAACACCAGCTTTCTCAGCCGGAAATGCCTGGTTGATGCTTTCAATAAACGAAATAATAAGGAAACATTTGTTACAACATTTGTTGTAAAAATCAACTATTTGATAAGACAGAAAGACATAGCATTGGTACTTTCAGACAAATTTGTATCATTTGGAACTATCTGACAGGTAGGTGTTGCTTGGCAATATCTGACAGATAGGCATTATCTGACATTATCAGACAGACACATAATATATCAATCTATCAATGTATCAATACAGTAAATGATCTAACATTTTGTCCATCACAAACTTAAACATTCTGCCTGATTTTGAGGGTTCTCTTGATCTCAGAAAGGTGTCTGAGGTGTGTCTGGAAGGTAAAATAATATGCCAATGAAATAATGTAAAGTTCAGCACCAGAACTATTATATTCTTACATTTATTTGCCAGTGAATATGCAATTTTGGGGGTGAAATTTTAGTTCGTGCATCGTATATGAACAGGTAGTACAAATGCCAGTGTTGGACAAACTCACCCTGCATTTGGCCTATTGTCAAATCTTTGTCCAGTCTATCAACCCCTATAAAAAGATCAGGACAACATGTCAGTGTTTGACACAGACATCACAAAGAGTACACCAAAACCTTGGCCAAAAATACTAAGATAAAGACGTAGATAAAAGGAAGACATACCTATGTATATTCAATAGTTGGTTGCCACGGAAACCACAACTTTAATTGAATTCTTGAAGAACAGCTGAAGGACGAGACAGTGAAACGACAAAGTGACCAGGTAACCAGGAACAGGACACCCATGAGTGGGGCCACATGATTCACCAGGAGTTGCTCTCAGATCATGTATGGCTTTACTAAGAATTAGCTCCACAAGGCGTATGCTTTCATTATCAGAGTTGCTTCCAGCAAATGTACATCTTCATTAAGAACTTGTCCCACAAGGTTCTGTCTTGACTTAGCTCCAGTGGGCTTACCCATAAATTATCATCTGAAGGCTAGCCTTTATAGATAATAATGTATGAGTAATTCTGCTAGAGCTAGTCTTCACTGTGAGTTCTTTGTGGATGTGCACCTCCATTGTTAGACTTGTAAAATGTATTTATTTACTGTTACTTGCAGTTGGCTTCTGACCTGGACAGGCAAGAAACCTGAAATGTTTTGTATAATCTCTATGTGTCTACCTAAATGAAAACACACGCAGGTATGTACAAGAATAGAAGGCTCATTACCTGCCAGCAGTAACAACTTGGATGCGTGACACTCAAGAAACAGCTGGGAAAGGCCCTTAAACCAACCTAAAATCAGAAAGACAATGAAAAACAATACTGACTGTTTCGAAAAACCTCATATATACACCACAACCTTAACAAAAATGTCTCACCTGTGCCAGGGGATGTCCACGTTTTAAACAATTGTGAAATTATTCCAACCACTTTTAAATTTACTTATATTTATTAACTTCATAATACAATAATTTTGAAGTTATATCATGGTGGTCAGTTTCATAGGTGGAAGAATCTGAAATGCCCGGAGAAAACCACAGGCCTTTGACATGTATCTGAAGAACTTTCCAACATATGGCCTGCACAGGTATGTCATGTTGGTGGAAGACAAATGGTCTCAAGATCCTCGTATGGCCACTTAGGTTACTCAGAATTCCCATGCAAACTTGGTCTGCGAGTAAAATCTTAAGGATTACAAAATACAATGAAGTAACTACGATATGGATTATACTACACGTATTATGACAGACATACTTGCTCACTTACTATTACACCAATAACCATAAAATCTAGGTCACAAGGATTGTTAATACCCCTCATCTGTATTTCTTTATTTATCTGATTGGTGTTTCACACCGTACTCAAGAATATTTGACTTATATCTTGGCAGCCAGCATTATGGTGGGGGGAAACCGGGCAAACCCACGGTCATCCACAGGTTGATGGCAGACCTTCCCACGTATGGCCGGAAAGGAAGCCAGAATGAGCTGGACTTGAGCTCACAGTAACCACACTGGTGGGAGGCTTCTGTGTCATTACGCTGCTCTAGCGTGCTAACCAACTGAACCACAGAGGCCCCCGCCTGAGTTACTATGAGGACATACCTGGCCAGAAGTGTTCCGTGTTTGACAAATCAATTCTCCAGGTGTACTTCACATTTGATACATTCTATAACAGTAAAACATAATCCATTGTTTTTTTAAGGTTACTCATCGTGGGCTTTGGCAAAGCATGTGCTTAAAAGGAAGCTGAAATGTTTGTTGCTAAAATTCAATAAGCATTAGTTCATTTCACAAAATAGTCGAAACGAGTTATTTTATTTGGAATTTGATAAGAAATAATGACATTTAAAGTTTGCACGCTGGGCTCCTATTGTTAAAAACGGGCATAATAACATTGATTACAGGATACTCATAACAGATATTATGAGTATCCTGTAATCAATGTTATTATGCCCGTTTTTAACAATATTTTCATTTTCATTTTCATTTTGTAACATTTAGTGAAATACTCAACTAATAAGCATTTGGAAATGATTTCCTAAAAGCAATACCACATTTCTCCTTAATAAGTTGCTGACATGGCAAAAAAAATATTAACGGCCCATCATATTACTTCACTGTATGAGATCTACGGCTATTTATGTTTCCTTTAGCTACAATTATACACCCACAGATAAAAAAACCAAATCAAATATTGCAGGGAGCTAATCACCCCTTGATCATGTGTCTCAGGTTTTGTGTTATCACACTCCTTGTGGGTTGTCTCCCCTCCTTCCTCCTGCTCCTCCGCTATGGTGGGGTTCTGATTACAACTGTTGGCAGCTGCCTCTACCTCGTGGTCTAACTCAGAAGTGGCTGTCTCCTCTGTATCCACTCTGAGAATATATGCATGGGTAAACATCTCATGCATAAGTGTTAAAGAATTTAACATCAACAGATAAGATAAAAGTACATTTATAAGTGCATGCAATATTGTCTTCTGAAGTGTATTCAAAATCATGACACATCTATTTAATAAAATAGTTATGGATTCTTGCATGTTCTTCCCAGATCTGCAATACAGATGCCCTAAAATCTCCAAATGTTCCTGAAGATGTCAATAAAACATTTGAACAAACAAAGTATTTGGGTATGAAAAAAAACTGGTACAACAATCTGTATATGCTATTTTAGTGTATAGTGTAACTTTGATTCAAGGCTGTTTAAAAGGTTAGTTGGTCGAAACCATTCCACAGGATAATAAAACCGTGAACAGTTTTGGTGAATGAGGCTGTGCTTACCTTTTGACTTGCCCAACCATAGAGACTTTGGCTGACTCCAGATTCCGGACTTGACCACTACGTACACTGGAACAAAACAGGCTGTAAATATTGACAGCAATATTATCCAGTCACTGAGCAAAGATTTCATCTTTAATTCAACAAAAGTAAGTTTAACCTAAAAATCGCTCCAGACTGTTGTACCCTTTAAGGCAGATTTGTATAAATTAGCTTTTCTGCCAAAAAATCCTTCCTTGACTATCAGAACCTGACTGGCATAAATTTATTTTTCACCCAACCTTAGATTTATGTTTGTAATTCTGTTTGCAGGATGTCACTAGGACTCTAAAATTTTATCTACTGTTCCAGTAGACTACCGGTTAAATGCAAGTAGTTAGAACCTTTTCAAATGACCCTTTAATTTACAGGATGTGAAATCAGCCGTACACCTTTAGAACCCAAGAGGTAATGGTATAAACCACAGGTCTCAGGCAGACAAATGAACAACTAATTCTATAAAACATGCATTCTCGCTCATGAAGTTAAAAGAAAAAGTACCGTAATCTGCAGCTTTTTAAACGGAATAAGGACAGCAGAGTATCAGATTGATTCCAACTGAACAAATCTGGTTTCTAACAAATGCACGAAGAAAAACAACAGCTTTTGCTAACTTATGTTATATTAAGCAAACAACGTAACCATAAGTATCAATGCTTTGAGTACATCTCCTACATTTCCCTCAACACTTATATTACTTATGTTATGTAGACTGTTTCGTACATGTCTATGAGTCTCTGCTGTTAAAACACTGTGATTTCCAATATATCAATGGGTATCTCTATGACACATCTGCCTCACATTATGTATTAAGGCTATAAAGGCTATGTGAACATATCATAACAGACTTATATGGGTTATATTTAATATCAGTCTCATTGACGCACTACAAATGAATCAGAACCTTTAACCAGCACACGGACATGTATAGGTCAAAGGTCAATGTACCACCACTCTATTGCCTGATCCAGCGAGGTAAATGCCTTTGGTCTACTGCGAAGGAAAGTCTGCATACTGCTCAATGCCTCCATGGCTGTGCCTGTCAAGGAAAAAGCGAACGAGTAGTTTGAGTGAAACATGCTTCAGTATGGTGGCAAGCAGAATCCAAGACATACATGTACGTAAATCAGTCCTTACCCTACACTTTCTTGGCGATCTGATGATTTTATTTTACCTATAAAACATAGCTATGAAATGTACAGCAGAAAACAAAATCTTATCATCTTCATTAAAAACAGATACTTTTCAGAAAATGGTTTTATTTTTTTTTTCAAACAATACTTATTAACCTACATGAACCTTGGTGAAAACTTTTATCACAGGCTGAGGAGAAAATGCTCAGCTTTTGTGTAAAGGGGGCTCCAGGTAAAACTAAGACACAAATTATTTCTTATCAGTGCATAGGAACAAGTACAAGTGGATAGGTGTGTGGTATTGACATACGTATGTGGGTACAGTGTGCTAACTTGCTGTTCGCATCACACTACCCGTCTTTTACCTTCCACTACATCAATAACGACCAGGCCAATCAAGCTGGGTACTAGCTCCCTGTGAGCTGTGTGAACTGCTATAGCACCGCCCATACTGTCAACACAGAGAGCAAGCACAGTGTCTTACACAAACATACCATAAACAGCAGGTTGAAGAATCAAAACTATAAAAGCTGCTCCTAATAGAGTGAATGTCCACTCAAAAATCAAGTTGTGATGAGTGGAAAGAGCTTACAAAACTGTATCTGAAAATACCTTCACTGATCTTTTTAGATTTTTTTTCCACCAAATTAAAGGCAGGCAAAAGTTTGGATTGTATGGTGGACTTTATGGACCATACTGGATAGGCTAAATAACAATGACGTCACATTGTTTAGCTGCTGAACAGCTTCTGATTGCTATATTTCCACATTAAATACACAGGTGTAGTACTACATGTATATGAATGCGGAACAGACACATATAACAATTAGAGGCTGCTTAGCAGCTAAATGGAGAATGTGACGTCATTGTTCTTGGGAGTTCTTCAATATGGTCCAGAAAGCCCACCATACAATGAAAACATCTGACTGCCTTTAATTTGGTGGGAAAAAATCAGCGAAGGTATTTTCAGATATTTATGCTCTTATTACTTGTCACAACTTCATTTTTAAGTGGGGTCTTTCACTTTAAGATCCAGCTATATGTCATATTTTATCAGTCAGAGATATTTATGCATGGCACTTGTCAGAAAACATGTTCATTGATCATGAAAACATGATCAATTTCAGATGACAACTTCAATATACAAACTGATAAGTTCCACATAACTTGTCTGACATCTTCTTTGTGATGGCAACCATGTATTTTTATATATATAATTACTCTTCAATGGTCATACGTGGGAAGGTCCACTAGCGACTTGCGGATAGTTGTGGGGTGCCCCTGGGCTCTGGGTTTTCTCCCTCCATAATGCTGGCCGCCATTATATAAGTGAAATAATTCTGAGTACAGTGTAAAACACCAATGAAATATATCAAATGAATAAAATTAGTGATTAATGTTGTATTTTTTCACTCATTTCATAGCAGTCCGGTTTATGGGATTTAGTAAACTGGAGTCCACATGAGGACAGAAGGCTAAAATCTGACTACAGCCTGAATGACTTGGCAACGAGTTCCACTACAAGGACACACCAATGGTACCTTTATCTGGCGGAGCACTTTGTACACGACACATACCTGTGACCAATGAGTATCACTGGTGGAGGGTTGTCCCCATAGAGTTTCTCTATAACCTTTCCAACATCACTGTAACAGCAAATGACATAGATTATGCAGGTAACTTCCCATGTCTCTAGCAAGGATTGACGAAACTGAACGAAAATAGCATATGTACATGATGAGTAACACATTTCACATGTTTTTTCACAACAGTGAGCAACAATACTACTTCAGCATCTTTCCTATTTTGAAGTGATTACCCACTCATGCTGAAGAACACATGGGATATTTACATCATTTCTAACATACTCTTTGGACTTTTAAATATTAGTCGTTCAAATAAATATAAATGTCCATTAAATCATTTAAAGACAGAACAAGTTTAATATGATCAATCAAGCCTTAATACAGATGGCCACAACAAGCCTTTACTTGATATTCACTGGACCTGACTTGACCCTGTCCTCCTCACCTAGATAACGTCTCTATGGACAGGTCTTTATCATCTGAGGTGGAGGTGTCACCTGAAGTCATTACAACAACAAATCAGCACAAGAAGTTCAAATATGCCTGCATCAGCTTCACTGGAAAATACTTTGACAGTTCTGGTTTTATTTAGGATGTACAAAGACAGATATAGTAAAAAATGTGATAAGGACTAACTGTAATGATTACTTAACAGCATCATTGGTTTTGATCATTTTTTTTTTTTTGAACATTCCTGAAATGTGTTAAGCTCACAGAATACAGTCTGATTTCTGATACATTACCAGAGTGTGAGTGCGTAAGAAACTATACAATGATCAAATAAGAATGTGTCATGTTGTTGCTGCAACCAGGCCTTCTGCTGCCATAGCAGCTAACAATATCTAACGACCCATTTGATACCTTAATGATAACAGTTTGTACCAACAGTGAATGTAATAATGTAGAATCTCCTAATATGTATGTATACATGGGCATTATTTGCTTCATACAATCTCTGTCTGGCATGACAACATTCATTCATGTTCACATTAACAGCTTCCCTTACCATGGCCTCTGAGATCGATTGCAGCACAGCGGCAAGCGACTAGATTGGAGATGATGGGCTGTAATTAAATTAATATGAGCGAGTCATTTTCCAATTAATTTCACACACCCTTCACACATCAGCTAACGTTAATTAAGAATAAATTTGATAACATATATTTAACAGTTGAAAATCAGATTTCACATCGTTTGTTACAAACTCCGCTGAGCTGAGACATGTAACTCCAGTGAGCTGAAACATGTAACTCCAGTGATATATATTCCAATCAGTTTAAAACAAATTCCGGTCTTCCCTGTCACACACATGATTTCAGTAAATCAATATGTTCAAACTCATGCATGGAGCGAATCTATGTGATATCTGACATGCAGGATCATCTTACCTAAAGATGAAAGCCTTACCTGAAAACATTTATCATGCTAATGAGTGATAAAATTTATTGCAAATGTTGTAACCATACCGAAAGAACAGCCCAAGATAGAGCTGAGAATCCTCCTCCATGAAGAAAAAACAAGACAGGGCCTTCCGTTCCACATTCATACACCCGGAATATCTACATGTGTTATAGTATAAAGTCAAATAACTCAAATACTGGAGGAGGTGGAAAATACAATATATATTCTATCATAATAAATTTAGTGACATAACTGGGATGGCAATAAGAAAAGCTAATCATGTCACATACACACAATATTTACTTATTTATCCGATTAGTGATTTACACAATGCTGGGTCATAGCACTGTGCTACCCAGGGTACCTAGGGTCTGCAAATCCCAGACATATTTAATATGGTATGCTTTTAACATTGATATTTTTGAACAGCTTTAAAAACAATAAATCCTTATGTTTCACATATATTTAAAATAAGTTATCTCAACTGACATGAAGTATTGAGCCCAGTCGCTTCCAGTGCACTTATTCCTCTTGATACAGTTTGGGTATTGCGCTGTACATGTGTCTTACGTATAGAAAATTTAAGAGCCCCTCTCACAACAGTTACAAGTGTATGACTTCAACAAAGTGTGTGCTGCAGACTAGAAACACTACCAAAAGGATACATTTTCTTCATCTAATTTGACATCATGCATTTTTTGAAAATATTTGTCCCAGTGAACTGGTGAATAGTCTCTTCTTCGCTGAAAGCCCTTCCTACCTCCTGATGAACCACTGCAGGGAAGAGAAAAAATCCAAATTAATCACAACCATTCATGTTATAACTTCTCAACATCAACATTTTATTTATTTGTTGTTTTACATCATACATAAAAATTCTTCACAAACAGTCAGATCTATACAATGGTGGTTTATTTTATCTTTTCGGGGTTTGAAGAATCCAGAATGCCACAGATGCTAAAGCATGATCTTTTGGCAAGTTAGTTCACAAACGATTTGATCTGACAAAATCTAATATACATGTACCTGCACTCAAAATACTCATGGTATGATCACCTCCCAAATGTTCTCCACTTGAAACCAAACTTGCAGAATTCACTTTCAAATAATCATGGTTATCAGATCTGTACTAAACATCCTTGGGAGGGCAGCGAGCAGCAGTGAAATATTCTTGACTACGGCGTAAAACACCAAACAAATATGTAAATAAACATAACTTGTATAAATATAAGAGAAGGTTTCTGGAGCTTTCAGGCAAAGATGCATTGATTTTATTTCCATCACACAAACAGGACGAAACATAATTTCAGTCAGAAGCTGAATGTAAGCTGAATGAGGGTTTAAAGATAGGTATAAAGCTTGTAAAGAGCTACCTCCTCATTCAATTCCGCTGTATGCGCATTGGATTCTTCCTGAATACACATAAAGCACGACAATTCTGAGAGCTGAAATATTTACGCACATTTGCTACTTGCCTTTACATCACGGTTCTCCTGTAAATCTTAGCCGAAGCCGAAAATTGGGTCATATTCAGCAGGTGACATCATATCTTTAAATTTACATCCATACTAAACAAATCTATGCCTTCAATCAATCTGCATAAAGGTCAACCACAGATGCACATGCACAGGGAGTAACAAAACAGTTTATTATATCAAGTTGTCAGCAACGTACATGAGCATAAGTCACTAATGTGAATTATCTTGGATTTAGTCTACACAGAATGTGGAAAAAATTTGGTAGAAAATCAGGGAATGCCTTGGTGAACATAGTTTATCTCAGTTTTACCCAGTTCATGCGTGTCTCGATTCATTTTGCACGGATTTCTGTAGCGCGGAGTTTTTTTCATAACACTATTTTAACCTGTATAGCTCCTCTACGCCTAACTCGAAATTAAAAGATCACAGCTGCGATTCTTGGTTCAACCTGAAGGGTTCTTACAAGGGAGCAATTGATTGAGGTCCAGTTATCGTCATGTTGATGAGATGAAAACTGATTTTTTTAAGTAAGTCATGCAAATTAATGAGACACAAACAAAATTAACAATGCCAAGCATCAGAAAATGGCACTGCATCCTTCTTACCCTAAACCAGGTGGTGGCATCGGTGGTAGTCCGCCTACTTTGCACTTCAATGCTTGTCTCTGCATAGCAGACATCTTTTTATACTCTCTAACGCAACACTTGGCTTGAGAAACAAGGAATACCTCTTGTTTTGCAAACAACCTGTCAAAACAAGAATCACATATATGTTGTTTTAAATTTAAAATTAGCTGTTTACCAAACAAGGGCTGACACGAATTTCGTAATGATAATTCAAAGAATACTTTTCAAGGTATGTGAGGGCTATTTTTCAAACTGCTGACAGTGTCTAGAGTTTTTCTAGCATATACTCTGCCATGACATAATTGACTATTATTGACTATGTTTAGGCATATTCTTCATTTCAGAGTTTATCAATGATAAATCAATCCATGAAGAATATCAAATTTTAAGACGGAAATGCTTTAAAGGTCTTTGATTACCATTCAAGAATTATATGTGTCAGAATGAAGTTGCAGAGGTTACATTATGGCTGTGTTCGGAGATTGTGCGTATGGCGGACAAGTTTAGACTAATGTTTTGTATGGAAACGAAATGGCGCTACATTTGACAACTGTTTGAGGGATGCTGTGGAATGTTTTAATTAAAAATGAAGCCTGGGAAGGTTGGGAAGAAGAAGGGGAAGCACAAGTCGTCTAAGAGTAAAGGTTTGTGCGCTTGAGTGGGTAATCTTATCCGCGTTCTGTGTCATTAAGCTAGCAAAATCATTTGTCGGCGTGTAACTTACTAAGTGCATCCTGGAACATTCACTAATCTTGTGTTTACCACAAATACCGACGCAGTGTGCTGTAGAACAGATTTGCAACAAAACAGAGCGAGTGTGATAAACACTTCACTGACCTCTCATTGATGTGTACAAATCACTCATCAAGTAGTAATACATTCATTAATAAAATGACACTGACTGGCAGTGTGCAACTTTTCTTTTTATGTTAAAGCCTTTGTACAAGTTTTATCCATCATAGGAACTGAGTAAATCCAAGACAACAAAATGCCATTGCTGCTACCATATGTTGAGACTCAGAGAGAAATTTATTGATGTCACGGTGCGGGGTTGGGGGATGCTTGTCCCCTCGTCACAGTTGTTACGTCATCACAGCTTTAATCCATTACTGGTTTGCCTGTGGTTTTCCTTCAGAGGGTTTGCTAGGTACCAAATTGGCGAAGGTCAGTGGTTAACTGTTTAGTGGCGCTACAGTAAGAAATTTTTGTGCAAGCCATGAAATCGCTGCTGTGACAATATCAGTATTATGAGTCTTTGACATGTCATCAGATAGATTGCTGCACAGGCAGATATTGTCTGTACTAGTACAAACAAAAATCTATATCCCGGTTGTTTGGACTATACAGTGTCAATTACCAGTCATATAAATTAAGTGGGATTAAATTCCTATCAGAGAAAAATCGATGTGTTTGCTTCAAAAGCAACACACTTTATGGCCTCTTTGAGCTATTGAAAACGAATTGCATTTTCACAGAATTAGCATTCGGTGAAATTTAGAAGTAAATACACATGCGTTTGTAATTTCAGATTCAAGCCTCTCCTCTCAGGTGGAGGATGTTCAGGTTCACACAGGGCTTCCCCCTCAGGTGGAGGGACAGCTGAGATGTTTCTGTCGGGTGTCAGTCACTCAGATCTCCTGGATTATCCCCAATCCCCCTCAGGTCACCCATGTCCGCGTCAAGTGGTGGGGAGAGGCTGGAGATGGGGCCATCTTCAGGTAGAAGAACAGCAACACTTAAATTTAGATATTGTATTTTGTTCACGTATTTGATTTTAGGTGCATTTGATTGCAGTTTTTGTGCCACATTAATTTTTTGTTTTTTTTTGCACTTAGAAAACAACTTCGTCTTCATGGGTGTATGCAGGATCAGTGTGCAGTTTGCCAGTTATCTGATAAAGTTCCTAACAATTTGCCACACGATTGTTATGCACAACCAATAATGGATATTCTAAACAAATACATTTATCTGTGTTTATTAATATTTGATGATGTTATCATACATGTAGATACAGTAATAAACACAGGTAAAGGAATCTGGACATCAGTGTATGATGATTGTGACGATTATCATGGATTTGTGTATATGTTTCCATGTATAGTCTGTTCATCTCCTCATGCGTCTCAGGATTGGGAGAACCCGAATCCTGGGTCATGTCATACCTAAGACTTTAAAACCGGGACCTTTTGCTGCCTTGATTGGCACTTGGCATGAGAGGTTAGAACAAGGAATCAAGACTGGTCAGCCTATTGTCAGTATAATGTTATTGGGAGGGGTATCATTCCATGGTTTAGTTGGTTGGGCGTCCTCTTTCGGACAGGGAGATCTGGGTTCAAACCTGGGTCGGGTCATACCAAAGACATTAAAAAATGGTACATTCTGCTTCCTCGCTAGGCGCTCAGCAATAAGAGGATGGGGGTGGACTGGTCGGCCCGGTGTCAGTATAATGTGACTGGGTGAGGGGGCTTGTTGGGTGTCTTCGGCAAGTCGTCTCGGTGAGGCAGCACCAGATAAAAGATACGGTGGAAATCCGTCCTGCACCAAGGAGACACCGCCTTCGTATAAGTGAAATATTCTTGAGTAGGGCGTTAAACAATATTCATTCATTCATTCATTCATTCCATGGTTTCTTCGGCATGATGTTCCAGTGTCAAGAAGATACAGTGTATATACATTCTAAGGACTCTTTGTATTTATATAGCTGAAAAATTGTTGAGTATGACATAACGGATACGGTCATTCATTCATTCTTCATGCGCCGTGTATTTAGAATGCCATCACTGGAAATACGTCTTTGATCTGTTTTAGGCCAGTGGATGTGAAACGTCCAGACAACGGGGTGTCCAAAACCACAGCCAGGTACCCCGTAAGATCAGGACCAAAGCAGTTTGCTGCATACCTGAGTGATATCCTTGATAGTGAATGGCCTGTTACATGTGTTGTGCACGTTTCAGGAAATGAGTAATTTAAGTTAAATTTTACCTATGGTGAGGCCCACAAATTTAATACACATATATTTATTTCATATCTCTTTTTGTTTCTTTTTTTTCTTTGTTCGTTTCTTTTTCCTTATGTTGTGTGTGAGATTTAGGATGTCTTGTTTTGTTAAAACTGGATGAAAACAGCTTTGTGATAGTATAGGGTGCCGAGAAACAGTAATCTTTCATGTGGTACGTGTATTTGCTTTTTTCGACGCTGATTATTTCCAAAAAGCACTGCAACAGCTGAATCCAATTGTTGCTGCATGATGTTGAAAATTTTTCCATATTTGAGATATTTGGACTAAGCCATTTGGAGATAATTGCTGAGATATGGAAAAACTATAAAACCAACTGGAATAGATCTTCTCTGTTTGGTACTGTACGCTGTACCATTGCCTGTCCTTAACCCGTACCACATATGGGCAGTCTGCTGGTGGAGGCGCTAAGTGGCCCCTCCATGACCCCTGTGGGCAGAGCCGAGGTGCCTCAGATCAGTCTCCTCTCCTCCTCCTATCCCATTAGTGGGTAAGTTCACTCAGTTATGAATTGAAGGCTGTACTTCTTTTAACTGATCGGATGGTAATCTCTATCATTCAAAGAAATGAGGTGTAATTTTCTTGTGTGTTTGTTTGAATTTATTGGGTTTTCTGCTGGCTCACTGGACTGAAGTGCTGCTCTTGTTGCTGCCAGCCAACCCTTGATGAATCCCGCTTCACCTTGCGACCTTAAAAGTACAGACCACGTTTGTAGAAAGTAGGAAAAAGTAGGAAGTATGAAAAGGTAAACTGAAAGGCAATTTGGTGCTCTTTCCAAATATGGCGTTCGTTAATTTTGGGTATTTTTTTTCAGTGGTTACAGTGGAAATGAAGATTTAGGTGCAGTGGTGGACTTTTTGAACCATATTGAAGCACAGTGACGTCACAGATTCTCTTTAGCTGCAAAACATCTTCTGATTGCTACTTGTCTACATCATATGTGAATATATATGTAGTACAACACCTGTGCCTGTATTTAATGTGGAAATGTAACAGTTACAGCATGTTTAGCAGCAAAAAAAGAATCTGTGATGTCACTGTGCTTCAATATGGTCCAAAAAGTCCACCGTAGCACCTCAATCTTTATTTCCATTTTAATCACTGTAAAAAGAAAAATGCCCAAAAATAATGAAAACCATATTTGGAATTAGCACAAAATTGCCTTTCAGATGATGCATACTTTTAAAAAAATGTGGTCTGTTCTTTGAAGTCAAGAGACTTGTACCGAACTTTTCAGAGAGCTGTAGGTTCCTCCGTACTGTGCATGGTTCCTTCAGCTCTCAATCCTGACCAATCGTATGAAAGTGAAATTTATCTGAGTATGGAGTTAATCTATGTCCCAGTCAAATGCATACAGGTCAAACCTTATTGTCTTCTTTAAGGGGTAATATGTAATTACATGTATTAAGGTGGTCAAAGTTTTCATGCAAGAAACGATGGCAGTATTCCATAAAGAAATGATAGGTATTGATCCTAAATAATATATTTTACCAATCAAAAAACTATCTCTTTCAGGTCTTTCCCAGTGTTTTCTTCAAGTGAAGACAAAATAGCTGAAATCCAGTTGTCTGTTGTACTAGAGTCTCTAATGGGTAAGGTTGTGGTAATAGTGAAATAACCGTGAGTACTATCTGGTATGGTATTTGCACTAAATCAACAAACCAAGAGGTACCAGTTTTCCCTCCAAAAAACCCCAGGGATTTTCATGTATCTACTGCAAGGCGGTTAAGTCGGGGTTTGACTCTGTCCCATAATCATTAGTTTTACTGGTCAGACATGTTGTACACCATTGAGAAGGTAACTTGCTCCTTCTCAGCTGAGTTCCATTGACTATAGCTGGAAAGATAAATCTAATGCAACTAGAGTTATGTTAATTATGTCTCAATCTAAGATAGTTATACCATCAGTTTGAAACAGCCGATAAGAAGCAAGCCTCTTTGCCATAGACCATAATCCCACTGGTAGTATATGCTGCATCATGATGTCAAGGTACAAGATATGTCCCAAGTTTTTTTTTGTGATGAGCCAAGAAAAACAAAATTTCAAATTCAAATAATTCTAAATACCCCTTGTTTTCAACCCAGCAATAAGCAAAAATTAAATCCAAATGGTAAACCTCTTTATGTGAGTTCTACCTTTTAGATTTTGTGACATTAAGTTAAAGATATGAAACAATCACCTACTGCAGCATTTTAATATTATGACTGATATTAATCTAACAGAGAGTTGAATACATGCCTGTTTTGTTGACAGCCTCATATGACAGTATGGGCAGTATCCCCACAACTGACATCAGTGGCCACACGGTCACCAGTAGCCAGGGTCCACGCTCTGTCCTCCCTAAGGAGTTACAGCCCTCACCCTACACCCATCCAGCCAGGAACTCGACTGAGGACCCATTCGCTTCTCCAGCCACAAACAAGGTAAGATGAGTAATCTGCAGGAACACACTCTTCTAAGCAAATCTATGTAATTTACTATCCATTTAGAATAAACCTGCGGTTTTGCATGGCATAGTTTTCATGATTTTCCTGAAATTGGCTTTTAAGTTCTTAACTTGCTGATCATTTGTGCATTTGTTTTTTAATGTAAAACCTTGGGCTACTCTCGCACGTTTATAAATACTACTATGAAACTTTCTGGCAACTGGTCCTTTTCTGACACGTGAGTTAGATTTCAGTAGCCAGAAGACTGAGTCTCCAAAGCAATCCATTCAGTGACATAGCACAAGCAGTTTATGATTTTGTTTTACTGGTGTCAGTCATGGCAGGACCATGAGTGTTGAGCCTTGGCAAAAGTGCAATGACCAGTGTGTTTATCTGACATATTCAGGGTAATTATTTAATGACCAGAGGTGGTGCATGTATTTGGGTGACCCAGATAATTCAGTTCTGCTGTCTAATTCCACCGTTATAACACATTGAGATTTCGTCCTCACAGTGACAAGGCCTGTTACAGCTCTAAATTTTAATATTCCGTTTCCAGACTGAAAGCCGGAGGGGCAATGACAGCCTGAGCAGCATTCGACACCTGGACAGCTTTGAATCTGCAGACGAAGGGAGACGACTGCGTCCTCAGGAGAACGGCGATACAGTGTTTATTACGACCAGTGGTGATGTGATAAGGACCAATCCTACAGGCTATAGTCAGACAAGTCACCACCCCAGTGTTGATGCAGGTGGTGTGGCATGATTTGGTCATTGTAACAGTATTTATGTCTTATGTATTCTGTAATTTTCAGGTGTCTACATATATGTTCCCTTTATTATGGTTATTAGTTGTAGTGATAACGATATATATTGTAATGGTGTCTAGGCTTCCTATTCTAGGTAGGCGGCACCAGACAGGGTTAGTGTGCGAGCAGAGCATAATGACCCAGGTGTGTCTCACAAATACGGTCCCTGCGAGTTCAGGTCAAACTCCAGCTGTGCGAGGGAAGGTCCGCCAGCAACCTGTGGATGGCCGTGGGATTCCTCTGGGCTCTGTGTGGTTTCCTCCCACCATAATGCTGGCTGCCATCATATAAGTGAAATATTCTTGAGTAAAGCGTAAAAACAGCATTAAAGTAAATAAATTAATATTCTAGGTAGGTACAACCCTTATTGCCTCAGAAGTTCATGACATGCCTGGTGTGCCATGTACTTTCCAGCAAGCATAATACTGATCATCATCATATGTAAGTGAAAAATGAATAAATATATATATTTATTTATTTACTCGATTGGTGTTTTACACTGTACTCGACTTGAATGTGTCACTTATACGATGGCGGCCAGCATTATGATGGGAGTAAGCCTGGCATAGCTTGGGAAATTCCCACGACCGTCCACAGGTTGCTCGCGGACCTTCCCATGAATAAATTTTTTCCTGGGATTTTTTTTCTCTATATTAAACTGTAAATCTGTTAATAATTTGGAACAAATGAAGTATTTATCTATGTTTGTAGGGAGACAGTCTGTAAAGCTAGACCTAGCTGGGCCAGCATCAGGTGATCTGCTGGGGTCTCTACTGGACCGAGGTACCAAACTTCGGGAGGCTATGATAGTGTCCAGTCTGACCACTGAGGCCACTGACCCCACCCTAAACAACAGACTTCCACTGGCCACTGCTCCCTTAGATCTTCCCATGACCACAAATGTGACAAGTTCTTCAAAAAGGTAATTTCAGAAGTCATGTAAATTCCTCAGATCATGATTTCAGGTGCATTTAGTCTCATCCTTCCCAGCAAAGTGTTTATGTTATCCTGTTATGTTGACATGCAATGTCCACCAGAAGTCAACAGTACATCTGTTTGGTGTTTTCAGGCATTCATCTGAGGCAGTGTACAATGGGCTCTCTTCAGCAGTAAACCCCTCTTCCCAAGGCAAGTCTCATCTCCCTGGAGAGTCGGACGTATCTGATATTGAGGGGCGGACTGTGGACCTGATCATGGGGCAGAC
The DNA here is from genome assembly GCA_016165875.1 of Acanthopleura granulata. Lineage (NCBI taxonomy): Eukaryota > Metazoa > Mollusca > Polyplacophora > Chitonida > Chitonidae > Acanthopleura > Acanthopleura granulata. Next base: position 5,696,752 of record JABBOT010000008.1, read on the forward strand.
TATAACTAACAAGGAGTACCAGGTAATTATCAAATATCAGATTTATTTTAAACATCTTTTTTCTGTGTGCAGTCCACAAGAAATATGTGTATTTCACAGTGCATACCACTCAGTAATGTGAACACAGCTTTACTTATATGGAGGCTGAGAAACCAAGCAATGGAATTTTCTTACATAGTAAAATACTCACAGGAACTGGAAAGATTGAATATGACAAGTGTTACAATACAGATGTTTGTGCCAGAATATTTGATGTATCTTTTAGTTCTACTTTTGCACTTTAAGGAAGAATGCTTTTCATTGTTTAACCAATCTTCCATTCATATGAGTATCAAAATTCCACCCTGTTATTTATTTATTTATTTGATTGGTGTTTTATGCTGTATTCAAGAATATTTCACTTATACAACGGCGGCCAGCATTATGGTGGGAGGAGAACAGACAGAGCCCAGGGGAAACCCATGGTTACATGTATCTGAAGGTTGCTGGAAGACCTTCACACATACTCTGTTATTGCTAGACCTACATTTTAATGTGTGCGTCAACACCCTTGAGTCCAAGTCTGTTGAGCTTATGAGCTGTGATTTCCTCCTATGTTGTGACCTGTCCTCTCCTTTGTTGTGGTAGTATCTGCGTGCCTTTGACGGCAGCCCCCGCTCCAGTATATCAGATGATGCTGACTTGGCCAGTGACCCGGGGGATCCCCTCCACGATGACACCATCATACAGGAGCTCTTCTACAAAAACCCAGTAAGTGTCATGGTTTCCCTTCTTGCTGTGTCATGATGCTGTATAACAGGGTATGGAACATGGCCTATTGGTAAGTTATGCGACTCCCATTTGCTAACACGCCGAGTTTTATTCAGCCTTGAATATGTTCTCCTTTTATCTTTGTCTTTGTTATGTTCTTAATTCAACATTAACTGTGAACCAGAATTTCCTTCTATTTATCTGGGTTATTACTGTCTTAACATTGTTTTCATGTAAATGGATTTCTTTGTTGAAATAATGGTTATACATTTTTGTATAATAAACTTATTATTCAGGTATATAATTAATTTGCCTTCCTTCCTCACAGCAGCTAGTCAGCCTCAATTCTGCTTTCACCACCAGCCAGTCAGTTTGATCAATGACTTTGCCTGAGCACTGTTCTAATATTGGTTTTCAGGACAGTGAAGACAGCAGTGTGAGTGGTCTGAGTGCTGATGAAAGTCGCGTCAGGAGCAAGTCAAACTGCTCCATCACATCTGTGGAGGACCCAGGGAATGTGGTAAAGTGCACAATTTCGGCAGTTTCCTTCCCTGTATGATGTCTGTAAATGATGTGTTTACACACTCTTCAAGCCCTGTAATCTTACCGTCAACTTTTGAGAATGAAAGGCTCTTTATACTGTCTTATTTATTTCATAATATCAGGTTCTTAACTGAATGAAAATGAATTCATTTTTTCTTTGGTCTTGGTCTAAAATTGTAGTGATTATCATTTTGATTTGGGTGAATTGGCACTGATGCCTCCTAAACTTTTGTAGCGACCTCCATCAAGGCAGTCATCTGTATCAAGTGGTGCAGAGTTGGCAGTCTTGGAGAAGCAGCTCCATATGGAGACACCAAGCAAGAGGAAGCCCAGAGCCAAGTTGAAGCAGAAAAGAAAGACGAGAGTGGTGAAGAAGCGAAGACGATCTCGGAGTGCCACAGGGAGTGTGAGCAGTGTCAGTGACAGCGGGGACATGAGCACACCCAGGTCGGAGGCCTCCAGGGTCTCCTTCGACATGACCCCTTCTGATCTAGATGAACCTGTTGTTGGTAAGTCAAAAAAACTGCGTTATGGTAGTCATTGAAAATGTCTTAGATCAGGATGATGACTGACTGACCGGTCTGGACTGAACCAGTTCAGACAAAGTCCCAAGATAAGGAAGCTGTCTTAGATTTACATGAGACTTAGTGTTATGTTTTTTACATGTTCTCTATTTTTTTACTCAACCCACAAACCAGATCACAACTACATAAGTCAAAGGTTTGTTCAGCACAGGGGCAAACAAACAACCTTTTGAATACATACAAATGTCACATTTAAAGCCTGAGTTTAATATGCAAATAATAATGTATGTAGTAAATGAATCGATGGGATCTTAAAACCAGAGTGGAAGTATCTCAGCCACATGCTGGCAGTGTTATGTAATTAATCTGGATAATGCGTCTTATGATAACTATATCATTAGAGCAGCTGGTTGTTAGCTGGAAGCCATGACAGTCTTACCATATTAAACCCCACCACTACTACATGTAGCTCGAGTTGGTCCAAAAATATAATTCTTGGATTGAAAAGATAAATAATAGTCACAATGTTTTTCATGCTCTTTATCAGGACATGCACTAGTTTGTTGTCTGCGTATGGTGCACTGTTTCTTGTAGATAAACCCCCAAAGGCTGGTGTGGATGGGCTCAGTGTGGAAAGGCTGACTCTGTTGGGCAGAGTTCATGTGGCAAGAGTCACCATTAACTCCCTGGATCTAACCTCAGCTAACCTCAATGTCTCTACCTCCTCCTCCAAGAGAGGGAGAGTTCTCAAGAAAGGGAAACCACCCAAGGCTTCTCCAAAGCCTAAAAAACCATGGTGAGTATAGTTTTTATGTTTGGTTGAATTTGAGGTAAATAAAATATTTGTATGCACCACTATTTGCCATGTAACTCCTCAAATCCACATAAAACCTTACAGAACACGTAGTCATATTTACCATAGAGACATTTGTGAACATTTAGACAAATATATTTTATTTATCACAAGAGCACAGAAGTTTCAGGATTTATTATAAATCATATTATAACTTTTTGACTCCCCTTTGAAAACATTGCCATATTTATAAACATGGGCTTATACATAATAAAATGAATGGAGAACTAAAATAAATTATCTATTAATACATATGTATAAATGTCTTGTGTATTTATGGACATTTTATATGTTTGATTTGGTGAAATTATTTGCTTTACAGTACTTATTTCATAGAATACCAGTTTCCCGTAGTCGCCACATCACGGGATAAACATGCTCCCAATGCCATGGCCACTGAGGTCATGAGGGTCGCATCAAAGACAGTGAGAGAAAGCAGTATGTATGAGTGTTTTGAGTTGGTTTGAAATTATGTGCAATATCCTTATATATATTTCTTGGTCAAACCGAGTGGAGGTCTTTGGCATAGTCTGCCACATCTCATTCTACATGTATTTTTATGCTACATGGTTGATTCATATTTTATGTTTCCCAATGGAATTCCGGTACAGAAAAACACACGTTCATCGAGGTTTAACCCAATTCGTCATCGACCGCATATGGTCACCCACATTTAACCACTGCAGCTCTAGAATGTTCTAATTTTCATGTCACCTCCACATCATTTCACTGCAGCTAATGTGTGTTTCATTGTTTACTCAGTGCTTTACTTTTCTGTTATCCAGGTGTACTGTTTAACCACCGGTCTGTCTTTCCCATCTACTTTGATGGAGATGTCATTGAGAAGTGGTGGAAGTCTGCTCTGCTGTTCAAAGTCTTCAGTAGGACCCCAGGACAGAAAATTGTAAGATTTATGTGTGATGTCACTGCCATTTAAAAATGATCATTATCTTATCCCTTCATGACACTGCATCTGAGATAATACAATTTCTCATGTTATGCCATGTATATTAATACTAAATGAAAATAAACTTAAGTATATATAAAGCACTTTGTCATTTGAACATTCAATGCCTATACACTGATGAAGAAACCTTCTACTGGATATTCTGCAGCTTTACATCAGGAAGTTGATCTCACCAGTGTAAATTTGTCTGATTTCTCCCTGGTTACTTTAGCCCGGTTCCCTTTATCTGGTTTCCACTGATTGTAACAGAAGCGAAACAGTGTTGAGAGGTCATTTAACACCAGTCAAATAAATAACATGATATAAACTATTTTTGTGGCTGAGGGGGTTAGTATGACCCCTGCCTCTCACCAATGCGGCCGCTATGAGTTCAAATCCAGCTCATGCTGGCTTCCTCTCTGGACGTTCATGGGAAGGTCTGCCAGCAACCTGGGGATGGTCGTGGGTTTCTCACATGCTCTGCCAGGTTTCCTCCCAACTTAGTGCTCTTGAGCACAGCGTAAAACAGCAATCAAATAAATAAACTACTTTTGCTACATTTCTCATAAATGTGCACAAACTAAGCCAGAATAGGCTTCCTGTATCTGTTTTCATTTTCCTACTTTACTGACAGTGTTACATGTAGCACCTTTTGCACTTATTATAGTCATGCAAGCCTGGAGGAATTTCTGGAGGATTGGCTTTCCTCACCTTATTTTGTGTTGTCAGTGATCCTGTGACATACATGGACATGAGGTAGTGTCTTGATCACACGGTCTGTCTTACTGAAAAATTCTAGTGGTGAACCTTGAAGCCATCTTTTATCTCCTGGTATCTGAGGAAGTAAATCTATACCTCCCTCTTTCTCAGCCTGTACAGGTGGGATGCTGTGGAGTGTCCCTCAAATCCATCCTCAAGTCTGACAGCCTGTGCGTGAGCCGTGGCCTGGAGGTTAGGGACGGGTCAAAGCCTGCCCACAAGAGAAACTCCTCGCTGATGGACTCCTCTTGTAGGGGGAATCTGAAGGTAGGTATAGTCTGTGCTTTATATTATCTTTTTTCATTAAAAGAACCGTTGAGAAGTATCTGTATGCTTGACAGACTAGAAAACGTGCAGTTAACAGTAAACCTTTCTATCTGTTTATTCAGATCATTATTTTAAACCAGTTGTTGTTGACATAAACATGAAGTTCTGTGCTCCTTAGTCATTTGTTTGTTAGCCTTTGTGAAATAACCTCAGTTAAATATCATGTGACATAGTCTCAAAGTTCCCCGAATCTGTGAATTCATTGCTATTTCAGGTGTCTGTGGAGCTGGCCTCAGACAGTAAAGATTTCTCTACTGTCATGGCTCGTACCAAACTAGCAGAAGTACAGGGCAAAGTGAAGATAGTGCCCATAACCCCTGCCTCACAGACAGACCCACCCCCACCCCCGCCGTCACCACAGAAGTCTGAGGGTCAGAGGTACCCTATAGGCCTTGAGGCAGCCAGGAAATACAAGAAACTATTGGCAGAAAGCAAGTCCCTGACTTATTTCTTGGTTTTTTGTGTGGGTTTTTTTCACAAGCAGTTGAGTTTTTTGTTGTTGACTGATAGTCGTCTCCTTATTAGGCCTCTTGATGTAGAGAATTTTTCAAATGTTCATAGTTATTGGTCACAGAAGAAACATTTTGTGATTGACATTGTACTTCAGGGCTTCACCAAAGCTAGACATCTATTCTGAATACATGATATACCCTCAGAATGTTCCAAATTAAACCATTTACTGTTGCAAAAAAGTTAAATCTCAGAAGTCATGATATTTGTAAGGAGTATGATGTGGCTAGAAAATGTGATGCTGGCTTCCTGTGGTGGAAATTTCATCAAACTGAAACATGAAACAGTACACTTATTGTCCACACCTGTGTAGAACCTGTGTTACTCCGTGTGTTTCAGAGGGTGCTCCATCGGGCATCTCTAGCCAGACTGAGCCACAGAGGACAGAGCTGAGCGCCCTGGGGCCAGGAGTAGCCCTGCCTGTAGGCAGAGAGCCCACTCCCACTCAGACTGTCTACCCAGATCCCACTCAACCCAGGGCACACACAGATGACTTTGAGGTAACTCCACACAGATATATTCACATAGCAAAGATGTGTTGGTTTTAGGACGTGTGTACACGTTTGATGTGTTTGTACATATTTCTGAGAGGCCTGACGCTACATGTATGTCGTGACACATCATCACACCTGTCCTGTATTAGGCTGATGATGTTCTTTGATTTTGTCTCTGATTTCAGATATGTATCATGTTCTAATGTTTTTAAGAAGTACTGCTAATAGTGTTAAATTATGAGCAGCACAAGTCGTGTTGAACTCAGAAATGTTATGCCAGACTGTGTCCACTCTTATGTTTAGGATAATAAACTCTTCCTGCCCATGCTCATGCCCATACCACCTTGCTCAAAGGACATAGTATACCCATTGTGCCTTTGTGTCAGATGTATCTTTCAACGAACATGTCTTACATTATCATTTACTTTTTTGACTTTTGACTTTTTAGCAAACAGAGAGATACATACTGTGGTATGTTAATGAATGTATTGTCATTCCAGGCCCCAACTCTGTACACTATGCTGCTAATCCCTGATGGTAAAAACCTGACTGTGCAGGGGGTCGGGCCAGGCCACGCCCTATCTAAACAGCCTGTCAAGTTGAAGCACCCCTCTACAAAGGTTTCAGGTGTGTATGGTATTCTCATTGGGAAACAAAATTCATAAGTACTAGTATTGATTGAAGTTTTAGACTCTGCTCAGGAATGTTTCACTGACACAACGTTCTGCATTATGGTGGGAGGAAACCCAGCAAGACACGCGAGAGAAACCCACAACCATCCGCAGATTGCAGAAACACCTTACCCAGTTACAACAGAGTTACAGGGCGGCATTAGTTGAAGTCACAGTGACCGCAGGAGTTCAAGCACGGTTACAAATCGGGCATATTCATCCGTCCGCGTTTCTTAACCTCCTGAAAATGATGAACTGAGAGATTCAGTTTGTTCAGTGACATTATTTTTGTTTGGATGTAACAAATGCTTATCCAGCATTGCTTCATTTCTGGGAGGTTTTTTCTTCAAATCAACTGAGCAGATTTTTTTTTTTTCAGTGGTGGACTGAAGGTGAAAAAAAGACAGTCATAGGCTTTAATGGAATATACATTATCTCATCTTTCTGCATTCTGATTTTGGTTTTGCACAACTACATGTTACTAATGAAATGTAATGAAGGTTCTTGTCTGTAACAGTGCATCATGATCATTATATAACCCCACATAATATTGTTTACAGGTGTTGAAGGGCGAAACCAAAGCACCAGGAACACATATCTGGTGTGTAGGATGTTTTGGTGTGACGACGTCGTCAGATCTAACGTCATATGGGGGAACACAGAACCTCACTATGGCTTCCTTCAGGTAAATCTTCTTGTCATCATTCATGGTTTCAATCAATAGTTTTTCTTCTTCACAGTAAGGGCGACAGTTCGTAGTTTCAGGCCTCTATTGCCTGGGCAAATTTTATCGGGCACATATTCTGGTGTCATGCATGTAAATGTTACATGTTAAAATGCACTGTTCAAGCTACCTGTACATCATAATAATATTGAATTTGCCATACATGTAATTTAAGATATGTATCTTGGTCTTCAGGTTGCTCCAGTCTTGGTCACAGTCTCTTTGTTGGAAAGAATGAGAAATAACTTTATGATAGTTGAGGTTTGGGATAAGAAAACTTCAGCTCAGAATGATAAGGTTAGAATTTTTGTGGTGGTAGGTGTTTTGCCTCCACTTGTAAACCTAATCTTCAGTTGTATAAATGACAGAAGTAAATACATGTTTTTGTATATCTGTTACCCCATTCTTTTTGACAAGTTAGTGTTTGTGTCTTTATCAAATGCACATTATATATGAATGTTTGAAATTGAAATTTAGAGTATCAGATGTTTTAAATTATTTAAAGTCTCCTGTGTTTTATTTTAATTAAGTCATATTTTGTTTATTAACCGTGTGACAAATTGAATTTCAGTTCAGTAAACGTTTTTATTTCAAGTGTTGTATTGTGCCTTTCACTGCGGTGCCAGTGCATTGTATTTTGTATACAGAAAGTACCTGGAGGTCTGTCTCAGTGCTCATGTTGTAATGACCAAGTTTTTCTGTTTTCTGTTGATAGTTGGTGGGCATAGTTAAACTGAGTTTACATCAGTTGTATATGTCCTTCAGAGATCAGAAGATTGCCAAGTCTCTGCTGCGATCTCAGGTAATCAAAGACCACACGTGTCATGAAAGACAAACCAAGTGTAGAGAGCTCTAACCATTTTTTTTTTAAATTTTTTTGTGCCTCTGTAGAGATTTAATGATTATGGCCACAGCAGTGATAATCACCTGCTGAAGGTTTCCCCGGCTGATGACATACATATACATGTAGCATCTGATCTGAAAATGGAACTGTCAACATTTAGATAGTGATCAATTTTCGTTGTTTTCACAATTTTAAGTGTACATGTACCCGTCATCTAAGGTGCCATTGATAATGAATCTGCCTGCCAGGCCTTCATTGAATTATCTTTTTCAGTACGAAATGGATTTTGGTTCACTTTCTATTTACTGTCCAATTTTCCTTCTCTCTGTCTTCATTATTCCGTATTCTGTGCTTTGTTTCAGTTTCCTGTGATATCTGTAGATAACTATCTGCCAATTATGGACCCCTTTTCTGGTGCCGAGTTTGGCCAGCTTAAGGTGCTGTTGGCTATGGGGTCATCTGAACAGGTAGGATTTTCACTTTCATTTTAGTCGTAAAGTCATTACTTTTGGTCTTGAAACTTATATCTTTTCAGTAGGACCTCAAAACAAACTCTCAAGGGTCAGGCAAAATGAGTAGCTTAGTAATGGACGAAATGTTAAGTTTAATACAGTGTTGTCCAGTCAGCCAGGGAGCTAAAGCACATGTTCACTTGGTCACTTATGTCAGTGTCTGGTCTCTGTGTATTCTAGGTGTCCTATCTACAGCGGCTGAAGGTAGACCAGGGCATTGTCTCTGCCCCAGAGAAGCCACTGCATTTCCATGAGAGGTAAGACAACAACAAAAGCTCTTAAATACAGACTAATTGCTATGTCTCACTTGCTGTGCCAGCTTGTTTTTAGAGTGTTACAAGGATCTGACATGTGTGCTGTAATGAAATGAGAGTTTCACAGTTGTATCATTCGACAGAGCTAACATGGAAATAAATATTAAGCATGACAACATAACTATCACTAACATTTTCTTACCTTCATTTTCAAGACTTTTACATCATGCAAATGATTCTGCATCGGACAAAAAACAACCCAGGAAAGCCTATGTAATTCCACCTGTGAAAATGTATTGTATGTCTGATTTTGATACTATGACAAAAAGTGTGACTGAGCAGTGTTCTGGTTGTTATAGACAGGACTTAGTGGACAAGTCTCAGAATGCAGGAGGGTTACTGGGCATGGAGACAGCAGGTAATGGTTTTGTGTCTACTCATCTCACAGCACAGACTGCACCTAGTATGCATATGGTACATATTTTTTTTACAAATTGGGAGGTCAAATGATATGGTCAGTTAATACGCTTATGTTTCACACGAGTAAATTTTGATGCTGTACTGGTCAGAAATACCTTATTCCAGCCATGGACCATGAAGGAGAACACTTCTTGTCAGTATCCTGCATGAAAGCCAGAATGTCAAAGCTGCCACTAAATTAAATTGTGTGGGTTTGACAATATCAGTGATATTTAATGTTAAAATTTTGGTGGTAACAGTTTTTGATTGATGTTTGTTAACACATTATTTGAGAGGTGTTCGTTAACACAGTATTTGATTGGTGTTTGTTAACACAGTATTTGAGTGGTGTTTGTTAGCACAGTATTTGATTAGTGTTTGTTAATGTAATTCTTTATTGGTGTGTGTTAATACAGTATTTGATTGGTGTTTGTTAGCACAGTACTTGATTGGTGCTTTTTAGCACAGTACTTGATTTCTATTTGTTAGCACAGTATTTGATTGGTGTTTCAGTGGATTGATGTTTCAGTGGATCACCAGTTTGGTGGTGTTTGTTAACACAGTACTTAATGTTTCAGTGGATCACCCGTTTGAGGTGGTGGTGTTTGTTAACACAGTACTTGATGTTTCAGTAGATCACCAGTTTGAAGTGGTGGTGTTTGTTAACTCAGGCACTTAATGTTTCAGTGGATCACCAGTTTGAGGTGGTGGTGTTTGTTAACACAGTACTTGATGTTTCAGTGGATCACCAGTTTGAAGTGGTGGTGTTTGTTAACACAGTACTTGATGTTTCAGTGGATCACCAGTTTGAGGTGGTGGTGTTTGTTAACACAGTACTTGATGTTTCAGTGGATCACCAGTTTGAGGTGGTGGTGTTTGTTAACACAGTACTTGATGTTTCAGTAGATCACCAGTTTGAAGTGTTGGTGTTTGTTAACACAGTACTTGATGTTTCAGTGGATCACCAGTTTGAGGTGGTGGTGTTTGTTAACACAGTACTTGATGTTTCTGTAGATCACCAGTTTGAGGTGGTGGTGTTTGTTAACACAATACCTAATGTTTCAGTGGATCACCAGTTTGAGGTGGTGGTGTTTGTTAAGTCAGGCGCTTAATGTTTCAGTGGATCACCAGTTTGAAGTGGTGGTGTTTGTTAACACAGTACTTAATGTTTCAGTGGATCACCAGTTTGAAGTGGTGGTGTTTGTTAACACAGTACTTAATGTTTCAGTGGATCACCAGTTTGAAGTGGTGGTGTTTGTTAACTCAGGCACTTAATGTTTCAGTGGATCACCAGTTTGAAGTGGTGGTGTTTGTTAACACAGTACGTAATGTTTCAGTGGATCACCAGTTTGAGGTGGTGGTGTTTGTTAACACAGTACTTAATGTTTCAGTGGATCACCAGTTTGAGGTGGTGGTGTTTGTTAACACAGTACTTGATGTTTCAGTGGATCACCAGTTTGAGGTGGTGGTGTTTGTTAACACAGTACTTAATGTTTCAGTGGATCACCAGTTTGAGGTGGTGGTGGAAGGGATCAGGAACCTCAAACTGTTTGAGGAGATGATCTGGGGTGAGGCTGACTGTTTTGTACAGTATTACTTCCCTACCCAGCCCCAGTCTGGCTCCCCAGGGGTGAAGCCACAACATGGTAAGATAAATCTCTTTGCCATTGCTTTCATTGAAATCCTTTCTCCAGTTCTTCTCAACAGACTCTGTGATTTTGTTTTCATGTTATGTAACAAACAATGTTTCCTCTGGATGTCACTTTGCCATTGACAATCTTTTTTTTTTTTCCTTTTCCATTGGCTTGATAATTGTATGTAGTTTTTATTGTAATTCCATTATCTACATGCACAGAGTTTGTGGAGATGTGAATTAATTTTGACTGACCTTTCAGCTGTGTGTACGCTGAAATCGTTCCGGACTGCCACAACGCTGTGTTTACCTGACCCCACCTTCCATGATGTGACCCGCCACCGCCTGCTCTTACCCCCAGGCTCACCTGTGCAAAGGCAGATACTCACAGGTATACCCTACACCAGTGGGAGGGGAGCACATGTGGTTAATAATGGTGTTATTTGAGGGTGTATTAAGATACAGCTACATGTACCCAAGCAAACAGAACAGTTCATTTTCCACTGAACTATTTGTCAGTTCCAAAAAGTATTATAGTTTTATTAAATTAAGTGATATAGCATTCACTAGGTTTATCTTGAGGTGTTAATTGTGTACATTTTTCTTTTACCTTCAGCCTACTGAAGATCAGGGCATTGTTCAGGTGGCCTCCCTTTTGAAATGTGATGTCGTCATTATCAGCGTTAAATGTTTACACCTGTGTTTTACCTGGAGCCTGTTCAGGATAAGGGCATGGTTCAGGTGCCCTTCCTTTTTGAAGTCTGATGTCGTTATTATGAGCACGAAATGTGTAAACCTTTGTTTCACCTGCAACCTGTTCAGGATCGGCATTAATTGTTCACACCTGTGTTTTACCTGCAACCTGTTCAGGATCAGCATTAATTGTTCACACCTGTGTTTTACCTGCAGCCTGCTCAGGATCAGGGCACGGTTCAGGTGGCCTCCCTTTTGAAGTCTGGTGTCGTTATTATCATCCCAATGTTCGGGATCAAGTCGTGGCAAAGGTAAGATATGGTTGAACAACAAAATGACTTTGTAGCTGTTTTCTTGTAAGGCAAATCACACCTGGTTCCTTGTTTCCAGTCAGTTTGTCCCCTGCATCGGAGCTCATTATTTCATTTTTTTGCCAGAAACTGTCACAAAATATTGTCATAAAATCCAGCCAAATAATGATAATGAAAAATAAAAATTTTCTTGGTGTCTGCACCAATTTTCCAAAATCTTACTATTTCATCTATTATACATGTACATGTAGTGCCTTGTAAAGTTTACCTGTCTCCTTGTCTCTCACAGGGCACTCTACCACTTGCCAAGCTATGTGCCATGGTCACCATGCAAAAGAAAGGAGAGAATGCTGTCCAGACATTCACATTACCCTTAACCCTTGCCCTGTCCTCTCCAAATGGCCTTGACCCAGAGAAGGAGGCCAAGGTGAAGGACTCTGGCTTGATGGATGTCACTGTGACGTATAAAAGTCAGTTGTCTCAGAGTGCATCAGGTGGTCTGGGGTCAGGTAACCACCAGGCGCAAGTGTGTACCAGTGTTGGGGTGCTCAGAGCTTCAGGGCTGAAGGTAAAGAAACTATAACAGTAAAGACTGCTAAAGATTTTCATAACATGTATATCTCTAGAAACCCCGTGCCACCAAGGTTTAGTGCGATGAGCATCTAAAGAGAACCCCATAGAGGGTAGATGGCTCCTTGTTTTCTTCTGAATTTTGATTGAAACTTTTTAGCAGTGACCTGATATCACAGTGTTTTCTGTGTATCCCGTGAGATGCAGCAAGTTTGTCTTTGTTATCCTTAGTTTCCTGGAGAATGGCATGAGCTATTTGTCAATCATTCAAATAAATAAGTTCATGTCAAAAGCGAGAAGATGGCTTTACTGATTTAAGTTAATGAATCTACCTGTATACATGTAAATACTTATTCACTCTGTCAAATATGATATCCATTGATTGTTAGGAGTTTACCTTTCGTGTATTTTCAGCGTGTTTTTATCCAAGGAATATTACGGATGTGAGACAGTTTTGGTCTTCAGTTTTCAGTGAAGTCTTCAGATTTTTGTGGAAGCATGTTGAATGCTTGAAACCTGAAGTTGCACTGCTTCTTACTGTGTCTGATTAAAGATATAAGTTCTGTTTTGTGTGTTTATCAGTCAGCAGCAGAGGCTATAGCGCGCCTGGATTCTGGCATGCAGTACCCAGCAGAGGTTGGGGTCAACACCTACGTCAAGGTGGTCTTCTCATTTCTCACTAAAGAGGTCAGTAGTTTATGTACATATTAACAATTGCAAATTCTTATGTACATGTATTTATTATTATTATTATTGTTATTTTTTTGTTTTGGTAGATATTTATTGTTGGTAGTACTAGATCACAGGAACAGAAAATATGCTTTTCGAAGTAATGCTTTGTCAGCTAAGATAGGCTTAACATGTTGACTGTTACAAATTACATGAACACTGAACAGTAGAACTTCTGCAGGAAGCTTGGGGTGTGACTGTGTAGTCAGACTGAAGTTGAGGAAAGGTAAATACTTTGTTAAAATAAGTAATGCACTGTTGCCATTAAAAGACAGTGTAGTGATGAATTAACTCAAAAGTTTTCTTCACTTTAGGATGAGCGTGTAACAAGAACAGTGGCACGTAGCTTTGCCCCAGAGTTTTCCCATCACATGGACTTCCCCTGCCCTCTTCTCTGGACTGAGGCCGACTCGGATGCACTAAGCCTTGCAGAGATTCTGGAATCAGGGGAGGTCACTCTGGAACTGTGGCATCAGGTCCCTGGCTTGTCATCAGGTGGGTTAAGTGCAGATGGAGATAAATAGGCCTGCTGTTAACAAAGTGTTTACCTAGAGATTTTTGGTACATTTACATCTGTGCCTTAGCGTTTCAAACTCAGATTTTACCTTGCTACCCTCGCAAACATTGCGGTCTTCTGATGATATTAATAATAACAGTAATAATGGTTCAAGTTGGCATACTCTGTAATTTTGACAAGTATGATAGTAATCAAACTAATGTTGATATGTGAAAAAGGATCCTGTCTTTTCCGTACCTTTTTATCTGCTAACTTTCAAAAAAGGATGATAAAAATGTAGAACTTACTGGTATAATACGACAGTGTTAATGTGGCAGTGTTCTTTTTCATCCGGTTGTCACAGTGGGACACAGTGTGATAAAATTCTGTTTCGAGGCCATAAGTTTGGTAAGACTAAACAGTTTTCTGTTAAGGTGAATTGTAAAGCTTCACTGTTTTTTGTAGGTCTACAAAAACCCGAGTTGGACTTGGGAGACGATGACATCAAGGGGAGGCGACTGGTGACAAAGACAGGAGATGTTTTGTTGGGAACCAGCACTATACAGTTGAGAGCTTTACTCACCCACAGGACTGGTATCAGTGGGTGGTACCCTGTCCACATCTCCACCAATCAGTGGTGTGCTAACAAAGACAAGAACCAGTCAGAGGAAGCTTTCCCCACTGGAAAAGGTCTGGGTCGTGTGGTTGGAGGGGTGGAGCTGTCAATCAAGTTTGCTCACCATGACGACAGGGAGAGGGTGATCCATGCTGCCAGGGGAGTGGGTTGGTCCCCACTGGATTTAGATGTGGAAGAGGAGGACTGGGAAAGTGAAGGTTTGGCTCAACACTTGTACATTTTAGTGCACTATAATGAAACCTCCTGTATAGTAATGTAATTTGATACCTGTGGAAGCCAAAACAGAAATACTTAACCATAAGGAATTCTGATTTTATTGTCATGTAAAGTAATCAAGAGATGAAGTCTGCAACTGATGCTGTCGCAGAAGTTAATTCATGTGTTCAGTGTACATACATGTATATATCCTGGTGTACAGAGGAAATCGCCGGCCAAAAAGTGCATGTAATTCAAGCCAAGCGCAGTTCAAAATTCAGTGAGAATATATCATGTTTTGACAAACAGCATTTTTTCAGCTTTACACTTCTCAAGCAAAACACGTTTAAGGTGTGGTATGTTTTGATTGTACCTCCTCTTTGTGCCATAATTAATGTTGGTAAATTTGTAAGTGGATATATGCAGAGGTTAGTCATAAGATTTGCTCTTGAAACCACAGGTTCATTCTATCTCTCAGCATTTGAAGCTGCAATCTGATTGGTGTATTCCCCAGATGAGATAGGAGGACGAGCCTATCAGATGCAGGTATCCGTGGACCAGGCATGTTTCCCCTTACTGAATGCCATGATCATTGGTCAGAACAAATTGGATCCCTCTGCCAGGTGTTATGTCAGGTATAAGGCCTATGACAGAGGTGAGTGTTCCGCGGACATAGAGAGATATAGGAATGGGCAAAACCTGACACCGATAGCAGACAACCTATATCAGGTTAAGGATAAGAGACAGTTGTCAAGGACCATTTATGCAGAAGTGTATTAACACTTAAGCCAGGCTTAAATATAAAGTCATATCATAATACAAAGCCAATGAGACATTTATAACCTTGCTTATCACTGGGCCTAACTGCCAATACACAACTACTGAACAACTTGACCTTTTGCATCTTGTCTCTAACAGTGTTACATGCGATGTAGTGTCGTCTTCAGCTTTTACAGATTTTGACAAGAAACCTTCAGTATTCTTTCGGTAATGGTTGTCAACTGTATGTTTTTTAATTCTTGTTCAGGGGGTAAAATTTTGTTACAGGAAGTAAAAGTGATCAGTAAGTAGCTCAGTCATGTATCTGGTTTTCCGCTGCCCCGGGTTTGTGACTCTCTTGTGTCTGGTTTTCAGCAGCTCTGTTTGTGACTGATTTGTATCTGGTTTTCAGCGGCTGTGGTATCTAAGGCTCATGGGTTAGATCACCCAGAGTTTGGAGTCCTCAGGTCAAAGATCAAACACAAGCAGGTGCTCCAGCTGCCTGCCAGCTCCCCGTTTAGGTGGTACGTATAACAAATCCTACAAGTATGTCCTCTGGAAGAATTTCACAAAAAAGCATGAATAATTGCGTTTGATATTATCTATGTTGTGCAGAAATATTCGTGTTTTTGTTGTAAAATAGAAATATGTGGAAGTATGTGTAAATGAGAGTGGATAATTCACATGTGGGTAAGTGTGGATGAGCAGTTACAAATGAGACTGGATAATTCACATGTGGGTAAGTGTGGATGAGCAGTTACAAATGAGACTGGATAATTCACATGTGGGTAAGTGTGGATGAGCAGTTACAAATGAGACTGGATAATTCACATGTGGGTAAGTGTGGATGAGCAGTTACAAATGAGACTGGATAATTCACATGTGGGTAAGTGTGGATGAGCAGTTACAAATGAGACTGGATAATTCACATGTGGGTAAGTGTGGATGAGCAGTTACAAATGAGACTGGATAATTCACATGTGGGTAAGTGTGGATGAGCAGTTACAAATGAGACTGGATAATTCACATGTGGGTAAGTGTGGATGAGCAGTTACAAATGAGACTGGATAATTCACATGTGGGTAAGTGTGGATGAGCAGTTACAAATGAGACTGGATAATTCACATGTGGGTAAGTGTGGATGAGCAGTTACAAATGAGACTGGATAATTCACATGTGGGTAAGTGTGGATGAGCAGTTACAAATGAGACTGGATAATGCACATGTGGGTAAGTGTGGATGAGCAGTTACAAATGAGACTGGATAATGCACATGTGGGTAAGTGTGGATGAGCAGTTACAAATGAGACTGGATAATGCACATGTGGGTAAACCTGGATGAGCAGTTACAAATGCATGAAGGCTCTTTAAATGCTTCAGTTCTATAAAAGTGTTAAAGTATAAATTGGTTTCAAAACCATATTCAGGAGCCAAGGTATAATACCTCAGTATGGAGTAGAGCATCATGTTTATATCACTTGGCTGGCAAAGATGTTTCAAAATTTGAGAATACATTTTATCACAACGAAAGACTGTTTTGTATAGATGTGAATAAATTTAAAGCACAACTATGATTTATGATTTCTGTGCGTTCTGTGAAACGGGCACCTGCTTTTTACCGTGAAAGCTTTGTCACACCTGGCAGGTACCTGCGCGAGGAGAGACTGGAGATTCAGGTCTGGGTCAGCTATGGACGTCAGTCTGAGGAACAACGACCAAGACACAGGGACAAGCTGATTGGCTCAGCATTCGTTGCCATGGAGACACTAGCAGACCCACGCAGGAAGCAACATCAGATTAGGTACATGCATATACTGCTGTGTAGTTGGAAATGTTCTTACAAATGTATATTAATAGCCTGAGTGAAACTTTGGCAGAATGCAAGTGTCACATTTTTAAAACTTTGCTTCAACATAAGAGCATCATTTTCATGGAAAAGTAATAAGTATGATCATATTTAATATAAATATTTAAAAAAAAAAAAAACAAATTGTCTTTTTGCAAAGGTAATTTTCATATGAGGGTAGCTAGCCAGTTCTTGAATTGCAGCTTTGTAAACTTGTGTTGTAGTTAAGCTGCTGTAGCGCATCAAAAAAGCTGCCTTTTTAGTATAATTTAGATGTTTTCTGTATTAATACAGATATGTAATTATCCGTCAAAGACAAGTTCAAGTCTCTAGACGTTAAAACAACAAGGCACATGAATTACGATACTGTCACATTATATGACATTATGGAGTGTTCATTTCCTTTAAACCACTTGATACATGTATGTGAACCATCAACATGTTCCAGTGGCCTGTACCCACTGTTCAAGCCTGGGGCTGCCAGTTTGGGTGGAGCCTACCTGAGAGCACACATCAGCCTGAAGCCTCTCCTGGGACCAGTGGAACAGGTAAACTGCAAAGATGCTGTAAATGTTACACCAGTTCCTCCAATGATATGCAGTATGGCAGTTTAGTAAATTATACCATTGTGGATTAAAACCAATAAAACTTCTTCCATACAATCCAAAGGTAACAAGCCTCTGTCAGTTAAATTTATTACCTCCAGATATACAGTATGCTTGTATATATTTAACAGTACTGGTAGGTGATACCATATTCCATTTTTACAATAGTTTTAGTGATCACCTTTCAAAGCATAATTTTATAAAAATACCATCATGTATTTAAGATGATAATGCCAATCTTTGCACAAAAGGGGCTCAGTGTTTGAATCCGGCATATTTATTTGATTGTTGTTTTACGCCGTACTCAAGAATGTTTCACTTATTTGACAGCAGCCAGCATTATGGTGGGGGGAAACGGGCCAGAGCCCGGGGGAAACCCACAACCATCCGCAGGCCGGAGAGGAAGCCAGCATGGGCTGGACTTACAGCTGAACTCACAGCGATCGCATTGGTGGGAGGCTTCAGGTCATTGTGCTGCGATAGCGCGCTAACCGACTGAGCCACGGAGGCCCCCAGATGCAGCATAAGCAAGTTTGTTAGGGCTCCCCTTGAGTTGCTCAGCTTTCACCGGATTTGTGACCTTTTTCTTCCATCCATACACTTTGCCACTGTTGTATACATGTTAATGAAACACTCTTGGGTCACTCTTAATACTGTGTGACTGACCCAGCGCCGATCCCAATCCTAATGTTACAGATATGTCATGTAGAGGAGAGCAGTGATGTGGCAGAAGATGAGGATTATGACCCCAATGACAGCTTCCATCAAGTGGTCACCGCAGCACCCAGAAACAAGGTCGAAGGTCAGAAGGAGGAGCCAGATACGCCCACTTTTGCTGCCCATATATCTGTAGAGAGAGCAATGCACCTTCCATGGGTGTCAGAGAAACACGGGTATGTCCTGAAAACAGGTTGTATCTCATTTGATATCAGTAATTCAGGTAGTGTGGTTTATATATGAGCAAAAAGAGATTATAGCTCAGATATTGGTTAAGATTAAGAAGATCTTGGTTGCCGTGTTTTATGTTGAGAAAAACTGCTATGAAGTTTCAGATTTATATTGAGAGGTTCGTCAGGCACATGCTAAATTGCAGTGATTCCCTTCCTCAGCTCATGCTATGTGTAAGTCAAAGGTTCTGCTTAAGGACTGTGTGAAGAATATTATGAATTAAAACAAGTAGCCCCGATCTCAAAACTTTGTATGTCATATTTGTGATAACTTTTTTCATTAAAGAGGTTGTCGAGGCCGTAGCGTCATAAGGAGTTGTGATTTATGAGAAAAGGTATAAAAAAAAATGGTGTACGAAGTTTTCTGAAAGTGTGCCAAAAGCTACACAGCCACGGACATGTACGTGAATGAAGAATTGTTCATACATCTCTCTTCCCTCCAGGTCACCCTCCTGTGAACCCAACACCTATGTGTCCTTCCAGACCTGTGAGGGAAGCCGTCCCGTGTTCACCAGTGTGGTGGTTGCCTCAGAGGCACCTGTTTGGGACTTCCAGATAGAGACCCAGCTGACCACAGAAGTCCTCTTCATGGAGAATAAGGTGAGCCTAACCCCTCTGTAAGGGCCTTGACCAATAAGTGGTCAGACTTCTGGTGACCGTTTCGGCAATCTCATATTTCTTCAAGACCACGTACAAGTCTTCAACCAATATGGTGTGCATATTGACATGTTTAAGTCACTTGCAGGGAAATGTTTGTCACATGTTTCAAACTTGCCAAAGGTCTCTTTGGTTCACCCCAGGCACTTTCCTCCGCCCATAAAACCGACTGTCACTTTGTAAAGGACAAATTCTTGACATGGATCGTAGGCGTATTATTTTATTATCTATTATTATTATTATTTTTAAACTCTTTACTTATTATGTACTTAATAAACCTACATTTACATCTGTCACTTGAATCTGCCTGAACGTAATTTGGGCCTGTTTTCCCCTAGTTTTTCTTCGTTTACAAGTTCATGTGAAGTCAGTGAGATCAGGTTCCCTGATTGAGATATTGCTTGTGAAATGACAATCTAATCTAATAAGATATTTTTATTGCAGCACTTGGTCTTCAAGGTGTGGCATAAACCTGACACTGCCTCAAAAGAACCAGGTAAGTCGTTACGCAGATGTATACAGGTCATGGTGATGTTAGCTGGTGTCAACTACACATGTTCACTGTAGTTCATCACCACATGATGATAGAGCCTCCTGTAAGGAAATCTCTGAGAGCAGAAATAATAATGAAAAAAGGAATCCAAAACACTAATACAGCGCGTTATTTCAGAATCATTTCCATTATGACTAAGTGAAAACCTGTGAAACAGCTACATGTGAGTGTTGACTGCAACTGTAGATATAAGCCTTTGTTGTGCCTAGCAGACAGGATATGGGACAAACCACAAGCCTCTTGTGAACCGAGTTGTGACCATGTTTATATGGCTGTCTTCAGATAGGTCCTCTGACCGCGTGCTGGGGTTTGTGACAGTAGACCTGGTACCTCTGACTACAGGACTACAGCAGATCTGTGGCTGGTACAACATCATGGACTTCAACGGCCAGTGTCAGGGACAGATCAAGGTGAACTGCCAACTAAGGCCCTTTATACTCAGAGCTTTTATAGGGATGTGTTTGTCTTTATCTCAAGTCACGTCATATGCAGGTACATGTTCTGTGAGTCTGAATTGGAGGGCAACCATATTAGTCTATCTTGCAATAAGAATAAACAGTGTCAGTAGCATCTTAGAGACAAACGTGGGAATCGGATAGTTTATGACAGCTTCGTCATGTGTAGCTGATGGCTGATAGCTGATACACTACAGCCTGTGTACAATACCAATTCCCGCATTGGTCTCTAAGGTGCTACCGGCACCGTTTATTCATACTCTGTGAGTGGACCTTCATACATCCAGTGATCACCTTTAAACAGCTTAAATCAAGGCATGTGGCTGTAGCCCTATGAACCACATGTCCTGGGGACCGCCTCGATGGCCTTGTGGTTAGAGAATCCGCTTTGGGGTCGTGGGATTTAGGTTCAAGCCAGGGTTGGGTAATACCAAAGACAGAAAGGATAATTGTTGCTGACTCGCTTGGCGCTCGGCGCTGAGAGGTTAGAGCAAGGAAACAGGACTGGTCGGCCCCATGTCAGTATAATGTCGCTGGGTGGGTGTCATGTCTGGTGTCTTCAGCATGATGTTCAAGTGGCGGCAGCACTTTGGCGGCATGGACTCACCCTACCATGAGGAGGCACAGTATATCTTCATCCTAAGGACTCCTTCTCGTCATATGACGTAAAAATTGTTAAGTACAACATAAAACCCAGGCATACATACACATGAACTGAGATGGTGATAATATCAATATGAGTGTAGTTGGTGAGAACTCATAAAACTTCTTCTTGCCAAACATAGCCATCCAAAGCTATGCAAGCTTGTGTTATTTTCTTTGTTACTTCACAGTTATCAGTGTATGTGTGCTCACAGAACTCCCAGGTAGTGCACAAGCACTGCAGTGTCACAGAAGACAAGGATGTGTTCTACTGCGATTTGTATAGCCATCCCTGAGTCTCCTATTGTATCAGCCAGATGTTATACTGATAGGCCTTGTTTTCATTTCTGTATGTATATTAATTGTTGTCTTGGTATTCCAATCCATTCTCAATACTTTCCAACGAATTGGGCAGGTCATGAACGTAACTTGTTGCCGAAAGTGCAGATGCCACATGTAGACAGCATTTTCGTAATGACTACATTTTCTGTTAAAATTCATTAGGATGTAAAAAAATAAATGCTGTCTGGAAACTGATATGTTCCTTGTGTGTGCTTGATTGTTGACAGGTCAGTGTGACCCCACTGGAGTCCGTGTCTTCGTTCAGAAGTGGTCTGCCATCACCTTTGGTATGTCTCCTCAAAGTGCAATTAAAACCAAGTCAACAAAGTATTCATGTTCTGTTAAAATTTGATTCTGGCTCTCACTGTGAATGGGAACATATTTTTTTTGGATTAGTTGAGAGACGAAATGGGTCTTAGCTAAAGTGTTAAAAAAAAAAAAGTGAGTAAAATGAAACCAGTTGACTGTACATGTTAAACCACTTATGCTGAGCATAATTTCTGGGTGGTTTTAAAACTGATTTTTGTGATATTCTGAATTTCTTTTGCACCAAGATGCCATTTTTTTTTTTTTTTTTTAGTCTGGAACTTCTATAAATGTGCGGATGACATTCAGGCCTGGTATTTTTTTTTTTCTTGACCATGCTAACAAATACCCACCTTTCTTCCTCCATCTTGGTTAGCGCGCTACAGCAGTGCAATGACCCAGAAGCCTTCCACCAATGCAGTCGCTGTGAGTTCAGGTCCAGTTTATGCTGGCTTCTTCTTCAGCCATGCGTGGGAAGGTCTGCTAGCAACCTGGGGATGGTCATGGGTTTCCCCTGTCCAGTCTTCTCCTGCCATAATGCTGGCCACCATCGTATAAGTGAAATATTCTGCGTGAAACACCAATTAAATAAATAAATGCATTCTTCCTCCAGGTGGAAGCCCAACTCTCCCCCTTCCGGAGCTCTGTGTTTTATCCACCAGGGCTCTCCCATGTGACCTGGTCCGACCAGCCTCCTTGGGCACCCAGCCACACAGAGACAAGTCTACCTCACTTCCAGGAACACTATGAAAGCGTCAAACATCATCATGAGATGCTGCAGAAACAGGGTCATGCAGCGCCACCTGGTGACAGCCAAGGGGAACAACCAGTGGCATCACTTCATTGGAAGCCACGGCTACCTGACTTAAGGGAGGAGCCTAATTCTTCCAAGTCTTTCCTGTTTTCTGCTCTCAGGTAATCCCTTGTGCACATCAAAATTATCCTGTGCTACCTCATTTTGGTAGCACCTTCAGATACATGTATGTACAGGTACTTATGTAACTACTTGTTTAGAGTGTGTTAAAGGTCAAGTAAGACTTGAAGCTAAATGCAACAAGTGAAGCTTTAGCCCCGAATAAGTAATCAGTAAATATCTGGAAAAAGTAGGCAGTTCAAATCTTAGAAAGTAAGTCAAAAGTGTCAGAAAATATGTAAGAAGTGAATAAATACCATAAAAACGAAGGTGTATTCAATAAATGGAAATGTTTTTTTTTTTCCTTTTTTTATAGAAAGCAGCTCACAGAACTAGATGAAATCAATGATAAATTCAAGGCCCGACTGGCGATACCAGAATCCAGGCATCTGGAGACCCAGCCCAACTTAATGACAGAGAGACTGCCCCTGTCCAGTAGGTCTGACCAGCTGGCAGAGAACGGTCAGTCAGGCCAGGTTAATCTTAACTCAACCATTGGGGCGAGTTCCTATAGCTCCCAGTCCATGGGCAAAAATAGTGCTAGAGACAGTGGACAGGACAGTGGGAATGTCACAGCAACCCACCATGAGACCAGCAATGATTTGATTGGTTCTCATTCGGCATTGCCCTCTGGAATGTCTACACAGTCAGGGGACGCAACTGGTGCCATTGCACAGCCTGTAATGGAGAGCTTGAGGACAAACATTATGAGTTCTGAGCTGGACCTGTCTGAGGACTTCCTACACAACCACGTGCCTCCTCAGATACAGGAGCTACTGCAGGCCGCGCGTAAGCTTCACCAGCCCCCGCCAGAGCCCCACCAGAGGGCACCTGCTGCAGACGAGTTGGGCTTGTCTTGTGATGATGATATTGAGAATGATGATGGTGATGATAACCTGCAGAACTACTTCCACAAGTATCAGGACTTCCTACAACGAGGAGAAGATGATGACAATAACAGCGATGATGACCAGGACGAAGAGGACGATGTTGACATCATCACACCACGAGCTCTCAACGACGTCTCCAGAAAGGGACCCCTGACAGAGGAGATAACTGGTACATCTCACATGGACCCTAATGCACAACGTTCCACAAGGCATATCTTCCCATCTCCGATACCTGAGCTGCCCTCTTTGGCTGACACTGATAGCTGGCTGGTTGATCCTCAGTATACAACGATCGTAACTCAGAATGTCCCTGCAGAGTTTGAACCTGATGACTACACCCATCCTACCCCAATGCCTTTTGACGTTGACTCTCTGTCAGATTGTGTGGAGTGGGAAGATGACTCAGGCGAGGAGCTCACACCTAACAGACTGGAGATGTTGCAAGATGATGACAAGGTGCAGAGTGAGAAGGGCAGGCATAAACCTGGGGCTGAAAACACAGACATCTTTGGTAGAGCCTCTGATAAAGGCCAGTCCTCTCCAAAATCACATGATTCACAGAATTCTCCAAGGTCAAGCCATAGGGGTGTGCAGAATTCACCTAGATCAGGTCACAATAATGTTCAGAATTCACCTAGATCAAGCCATGATAATGTTCAGAATTCTCCTAGATCAGGTCACAGTGATGTTCAGAATTCTCCTAGATCAGGCAGCAATGATGTTCAGAATTCACCCAGATCCAGTCACAGTGGTGTTCAGAATTCACCTAGATCCCATCACAGCGATGTTCAGAATTCACCTAGATCCCATCACAGTGATGTTCAGAATTCACCTAGGTCAGGTCAAGAAGATGTGCCAAATTTACCTAGATCAGCCCACAATGTTCACAATTCACCTAGATCTGACCATAGTGACGCTCAAAGCTCTGCAATATCAAGCCGTAAAGAGATAAATTCCTCTCCAAGGTCAGCTCACAGTGGCAAATCACAGAGTTCAGAGGTCAATGTTATAAAGGGATTACCTCCCTTCTCAGGACCAGGCTGGGGTCATAGTAAAGCCAGCAATAGTGGAACAAATTCATCAGTCTCTGCACCCAGGGCTCCTCCTGGACTCATCACCTTGGACACCTCCAGCGAGGATGAAGCCCCAGAGAATGCCCAGCCACAGATTGCTGCTGACAAAATCAGCAGTGCCCAGAACAGTGACCATTCCACTCCAAGAGAAGGAACTCTTCCTCAGCCTCACATTCCCAACTTCTTCCCATCTGCAACACAGCTGGAGCAGTCAATGAAAGCTCTTCAGCTTGTGACGGGTAAACCAGGCAAGGTAAGGCTGTGCTGTATGTATGGATGTCATTATTTATAGTGTACAATTTGTCAATTTATGACGACGAAGAGTCCTGAGAATGTATATAAACTATGCCTTCTTGTGACAAGTCCATGCCGCCAAAGTGCTGCCACCACTGGAACGTCAGGTCAAAAACACCCCACCCAGTCACATTATATATTGACACAGGGCCGACCAGTCATGTTTCACTAGAACATGTCTTTCTTATGGATATACAACTTTTTGGTTTATTATCACGACATTTCGATGTAGATACTAACATCGTTATCAAGTCATGTTTCATTTTTCTAACCTCCCAGTGCTGAGCGCCAAGTACCATTTTTAAAGTCTTTGGTATGACCTGACCTGGGATTGATCCCAGATCTCCTGACCTTGAGCGTGATGCTCTAACCTCCAGGCCATCGAGGTAGATGCTGTTAGATAGATCCCTGGTGAAATGTTAGTGATGCAAAAGCATGTATGATATTGAAATATACTAACTGTGAAGTTGATTGAGCCATATGATGTCATCCACCTATATGAGCTGAGAAACTACTGAACACTCAGCTCTTCAGAAAGAAGTTTGGAATATTTGGTGACACAGCAAATCAACGTGGATATTCTATTTTAGAGCGATGGTCTGATCTCTGTTCGCTCTGATTTAGGGAATGTTGAGGATGTGACGTGTTTGCATTCTCTTTGTTGGCAGTTGACACCTCGCTGAGGTAATAAGGGCCCAGTACAAACAACTTTAACAGTTACTGTAATCTTTGTTGTTTTGTTGCAGCCTGTGGATGAGACCAGACAGAAGGAAAAGGCTTCTGTAGCTCAAGAGTATGTCCAAAAGTTGTCCAAAGGCTCCGTCCTGGCAAAAACAACTAAGTTCCAGAACAGCCTTCTCAAAACCAAGCCATTACCTACTGCAGATGAAACCAAGAGAATAGCAAAGATTTTTGCTTCTAAGTTTGCATAGAGCATACAGACTTTCTTTTGATATTTTGCTTCTAAGTTTGCATAGAGCATACAGACTTTCTTTTGATATTTTGCTTCTAAGTTTGCATAGAGCATACAGACTTTCTTCTGATATTTTGCTTCTAAGTTTGCATAGAGCATACAGACATTCTTCTGATATTTTGCTTCTAAGTTTGCATAGAGCATACAGACTTTCTTCCGATATTTCAGAACAAGGTTTCTTTCAGTAGGTGTTTTGTTTTAGCTGCATTGTTTGTGACCAGCACTTCTTCTGGATGTGCAGATAGAAAATTGTTATTTCTACTGATTAATTCTGTCTGAAGGACATTACAGTTGTTCCCAGAAATATGGACACCCCAAGCCGTGCCTTGTATCTGTGTTACATTTCGTTTCTTGTTGTTAATTATATTGAATATTTTAGCTCACAGTAACTTACAGTATTTGGCTAGGACTACAGTGTTAGAGAATAGAGTAAAAAAAAAAATCTTGCGTTATCTTCACTAGGACAGCTTGTACAGCTCATAGACTGACTGAAAGACGGTGCTTCGTACTGCTAGCTAAGCATTTTCCCCTTTCTTCCATAAAGTCAGTATTTTATCTGGACGCATGCTGTCATTATTAATTATGTAAATGATGTGACAGAATCTTCGTTCAAAATCTGCAGTTCTTTCTCATTTCTTCAATTTGCTGATCTACTGAAGGTCACTGAGCAGCTTTCGCCTAGTTCTCACTGAAGAAACATACACTGTACAATTACAATGTACATGTATGTGCTGTAATTTTACAGTGAAACCTAAACCTGACTAATTGCAAGATTCTCTCTGTCGTTCAGTGAATGGTCAGTAAAGGTTTGCGACACTGTTGCTCCCTTATAATTAATCCCCTCCTGGTACTGGAGGGAACTGCAGGTTTACATGTCACCTGTCAGTACATCAGGAATCTGTTTTTTGGGCTTTACTTTTTTGTAAACGTTTTATTGTATTGAATAAAACTTGCTGCATGGCTTCACCATGACTATGTACTTATCACGTTCAAATTTGTGACCTAGTAATCCACTTTTGACAAAATTAGGGATACAGTTCATATGAGGTGAAATCTCACTTCTCAACGTGAATTTACTTCAAAATGATAAGACTGACATGTGAACACGAGTCTATCTGATAGCCCATAAATGTCGTTCTAATGCGTGATTTCAGCTTACATGAATTTTACACCCAAATTACATCCACATGGCATCCATGTGAAAAGCTACAGACGAGGTTTTGAGTTTTGGGTCATTCTGTTCACTTTCAATAAAGTTACGGTCATGTTTGTTCCGTTTATGGGCTTGACATACGAGTAGCTTATTATTATGACGAATCAAAGCATTTGGGGACATGCAATACTTCTTGAATGCTTGTAGTAAGAGACAACCCCCCCCCCCACACCCCCCGCTTCATGAGTCTTGTATGAAGTTGCTGAGTGTGAAGGCTAAGGACCTTTCTGGACACTTGTTAGGATTAACTGGTGACTTTATACAGAAACACGTTAATGGGTAGACAGGTGTAAAACCAATGTATTAAATGATGTCCAGTGGTTTGAAGGTCTTGTTTAGTAAGACATGGTTACCTAACTTAGAAACTTGTGTTGTATAATGCTGCCAAACAGCTATTCAAATGCAGTCATAAATGAGAAAATTTTGTGACTGTAAATTAGCATATGGAGTTCAAGAGAAAAAACTTAGGGAGCTAACTTACCAGTTGATATTGCTTTAATCGCGCAGATGTACACACTATTACTCAATGGCTTCTTAGAGGAGTTCAGATATTTTGCTCATGTGTGAAGAAGTGTACGGCCATTGCCCTCAGATGGTCTTTTGGAAGTGCGATTTTCTAGGATGTGAGATGAATGTATTTATTAGGGTAACTAGGGTGGTCAGGAGCCTGTAAGAACTACGTGTTTGTCTTTTCTTCAGTATTTTTTTCATTGATTATTCACTTGTTGAAATTCACAAATGGTACTCATGTCATCCTGTCTGGAATTCCTTGATTTGCGACATGCTGCGGGACCCGAGGCCAATTCCACCAACCCATTTCTAACTGAAGGCGAAATTCAAATCACCCCACAAGGTTTAGCTTTTGTCGCTGGAAGTTGAAATTTTGACATATTTGTCCTAGGAGCATTTTGAAATGGTCCAAATTTGAATTTCTAGCATCCAAGAATTAGCTCTGAAATCATTTATCAAATTATGGCTTTAGACATGGCTTTGTGGAATCGCCTACAGATGTGAAACGTCTTGTTGAAACAGGAACATGCATAAACCTCTGGTTTGAGGATGAAAAAGGGACATACGTAAACCTCTGATGGGTGGAGGAAGAAGGTCTGATACCATTTCTACCAGAACAGAAATGGGAAATACCATATATCTTTACCATTTAGACATTGTAACAGAGTCCTTGATAATGTGCTGATGTGGAGGATCACAGAGAATACATTCTGTACATCCATACCACAAACAAGACAGTTTATTGCTGTATTTGTACTCTTAGAGATACATTACATGGTTCTGTTCAACTGTTTGTTTCAAATGTTTTCAACATTCATATGGAATTTGTCCACAGAGTACACAACAGAATCATTCCACTGAGTGTTCTCTGTATTTATTGGGCAGAAAACATAACAACTGAAATTGTAGTACTGTACAGCTAATACTGTATTGTAATTTAATTCTATATATCCTGTAATATACATTAGTTGGCAGAAACCTCCTGTATATAGATTAGCTTATTCCATTCTTTTATACATGTATATATTCTGTATAGATATTTGTAATAATAAAAATAGTGAATACCCAGCGAGTTGTGTATTTTTATGATTAGGATTGGGGGCATTTCAAGAGCTTACGCTGCAGACAGTATTGCAGCAAACAGAGCAATACTACAGACGCATTTGTCATTATGTTACTTGGACTTGTACTATATTAAGTCCCTATCTCTTACTATGGCACCAGACTAGACTTTAAGTTTTACAGAAGCAGCTTGTAGCCTGTATCAGGCAAAGGAAGGGCCTTACATGGGTATTTGGTTAAAGGTGCAGCTGATCAGCCCATGGCTAAAGTTTTCAGCTGGCTTCCTCCACCCATAAACCTCACTGGCTTGGTGTACATGAAAAATTCTGGAGTAAGGTGTTACGAACAAACATGACAAATCTCA
Organism: Acanthopleura granulata; assembly: GCA_016165875.1. NCBI lineage: Eukaryota > Metazoa > Mollusca > Polyplacophora > Chitonida > Chitonidae > Acanthopleura > Acanthopleura granulata. The sequence goes on from JABBOT010000008.1 coordinate 5,725,589, forward strand.
TGGGGCAAAAGGTTTGACTGCTTCATAAAACTTAAATATTATCATCAACGAGCATCAGGGACCAACTCCATAGAGCCAGGTTTATGTCAAACTATGGAATGTAATCTAAAAGTTTATCATGGATTACAAGTCAACCAGTTTAAATGGTGACCTGGCACAAAAGACACTGTCAGAATTACAGATTTTAGGGTGATAGCCTCAACATTACACAGATACACATGTAATGAGTGTTATATTTTGACTTGAAAAATGTTTTTGTGGACTAAAATATGTTACGGAAAAATGAAAAATCAATATAACATGAACATTTTACTGAGGTAACATTCTATCACCCACTTCATAGTATCAAGTCTACTTTAACGCTCTGCACCAAAGCAGTACAGATATACTTAAAATATGTGAAATACAATGTAACAGACAAATGAATCTAAAAATAATATTACAATTTTCACAGGCTATTTATTTATTTATTTATTTATTTGATTGGTGTTTTACGCCATACTCAAGAATATTTCACTTATACGACGGCAGCCAGCATAATGGTGGGAGGAAACTGGGGGAAACCCATGACCATCCGTAGGTTGCTGGCAGACCTTCCCACTTATGGCTGATCTTGCACTCACAGCGACCACATGGGTGGGAGGCTTCGGGTCATTGTGCTGCGATAGCGTGCTAACCGACGGAGCCACGAAGGCCTTGATAGTGACTATAACAAACCATTTGTTCATGTAATGTAACAATGTAATACAATGTAACAAACAAATGTAAGCTGAAGAAAGGTATTTTCTTAAGAATTCAAAAATACAATGTACATCACAAACCATAACAAACCATGCTTCACTGTTATGTAAAATGGACGGCATTACATATTTCATAAACTTTAAACTCCAATATCACAAGGCACTTGAATAAATAATTCGCTCTTTCTAACGTTATCAGACACTACAGAATTTCCACACTATCATTGGGTAAAATCTCACGCAACACATTCAGTAACTTTTTCATAAATAGTAAACGAAAGTTCTACAGCTAACAATCTGTGTCGCCCATTGATCATCACAGCAATGTAACTGTACTACTGATCACCATAATACTGTACCTGTACCACTGACATCTTGGTCGTGTAGCTATACTTCTCCCCACCAAGTGATGTAGCTATACCACTGATCATAGTGGCATAGATGTAACACTGATATTGTAGTGTAGTTGTACCACTGATCATCACAATGTTGTGTAACACTGACAATATCATAGTGGTGTGGCTGTACCACAGATCATCACAGTGGTGAGGCCTACCACTGATCATCTTAGTGGTGTGGTTGTACCAGAGGTCATCATAGTGGTGTAGCTGCACCACTGATTATCACAATGCAGTTGTACCACTGATTATCATCATAGCATAGCTGTACCACCATATAGTGCTTTAGGTTTACCAATTAACATAGTACCACCACTGATCATCCTGGTACTGCAATTCTACCAATGACCAACATAGCTGACTGGCTCCACCACTAACAACCTGGTGATGTGGTTGTACCACTGATGTTAGCATTAAATACACCTCAATGACTGATGTAAATGACAATCACACAAGGACAGCACCACTGTAATATTAGCTGCATTACATGTACATGTATCAACAATAACCTCGCCTGCCAATGATGATCATATCTGCTGTACTATGTGTAACCAGTAGTGATAATAAAACCAGGAGGTACAAATGATGACTGCCTCAGCTGACAATTACTTTGGGCTGAGCTGCTGACAAATCCCACTGCCTATCATGCTGATCAGATAAATAACAGAGATGTACTGATAATGATCAGATATAAGCTGTACTATTGAGGATGATTGCCTGTAAGCTGTACCACAGACACGGCTGACAATGCTATGAACGGTAAAACTGTCACGCCCATTTAGCTGTACCGCTGCCAATGTAAAGATCTATATCACAGACAATCAGTTGAACTGTCAACATCTTGAGTCTCTTCATCAGGCACAATGAAAACCACCTTCTTGTCTTTCTGGTCTTCCTGGGGCACAGGGTTCTGCTCTGGTAAGTCTGGGGTATCCTCCCGCTCAGGAGGGGGCTCAGATGGAGGTTCGGATTCAGTTGTCAAGGCCTGTTCACACTCTTTCTGTCGCTCTGCCTCCTCCCTTAGACGCCTCTCCCGTCTTGAGTCCACTACCAGCTTCACACATACAGACAGGGGTGTGTCTTCAACACATGGACTTCCTGCAACAATAACCACTTCAATACATCAGCTTGATTCTTAACTTTTTTGTGTACAATCTGTCAGTTCTGAGGATAAAAATAGGGCATCTTAACAAATCTGACTGAATTCACAATTGATATTATTATCATATTATTGGGCTTGAATGGATACTGATGAAATCAATGCTACTGAAGATGATAAACAGATTTCTTCACCGCATATTTCCATTACAACAGATCTGACAGTGATACACCGCACTATAAAGTCCCTTTTACATAGTGGAGGACAAAGATGCCTGATCTCTGATAGCAAGAAGACTTCTGATTATACAGCTCTCAGTTTGTAGTTGGGGCAGCCCAATAACACAGGAGTCCCTCAACTTTGGCAGTCGCTCTGAGTTCAAGCCCAACTCAGGCTGGCTTCCTTGCAGAACGTCTGCAAGCAACCTGCAGATGATCATGGGTTTCCCCAGACCAGTTTCCTTTTAATGCTGGCGGCTGTCATGTGAGTGAAATATTCTTGAGTACAGTGTAAAACACCATTAAAATAAATAAATAAATAAATCAATAACAGTTCACTTGTACCATAGATTCTAAACAATACAGTAGGCCATACTTGTACACGTGTAGGGGGTATTCAAGTCATAAAACTCCATCAGCAGATGACAAATTACTGGCTCACCCAGTAACTTGTTTGCCTCCTCCCCATCTATGATAGGGTTCATCCAGGTGGACTTCCTGAACTGGCCGAGGTTGGTGGCCTCAGGAGGGTAGATGTGGTACAGCACCTCCATCACTTCCTTCTTGTACAGGCCACGAGACCCCTTGTCCTGCCCTGTACACAACAGTGAATCACATCACAGCTTTACATGTCTTGTTTACTGGTGATTTATCAAGACCCCTTACCCTGACCTGTACACAACAGCGACTGACATCACAGGTTTACACGTCTGGTTTACTGGTGATTTATCAAGACCCCTTACCCTGACCTGTTCACAACAGCGACTCACATCACAGCTTTACATGTCTGGTTTACTGCTGATTTATCAAGAGCCTTGTACAGACCACAAGACCCCTTATCCAGACCTGTACACAACAGTGAATCACATCACAGCTTTACATGTCTGGTTTACTGGTGATTTATCAACAGCCTTGTACAGACCACAAGACCCTTCATCCTGCCCTGTACACAACAGCGACTGACATCACAGGTTTACACGTCTGGTTTACTGGTGATTTATCAAGACCCCTTACCCTGACCTGTACACAACAGCGACTCACATCACAGCTTTACATGTCTGGTTTACTGGTGATTTATCAACAGCCTTGTACAGACCACAAGACCCTTCATCCTGACCTGTACACAACAGCGACTGACATCACAGGTTTACACGTCTGGTTTACTGGTGATTTATCAAGAGCCTTGCACAGACCACAAGACCCCTTACCCTGACCTGTTCACAACAGCGACTCACATCACAGCTTTACATGTCTGGTTTACTGGTGATTTATCAACAGCCTTGTACAGACCACAAGACCCTTTATCCTGCCCTGTACACAACAGTGAATCACATCACAGCTTTACATGTCTTGTTCACTGGTGATTTATCAACAGCCTTGTACAGACCACAAGACCTCTTATCCTGACCTATACACAACAGCGACTGACATTACAGCTTTACAAGTCTGGTTTACTGGTGATTTATCAAGACCCCTTACCCTGACCTGTACACAACAGCGACTCACATCACAGGTTTACACGTCTGGTTTACTGGTGATTTATCAAGAGCCTTGTACAGACCACAAGACCCCCTATCCTCAGCTGTAATAATTAAAATGTTGCAATATGGCAGTCTAATCATTACTTGCAAACCCTACCAGAACACTACTCTTATTAACCACTATGCCACTATAGGGATTCTAAAATGAGGCCATCATGACACAAACACGAGCCTCCACGCCCAAGGTGGTTAGTGCACCAGCGCAATGTAATGACACAGGAGCTCATGCCAGTTCATGCTGGCTTACCCTCTGATCATCCATGGGAAGGTCTGCCAGCAACCTGAAATAGTCATGGGTTTCCCCCAGGCTCAGTCCGGTTTCCTCCCACCATAAAGCCAGCAGCCGTATAAGTAAAATATTCCTGAGGACGGCATTAAATACCAATCCTGTAAATAAATAAACAATTGGCACATACACTTCCAGTGGATGAGCCACTAAAGCACAGCCAGCTGGCCAGCCACCTACCTCTGACAACCACGTCCACAGCATCGTCCATCTCCACCTGTGAGGGGTAGTGGTCACACTCCTTGAAGAACTTGGGCAGATTGCCCACCTCCATCTCCCCTCCAAACGCCTTCCTCTCAAACATATTCTCATACCCTGAGCAGGCAAAAATACACCAGCCACTGTATTTTTAAATGTGCATCATAATTACATGAACTCGACCCACATTCTCAAAATCTGTAATGCAACTTATCACATTATATGACCTTATGGCTATATAAAATTGACAGAAAATTAAAATTTTTAAATTTCTGTAAAATTACAGAAATGGTTCCAGCTACTTTTAGCAGATATTCAGTGTACTTATAATTATCATCTTGAAATTACCATATATTTTCACTTTCTATAAAAATGTTTTTGTCTACCGCTAATATATATTTTTCCTATAAGAGTTTAAGTCTGAAAACAAATGTTCATCCAGGAAAATTGGTTAAAAAATTAACTGAAGATTCATCATAAGTATATAACCTGAAAACACAGCTTCTGATGCAACAAAGATAAATCAGTATCGTCATGAAGTTTTCTCATCTTGAGGCGGAACATTTTCTCAACAAGTCAAAGTTGACATTCTTAAAGGCGATACAGTTTTGCTGTATTAACATATCTCCGTGGCTCAGTCGCTTAGCGCGGTATCGCAGCACAATGACCTGAAGCCTCCCACCAATGCGGTCGCTGTGAGTTCAAGACCAGCTCATGCTGGCTTCCTCTCCGGCCGTACGTGGGAAAGTCTGCCAGCAACATATCGAAACACTTAAAGGAAAACTTCTTCACACAAGAAGATGTAGCAAGATAGAGCACTTCTTGATCATTTCGAGCCATTTCAGATAGTTTAACAATGCACATTATTATACCTCACAGGGCAATACTTGGTTTCCAGTGGTCTAAAGACGGTCACATGATATTCCACAAAACATTGTGTACAACAGTCACGAGGCAATGTACAACAATCATGCGCCAATAGCCAATGATCCACTTGCTGATAAACAGTCGGACGATGGCTTTCTCACCTAGAAATGGCATAAAAGTCCAACAATTAAGGGCTTCAGCACAGCAGGTCACATCTTTTCCATTTTCTTCAGCTTTCTTTCAGTATAATAAAGCATATAGTACATGCCGTGAGATTGTATATGAGAAATTGTGAGCTCTCGACAAGTGATGTCCCACTCGTGTTTCGCGCTCATTGAACACCACTTCTCTCGAGCTCACAATTTCTCACAGACAATCCCACGGCATGCACTATCTGTACATTGTACTAGAGTTGCTCAGAGATCATACAGTGTCATCAGATTCACTTACTTCTCCTGGCATCCATGTATTCGCTGAGCTGAGAGTAGGAAAATGGCATGACTGGTCTCAGGACCCCATGTCTCTCCTGGACACGCCGCAGGAGCTGTTTGTACTCCTGCACACAGCGGCTCCAGTTAGACCCATAGTACAGAGCCTACAACACACACACACTAGCTTATAAATACTAGACACACCATAGTAGGGGTCTGTACTCCTGCACACAGCGGCTCCAGTTAGACCCATAGTACAGAGCCTACAACACACACACACTAGCTTATAAATACTAGACACCATAGTAGGGGTCTGTACTCCTGCACACAGCGGCTCCAGTTAGACCCATAGTACAGAGCCTACAACACACACACACTAGCTTATAAATACTAGACACCATAGTAGGGGTCTGTACTCCTGCACACAGCGGCTCCAGTTAGACCCATAGTACAGAGCCTACTAACACACACACACTAGACTTATAAATACTAGACACTAGACACATAGTAGGGTCTGTACTCCTGCACAGCGGCTCCAGTTAGACCCATAGTACAGAGCTGCACACACACACACTAGCGGTAGGGGTCTGTACTCCTGCAGTCCAGTTAGACCCATAGTACAGAGCCTACAACACACACACACTAGCTTATAAATACTAGACACCATAGTAGGGGTCTGTACTCCTGCACACAGCGGCTCCAGTTAGACCCATAGTACAGAGCCTACAACACACACACACTAGCTTATAAATACTAGACACCATAGTAGGGGTCTGTACTCCTGCACACAGCGGCTCCAGTTAGACCCATAGTACAGAGCCTACAACACACACACACTAGCTTATAAATACTAGACACACCATAGTAGGGGTCTGTACTCCTGCACACAGCGGCTCCAGTTAGACCCATAGTATAGAGCCTACAACACACACACACTAGCTTATAAATACTAGACACCATAGTAGGGGTCTGTACTCCTGCATACAGTGGCTCCAGTTAGACCCATAGTACAGAGCCTACAACACACACACACTAGCTTATAAATACTAGACACCATAGTAGGGGTCTGTACTCCTGCATACAGTGGCTCCAGTTAGACCCATAGTACAGAGCCTACAACACACACACACTAGCTTATAAATACTAGACACACCATAGTAGGTGTCTGTACTCCTACACACAGCGGCTCCAGTTAGACCCATAGTACAGAGCCTACAACACACACACACTAGCTTATAAACACACCACAGTAAGTGTCTGTACTATTGTACACAGAGGCTCCAGTCAGACCCACAGTACACAGCCTACAACATACACACAACAGCTTATAAACACACCACAGTAAGTATCTGTATCCCTGTACACAGCGGCTCCAGTTAGTCCTGTGGTACAAAATACACACACACTGACACTAAACACATCAATACAACACATCAACAACAATAAGCACAGATGCTTATTGATATCAATGAATTCAAGTTTGTTCTAACTCATCATTAGCTTGACATACCCACGGGTCTCTACCTTTCGTTTCAGTGATGCCAGCTTGTTGCGAACAAGCATTCCTCGCATGTATTTCTGTATGACAAGAGCAGCATGATTGATGACAGCCTTACTGGGGCCAGTCTTCTTCGGGTGGTAGATTCTGACAAACAAAGCATGTGACAAAGTTACAGTTTACAGTACGGTTTATAAAGGATAAGGGCAATAGACTTACAATGAAGTGTATAGAAACAAATAGGCAATATGTTTACACAACCCAGCATGCAAGTAACTAATTTAAAACTGCTGTTGAGACTATTTTTTTCCTCTTAAATATATGATGGTGCTGTACCAGAATGGTGCCTTGGTTATCATATTCTGTTTTATTAAGATGGTATTTTCTGCAACACAATAATTCCTTTACTGTCACATTCTGTTTATAATGATGGTGTTTTCTGTAACATATTATTCTGTCATATTTTGTTTAACTATGATGCTGTTTTCAACAGAACAGTGATTGGTCCCTTTGTTGTCATATGCTGTTTTATTATGATGGTGTTTTCTCTAACAGAATATTACGTCATAATCTGTTTTACTGTGATGGTGATCTCTGTAACAGCATTGTCTCTTTGTCACCATATTTTATAATGATGGCAATTTCTATTACCAACGAAGAAAATTAAATTTATAAGACATGCCTCCTTCAAGTTGCCACAACCAGTCACTGATCAAACGTGCCAGCTGCCCGTCACAACACATACAATGAGGTAAAAGTACATACTGTACATCTACTTCACGTATTTTCTAAAACCACGTTTACATTTCGCTGACCTTCACAGTTTAACATGACTGTCTTCTAGGATTTCAAGATTTCTTTTCCCACACTTACAGCTTTCCATAATAACATTACCATAAAAGTCCCTGAACTCTATACTCACTCATAGATGTTGACATGAGGACCAATCACAGACAGTTTAGCAGAGGTTTCATGTTGCTTCTGGGCTATTCTGCAACATGGAAATACAGGACACATACTGAAGTAAAATATTAAGCCTTCATTTGAAAATTACGCAAACTTGTGTACTCATCTGGCAAATGAAGAACAACATTACCGCCACTACATCTTGGCAGGGCCCTGCACAACCAGTTCAGACTAGCTCTCAACCAAATAGGTCACATGTCTACATCCGTTTCTCTCGATTGGTTGCAGTCTAATGTGTAGGTCAAAGAGTCTATCAGGTGCTTGGTATAGTGAGTACAGAGGTTTCCTCCACACCAGGGTTGCTTCTTTCCACCCAGTACCTCATCATTCATATATTAAATGAAATATATGTACGAAACAAAACAACAATGAAGTGAAATAAATAAATTACACAATGGTTAGATCACATTAATATATTATGTACCATAACCTGTCATCTTGAGTGGTTTGGAAATTTTCAGCACATCTCAAAAATCTATAAATTTTGTAAGTGGACCACCATTAGAGCACCATGATATATTATACGGACTGTACATGCTGTGGGATGGGATATCAGGAATTGTGTGCCCTAGAGAAGGTTTAACACATGTGGAGCACTAGTTGAACATCATGTGTCGAGAATACCACTTGCAGAATATCATGTGCCCGTGTTTTGATTGTTTAAATGGAAACCAAAATCACCCATCAAACAGAAAAACCAAAGAATATTTTTGCAATACCGCTACTCCAAAATAAATCATAAGCCAGACAGGCAATGATTAGATGAAAGAGGTCAGGTTCATGGCTATACTATATTTTGTACAGTTCAGGACTTTTCAGCGTATCTTGTAAATCTCTAAACCAGATATTAAAGTTGCCCGTAAGACTACAGTGATAAATAATCAGACATAAAACCCAAGAATTATTTCTCCATATCTATTCTGCTTTGATACCCCCAAAATGCATGGTAACTCAGACATACTGTTTTTCCTGCTCCTGCCGCTTGGCCTGTCGCTCCACCTCAGAGACCTTCTTCATGCTGTCATAACCCTTGGTCCACATCTGCAGTTCAGGGTCGACCTTTGGCCGGTTATAAATGGCATTCACCTTGTTCAGATGTCTTCTCAAGGCTCTGTAATCACAACATGAACGTCATACACTCTTCATGGACAAATGTAACTGACACACAGATATGCATAACAAAACTGATGAGAGACTGGAAGGTAATGCTTGTCTTTCTCTTATCCTCCCCAATGCCCCAAGAACAGTGAGAGCTGGGAAACATACAAAGTCCCTGTCCTTGGCTGGGATTGAACCTGTACCTGTCTGTAACTACTCAGCCACGAACTGCTTCCAGGCAAATCTGATAGCTACCATCACCATATCTGCATACGTACCTGTTGCAGCAATTGTTATACTACATATGATAATGGTGAGAAAAAGCAAATCTCTCATTATCAATTAAGTTTCAACATTCAGGTGACACAAATCAGTGATAACAACCATAAAACAACCAAAATGGTAATTTCCTGAACCATTTGAAAATGATTTTCAGTTGTGACAAGCAGCTCTATGGCAGAAGAGCACTGTTGTTGTGGGAGAGAGCAGTGTTTTTCTTCTTCTTGATTGTCGGGCTTGCTGTAGCTTGTGATCCATCAACCACTTTTCTCACAAAGCAGTGATTTTTTATTTATTAATTAAACTTTTTCAAAATGTTTAGAGAGCAAGCCTTACTTTTGTATGGCAATAGGGACTCTCACATCAGATTTTTCATGTTCAAATTATGTTTTTAAAAATTTTAGTATGGCCTTTCTGCTTGCCATTCTTCTTTTAAAATTTTTTTTATCTCATTGTTTATTTTTTCTGGTATCAAATATTTTATATGCCTGGTAAAACTTTTTACAGAGTGTATTACTTTTGTATGGCTATGGCAGCAGCTTGTTCATCCTCTCTTCTCTCTCGTTCCTTTTTCTTCAGCCCGTCGTAATAGTTCCGTGCAATGTATCCCCGAAAAATCCTGATCAAGACAGTGTGATCATTTAACCAAAAACATACAACAAACAACAAACAACATGCATGCAATGACAACATGACTTACATCAGTGAGTGGAAACATAGATAATCAATGATGTTCTATGCATATCTTCCCATCAACACACACTGACTATTCTAATACCTATACCATAATGCAAAAAGGGTGTAGCTGAATTCACATGACAGAAGTGCAGATCATGATGTGTTGAACATGACATAATGTACAATTCAGGTGTTTCTTGGAAACAAATGCCATTGAATACACATGTATGTTTGTCTTCAGAACATCGCAGTTCCATAGGTGGTGTCCATCATTCCTGTTTAAAGAATTGCACCAGTTTTTGTGACCTATTAGACAGAGAGATGAATGACGCAGAGCCACTTGACATCTCAACTTTCCAAAAATCCTAGGGGAACTGTTAGCCATGGCATTTGAAGCAAATTACATTGCTATCTGGATTGGTGCAGATTATTTATGACCAAACATACAGCTACTAATTGCCTGTATTTGTACAAATTAACCAGAAAACCTAATCACCATCAAGTATATGTATTTATTCTGATAACTTTTCAGTTTTCAGATTAAAAACCTTTGTCGTTCACCTTTTACTAAATTGTCAATGAATGACTACATACTGTTAGAATACATGTATCTGGAACAAGTAAAAACTCAGCATCTATCACACCATGTATACATCCATATGTAGGTACCTCTGTATATCAACTGCAGCCTTAACCTGCTTCTGTCTCTGAACTCTGGCAGCCACTTCATCCTAAAACCAAAAATAACATTTCACAACATACTACAACATTTTGATACACTACAATGTACACATGTTGAATGCCTTAAAAGTTGCCTTAACTCTTCAGTTCCACTGTTGATGCAATGGGAATTATTAACTTTCAAGAAATTATCATTCTAGATGTCCCTAGCTGAAATAAGATTAAATTATCACAATACATTAATTCTCCACATTGCAGCACATGAAGTTCACTTAATAATGGATATAACATTATTTTCAAAGAATTTTGCACGAGGATGTTGTGGATATAATTGTTAGTTTATCTTTAAAGCATTCTAGGCAATAACCGAAGGCTTTCTTTGTATCTGTAGCCATGAACAGGTACATATTCTCCTAGACCTTTTTTAGTTTTCAGAAGCAATCTGAACCATAACATTTACACAAACATGATCTACCATTAAGAACTAAAGGAAAATTTGATTTGAAAGTTTTGCAAGTAAAAGTTAAAAGCACTAGATGCACAGCATGGAGAGAAGTCAGACATACAGGGTTGTAAACCTCCAGCTCAGTCGGGATAGGCCTGCCTCCCTTGTCAACCTGAGGGACAAGGGTGTGATAATCAGGGTGGCTGAAGTCTGCTAACTTAGATTGTAACATGGCCTTGCCCAGTACATTTTCCCGCCTCAGATGCCCACTTTTAGGCCTATGCTTAACAGAGTTTGTGCTTCCTTCTTCAGATGGCTCCCTGGCATTCCCACACCTATCATCTGGAACCAAAAGTGACATTTTGGAGTGAGTCATCATGCAATTTTCTCAAGAAAACCACACTAAATATTAAAGCTGATTATGCCACAAGTTATTCCTTTAATATACATGAACTTCTTAATTCCCAGTAATCTTTGCTTTCTTTCTATTTGTATAAGTGAGCTGAATCAACAATATCTAGAATTTAGAAATGTTGATGTACAAATCATGTTTAGACAGTGTTTATTACTAGTTATACTAAAAAAATTATTGGATAACAGTTTGAGAATATTATTTCAATAAACTAGAAGCAGTACACTGCTGTTCAGTTGATGTGTCAGAGTCTGGGTTGACTGGGCGAGCTGGGAGAGGGAGGCGACACACAGTCAGCACTCCACGGGACAGGTCCTCTGTTGATTCAGTGCCTTGTGTGTTGCTATCTTCACCTGCCCCAAACCGCAGTTGGCTGACTGGAAAACACAGATTGAGCACATCTTTACAGTTTAATACCTCTATCAAGAAAGGAAGAAGGGTTTTCAACCCCAACGCACTTATATTACACTTACGTGGCAGCACACAGATTTGTGGTGGGAGAAACATGGCAAATCTAGGACAAAACCACTGCCCTTCTGCTGGTAATGGAGTTGACCTCCAGCAGAATTACATTTAGCATCACCTAAGCTCTCTGGTTAGGAAGAGGGAGGGATGTTAGGCTCCATGGCATAGTGGTTAGCATGCCAGCACTGCACAATGACTCAGGAGTCTCTCATGAATGCGGTCACTGTGAGTTTAAGTTCAGCACTGGCTGGCTTCCTCTCCGGTCATATGTGGGAATGTTTGCCGGCAACCTGTAGATGCAGTCTGGTTTCCTACCACAATAATGCTGGCAGCCATCCTTTAAGTGTAATACTCTATGATTCAAGAACTTAAAGGGGTGCAAAAAGTTGTAAAAGATTTATTGAAAACCAAAAAATAAGTAAGTAAATATTTTTTATTATAATAAGAGAGACAGTTTTCTCTGTTTTTTTTTTCTCCTAGGCCTTGCCATATTTTATACTGTCTTTCCCTTTAAGTCCAAATCTAAAACCTCATTATAATAACTTTGGAGACCTATGAATAATTAATGTATTTATGAATAATTTTCAATTAGTAGGTCCTAAAATATAACCTCTTAATCAGATTTAAAATTTTGACATCAGTCAGAAATTGCTTTGTGGAATCTGCCCCGTATGATCAAAACAACCAGAAGAAAGACTGCATGACTGATCCAGTAACAAGAGCCCACTTAGCTCAAATCAAACCTTGACAAAGCTGTGCACTCACACTACCAGTAGTTCTACGGATACATAATGCACATGGACAAGGCCAAATGCTGGCAAATTTACAACAGCATACCTTTTTCCACAAACTGAAGAGGAGTGGCAATTTTACGGGCGTGGTGCTCCAGCTCTGACATGTAAGCCTGAACCCCACGTGTAGGTCGCACGTCCATCTGCTGGTGATGAATGTGCTGACTGGGGATAGATGGTGCTGTCCTGGGAGGTGTGGCCAAGCCCTGGGCTCCTGCTGGCCTCTGTCCCCCTGCCCCTGCGCTGGTGGGTAAGCACGTGAGTGATCGCCCTGCAGTATAAAGACTTTCCCCATCCGCTCGCTTAAGGCTGAGGGATGGTCGCCCAGTCATGTGTCTCTTGCGAACTTTCTTCTCCTCCATGGCAGCCCTTGGGGAGCTCTGGTCTTGCCCTGAACTTGTCAAAGGGAACGAGACGACCTGTGAATGGAGTTCAAGGTGCCTCAAGAGGGCTCGCTTGCTCCTGCACTGCGAAGGTGGGGGCTGAGAGTCTGTGATGGGATCTGTCAGGCGCTCGGGCAGTTGCTGGCGATTTGGTTCCACCAGCACGCCATCCCTTGTTGATTGAGTAACAGGGCTTCTGGTGGCTGGTAGACCTCCACCTGATTCCTTCTTCTGGCAGTCTTCTAGCCAAGGCTCAAATCCACCTTCACCAGACTGTCCATCATCACAGGAGTCGTGCTCAGCCTTTACTGACTCAAAGTCAAACTTCACCTCCTGAAAAGAAATTGATTAAAAGACTCAACTAGAAGTAACCACTAGATTTCCTAAAACTGGTCATGCACAAATCAATCCATTTATAGTATAATTTAATTCTAGCGGATAACACATTATGCTGTTTTAAAAGTATATCTGTTGGTGTTAATACCTTGTTGAGATTCACTTCTATATTCTGTGCTGTTGATAGGCTCAAATGTGCATTATTATCAAGTACTTTCTACAATTATTACTATGGCTTGTAATGTATCTGTTAAGGTCACTGTTATTGTGCCTGTAAGTGGCCTTGGGTTGGTTTAATAGTATTGAAATTATGAATTATAAATTCAACTGTACACCCATATTCACCCACACACTGTGCTTGCTTGCTTGGGTTTAAAATAAATGTCATCTTCAGTTTCACATGGATATTGCCTTGCAGCAGGCCAGTCACAATGCAGACGTATGTATACTGCTGCCTGGCAGAGAGCCATGCTCAAGACACCAGTATGATGCCCACGCAGTGAGTTATAGTCATGACAGTGCACTAATACTGTGCCCCGCTACACTTGTAGAAATGTAGACGTAAGATTTTAAAGGATGAGAGTCCCGATCTTGCTACTGATCCGAATTATAAAGATTATATCCTGTTTACACAGTATATTACTGGGAGGCTTTCTGAGAAATGTACTGCTGACTTTAAATCTGCCCAAAACAGCAGATTTCCATGCCTTCTTGATGGTCAAATTGTCTGGAAACTTGAACAAACTAACTCCAGGGTTCTTCAATGACCTTTTTTCACAACTATATGCAGAGCAGCAAATCATTTCGTAAAAAAAATTCAATATGTCTAATGTCACTCACTGTAGCAATTTTAACACTGAATCAAATGGAAAGGTTGAACTTGTATGATGTAATTGAGCGAAAATACTGTGTTGGCGGAAAAAATGCTTCAAACCAGCCTTATTATCTTGCAAACTTCTGTGGTATATAACTCAGATTTTGCACACTTTCAAATTTTTTTTTTAATCTCAATATAACAATATATAAGAGGGTAGGTAATTATGAATAAATGCTAAATCTGAACACCAATTCATTCACTTCAAAGTCTATAATTTGACTGGATACATCATATTTTAATGTCTCTTCAATGGAGAAAACCAAGGTGAGACCTACAGCAACCATTGCACCTGATTAAGTATCCAATAAACCTCTTGACATAAAGCCATGACCTAAATAGCAGGGGTGAGGTCTGAACCTACAGCCTACATGTAGATTATAATGTGGACTTAAATGGACAGAATAAAACAGATTAATCACCATCAAGCTTTTAGTATCGCTGTAAATTTAAATAATTTTATGTGAGGCAACCTGACAGCCCTGATGAAAAATCACCAACTTTGAGCAAGTGACTGCTAAACTTTCCCACACGTGAGGTGCAGACATGCACCTACCACAACTGCACAGGACAAGTAATCTTCAATAAACCTTAGCGTGTGCCAACTATAAAATGAGCAATATGAGCGCCATAAAGTGCCTACTATCACTGAGGTCCTGCGAGCAGTAAGAGCAAAGAAAACCCCGTCCAAATCTGGCTTTGACTCCTCACCTTGTGATTCCCAGTAATTCCAAGGCAAGCATCTCTCACCACCAGCCCACTAGCCATCCTCCAGTCAATACAGAATTCATAACGTATTGCATCCATCTGATGAGCAATAGCCACTCTAGATATCACTCATGGTACTTTATTTTCCATCAAGCTTTATGTATATGCTACCAATGATGACCTCAATTATGTCACCAGTACTCTGCCCTCTCTCACCCTCTACCTCCCTAGATGTATCTACTATATCACCTCACACAGTACAGGCTGCTGAGTGAACAACCCACAAGGGACTCACACTAGTGCTGTCCTGACCCAGGTCCTGATGGTGGTCTCCCTCCTCACCCTCACTCTGACATGGCTGGTTACTGTCGCCAAGACTCTGGTCAATGTCACTGTCATCTGCCCCCTCTACCTGGTCTCTGACATGCCTGATAACAGAATAAAGTGTGTCAACATCAGAGAACTAATTGTTTTATGATCATAAAATAGCAAAAAGCCAAAAACAAAGGACATACTGCAGGACAGTACAGAAAAGACCATATCCTTGTTGCATGCTTGTTAAGAACATGATCAAAATCATTAACATTTAATTTAGAGAGTTAAAAATATCTGCTTAACAGGAACTTATAATCAATACAAATGTATCATCCTCTTTATTTCTTCTGATCAACCAATTATGGAAAACTTATTTATTTATTTATTTATTTGATTGGTGTTTTACGCAGTACTCAAGAATATTTCACTTACACGACTGCAGCCAGCATTATGGTAGGAGGAAACTGGGCAGCGCCCTGGGAAACCCACGACCATCCGCAGGTTGCTGGCAGACCTTCCCACTTACGGCCGGAGAGGAAGCCAGCATGAGCTGGTCTTGAACTCACAGCAACCGCATTGGTGGGAGGCTTCGGGTCATTGTGCTGCAATAGTGTGCTAACTGACTGAGCCACAGAGGCCCTCCGAAAACTTATTTATCTTCACCTGACTGTTGGCGCTACATAATGATTCACTTATAGGAGGGCAGTCAGTATTAAGGGTGTGGGATGCTCAGCATAAATCCCCACAAGCAAACAGACTACAACTTCCTTGTCCAAAAACAGGTTTCGACCCCACCACTCCACTGAGAGGTAATCACCTCTAGCCACTAGGCTATCCCCCCCCCCAGTTCATTTATCAAAAATATTAATATTCAGTTCCAATTCAAGCAATGTACAAATTTACAGAATTAGTTTCAGAGCACAAAGATCTTTAATTATACATGTACATGGGAATGTATATCTTACATTAAGTATCATTTCATGATCTACATAAACGTAAGGATATACAGCACATATCACAACACATGGCACAGGAAAATGATCTCTCCATTCATTCTACATTCATGACGAATCTCAATACACGTACATATACCCAGACATATGACACCATATCATACTTACAGTTGTTTGTCACTTTCAGCTGTCCATTCTCTGCGTTCACCTGGTGGTTTGGCCTCGACTGTGAAATACAAACGGGACACAGGTCTTTCTGACAGAGCTCACACACCTGGATACCAGGTGAGAGATATGTAGTACCTAGGCCAGGTAACACCACCACATTAGTTACAGGTGAAAACTTGCCCCATCCACCATAAGTCATATAAAGTCAATAGTTACAAGGAAAGAACAATAAAGCTGTTGTCCTTTGCCCCGAGATATGTTGACACATGTGGCTGGTTTGGTCAGACCATACTGTGGTTATCTTATTGCTTGCCTCTCACTTGAAAACTTTGTCTTTAGGGGCCTTTACACTGGGTCATAACCTACATTGGCCAGTCCGAAGAACACAAATTCCTCAATATTTTTACACACTGGCAGGCAGTTTATGGTGAAGAAAGAATGTACACTGAGTAAAATATTAAACTTAGGTTAAAGAATTTGCAGGTATACATGAGAATGTTCACCACTTGCAACATGAAAAGCCATGATAATTTGTCATTAGTTTAATCATGTCAAAAATTTACTCATCCAAGAAATAACTTCACAAACTGCACCATATATTTAATAAGAACACAAGTATTTAAAATAGGAATTTGAGACAGTATTTGTAGTATTTGTAAAATATTCAGTCTTGACTAAGAGGTAAGAAAAAAAATATACCATGCATCCTCTGTAATAAATAATGAAGTACCTAGCACGTATTGCTTCCTGAACTTGGCATCACAGTTCAGCAAAGACAGATGTAGAAGTCAGTCATACAGCTGATATCCTTGACACAAGGCCCAAGGCCAAAATACTGATCAAATTTAGATGAGTACTTTCACATTAAACCCTTGTTACAAGGCATTACTAGCTTTACCTCTAAGTGTGTTAGCCGCATGTAAGGAAATCAATCAGCTGGGCTGAGACTCACCTAGGCTAGTTAAGCCCTGATAACATACACAATGTCAGGTATCAGTTACCGCACGGCGGGAAAAAAACGCTAAGTATTGGTCATTAAAAGAGCCACTTAATCAGCTGCTAAAACAGCACCATTTAGCCATTGATTGAAACATGCGAGAAAGTGCAGAGTGAGTGGCAAAACAGGCCACTGAGAGGGAATCTTGTATTGATTTTATCCCAAGCAGTCATAGCATTCACCATTCACCTGCACAGATTACGAGCCTAGCACTGATTCTCAGCACTACCAGGGAACTGTTCAACAACTGAACTGAAAGTCATGTACATCAGGTCTTGTATCAAAAAGCCAGCCCCACCTTAGTCCAGACTCAACAGACGACAAAACACACTACCTTAGCACAGAAAAACACCTCATCATGTATACACAAATATACTCTGTGTTATTTCAGGGTCCCACACACGGTTGTAGCACTTCCTATGCCTAAACCAATAATGGACTTGTTTTAGGGAAAATTAGGCCAAAAAATAGGCAAACACCTAATCAACTTTTTGAATGTTCTTTAGCATTAAACATGAGGTAACTGCCCATCCACACCTAGAGGCTGTCACCTTGCAAATTGTATTGTGCATGGTTACACCATCCGCTTGAATCATTCTTATTTTAGTACCGTCATTTTTTTGTCTGCATATTTTTGCCTTGCGTTATCACAGTTTCTCTGTATGACATTCAACCAAATTTTTGGGCTCTTCTTTCCGTCCAAGTTTAAACAACTGCTGTTTTTGAACAAACTTCTTTAGTCTTCACAAGAGGGGTGCTGTGCCCCACGTTGATGATTGCTACTTGTTAACCTTCTGTTCATCTCCACTTAGGCACCACAAAGTTAAAACATGACTGGCATTTACCCAAAACAGAGACTTCAATAAGTTTCTTTATAAGAAATACAACAGAGGCCACAATATTTAAAATAACACACCAATTGCAATTCTGAAACAGACAAGAATCTTAACCTTCAACCACCAACTGCTTCCTGCTTGTAAGGAAAGGAGTACACTGGCTTTCGTGATCTCAACAAAAGTAGTCAAGGTCAGAGAAAATTAATAGAGGTGTTTCTTTTGGGCAGGTACATATGTGGTTAAGGTTTGGTAAACTAAACAAAGTTATCAATAGATAACATATATCAGACATGCCACGGTGGTTCACTGTTGCACGTGTATATTCTCAAAACTAAAACGTTCAGCCAGGTGAATGTATTACCAACATGTATCATATTTACCTCCCAAAGCCGACCTGGGCGTGATGAGAGACAAGAACTGCAGCTTGGGGACCTGTGGAGCATGGGCTTCATACTGACTAAGCTTGGATAACAGCTCCTGACACATACACACAAACAACAACAGTTATCAGACAAAAGTCATAAAGGAATTGACAGGCACATGGATCAACACAGACACTGCACGAAATAAAATGTTATCCGTATAACTACTGCCACAAAAGTAAACCAGAGCTCCTTAATTTTTCTCTATTATTTTCACTGTGAGTGTGCTACTTCTTACTTTCTCCAGTGTTAGCATGCTTAGATTTGGAATGTGATAGGTCCACACTTACAGAGTTGTAATCAAAGCATCCTGGTGGATTTCTACAAAAACAGAATAGAAACAAGGATATAAACCAAGAAATCAATTCTTTTGTTACCAACATGTTACAAGAAACTTCAGCACATGTGAGGGCTGCCTCATAAAGCTTACATACACATATTTAACAGTTTTCCTTTCAAACTGTTTTTGTCTGGTCTATTATTATAAATACTGAAGGAATTTTTTTGTGTTTTCCTGAATCTGGCCTGAATTCCTGAAAGTCAATTCCTCTCCATGGATGAATTGTTCAAAAGTTGATCAGTGGCTAACCCAGCCTAAATCTTCATATCAATCTACTCTTAACACAAATCCAGACAGGACTGTAGTCCAGACTAAAGATCATGCTGGGCATGTGCCACACCAATTTAAATTTTATTTTAAGAGCAGAATAAATCTTTTTTCAATCTTGGATGTGGGTAGGGTATAAAAATAATCATAAATCTGAAAATAATCCAATTTCTGTCAAGTCTGTAATGTCTGTGAAATATGGACTAACCTGCTAACATAGAATTCTTTCCTGTTAAAGAGATATTTACATGAACAGAGAGCCTTGAAAAAAAATCTAACATGAAAATCATAAAAATATAAGGCAAAATAAAAGGGTGGAATTTCAGTTTTACATTTATTCTATTGGTACTCCTTTTTTAGCTCACTCACAAAACAAGATATAAAGTTGTGTGTTGCCTTAACTGCTATTGCAGTCTTGAACAACTGGGTCCTGGAGTATAAATCCCTTCCCAAGCATCATTCCTTCCCAAAGAGGTTAAAGTATTGGGCTACAGTCTGTCTGTCTGTCTGTCTGTCTGTCAGCCTGTATACTCACTCCTCACTGGTCCCTCCTAAGTACCGAATCACCATCATCTGATCAACATCGTCCTGGTCAAGTGGCTGTGCCCGGTTGAAGTGTTGGACATAGTGGCCGGTCAGTGGTATTCCCTGTGAGAGCTGGACACTGCCTCGACTGACTGGGCAGCTTAGCCCCTGGTGCATGGCAGAGGGCAAAGGATACTGGTTCTCATTCCTCAAATGAGTCACCTGCAATCACCAACATTTGTTTCTTGTCAAATATGCTCTAAAATTTCAGCCAGAATTTCCCTCAGGACTGTAATAAACTAGCTGGCATATATATATATATATATATATTTTTTTTTTGCCTGCAAACATTTTGAGGCTGTTATTCTGTTTTGTAGGCAATGCACTTTTACAAGCGAAGAAGTGCCTTAAGATGAGACTTTTTATGCCAAGATTTAATTTACTTGATAAGAAATTCATCAACCTTCACAAAAAACATCATTTCAGACAGAATGTGTCAGTTGTTGTGTGTTTTTCCAGTCCCTGCTCTGTGTTGTATGGCTTACTACATCCTAGTAAGTTCAGGGGAACTTCAGACACATGCAGAAATGGGCAAATGAAACATAATTTTGTTCTTTTTTTATAAAGATAACATACCATACTATTCCTCCTGCAGACAAACCTGATCTTCCCTTACCTCTGCTCCACGTGCTGGTGCAGTCTTGGGGCGCTTGGAGGCACTCTCTGCACGTTTCTTGTTCTTCAGAGACTTGACATATGTGTGACCCCCCAGACCAGACCTTACCCACCTATTAAAGAACACAACAACAGTAATAAGTGTGATAGTACCCTCCATTTTATAAGAACATCATGTAACTGACGAATCATAAATTGCTTTTCTCTGATGTTCTGTTAAAGCAGAGGGCTTATGGCCACATGTACATGTGTAAATGTTAAACAGTAATAACATAAAGATTATGGATGGATTTAGTTCATTTGATTTATTTACTTATGATTGGTGTTTTGCGTCATATTCAAGAATATTTCACTTCTATGATGGCCACCAGCATTATGGTGGGAGGAAACTCAGGGGACACCGAAGACCAGATTTAGTACGTCAGAATTGGTACCTGTAAATTTATTACATGTATATAAACAAAGAAAAATCACATAAAAATGGCACACGTTCAGAAAGTAAATTGAAGAAACCCTGGAAAACAGGATGATGTATGTACATGTGCTTATGTTGCAGATTGTGTGGCAACAAACAGGCCCACTCTACTCACTTATGACTGACTATATCAGGGGAGACTTTTCCTCTCCAGTCTAAAGCCTGTGCAATACTCTGAGCAGGTGGAGGTAACTCTGCATTCTCCTGTGTCATGCTAGGTGGAACGGGAAGTTGTCTGCGATTCTCTCGCACAATCCTGCAGTTGAGATAAATAAATGAGAGTCTTTTTGGTATAAATGTTACACTGTACAAAGATATAGATCAACAAGAGAAAATCAGATAAATTATGCTGGGGCCATTACCACAAAACTTTTTTCATGAGCAAATGAACAATTTACTCTCTCTATTTATAGTTACACGGCTACTCAGTGACAGGATACAGAAATACTTGGGGTTAGTAATTCTCAATACACTTTGCCCAGCATGAGGGGTACTGACTAAATACATTGCACATTTCCACATCATGTCACTGAGAAGCCATGTGCACAAAGCCTTTGATAGTATGTTGTTGGAACTATGTATTTATATACATTTATACATAAGAGATGAATGATGTCATGTGTTCCTGAGTGGAACGCACAGAAAATTCTTGTGTTTAACACACTGCCAATTTTTTACAATTTAGGAATGGAATTCTGACCATCTTGTTCATTACCATTTAGCCCAGGCCTGTTTTATACTAGAGAAGTTTTGACACTGGTGTTGCTCTTAAAGCCAGAACCTACAGATGAAGACCTATGGCCAATTCTACAACTGCATTTCTGACTTTTGTCAAAATTCAAAAACAACATTACAGCTAATTTTAGGACCCCAGAAATTATAATTTTCACCAAAACTAAAAAACCGAAGTTTTTCAATAAACATTATCTACAAACAAGCCATGTACGTCAAAATTTCAACTTACAGACCATTAACTAAGCCTTGTGACAAGGTTTTAACTTTTGACCAAGTAAGAAATGGTTTTGTGGAATTGGCCTAATAACACTTGTATAAATGATATAAAATTACACTGCTGACTTACCCATAGTGAGCTGTCCTTGGTCTCTCAGGTGAGGGATGCCTGCCAGGAGGGGACGTCTCAGGTGACCTCATGCCTGATGACAAGGGTCTGTATTTGGTTGGCACTAATTTGCAGCGAGCTGATGAGGACCTGGGTTGTGCTGTCTGGGGCCTGTTGTGAACTGTAGCAGGGCGGTTCTCAGACATAACACAGGGGGAATCCTGGGTGGGTATATGTACAGCGTAGGTCCTGGCTGCAGGATTAGGAAGGGGCGGGGTTGGTCGAGCAGGAGGACGAAAACCTGGCTGAGGGACAGGTCCAAGCTGAAACAGTACGCAAATAAGGTCAGGACATTCCTTCTTATCTTTCGAACTTTTATTGAAATGTAACATTAGTTATCACCTCAAACAAAACAAAATTAAATCAATTTGCCTTCATTGGACTCTTTGTCTGTTTGCTTGTCTGTCTGTCAGAAACTTTGCGCCAAATGTTATGCACACATTTCGACGAAATCTTTTTTGTCTTTGATAGTGCCTGGCCGTGAGTCATGTGCCTTTGTACAATAAGCTGTGATGGAGGTCACAGTGTCTTCTAAATTTAAATGCTTTTATGGTCCATACAAGATGATCACTCGTGACATTTTTATGTGTTTTTACA
The DNA here is from genome assembly GCA_016165875.1 of Acanthopleura granulata. Taxonomy (NCBI): domain Eukaryota; kingdom Metazoa; phylum Mollusca; class Polyplacophora; order Chitonida; family Chitonidae; genus Acanthopleura; species Acanthopleura granulata. The sequence continues at coordinate 5,748,671 of JABBOT010000008.1, forward strand.
TTGTGACTGATCAGTTATATAATACATGTGGCATGGACAAAGACAAGGTTCCTATAGCAATATATACCGGCATACATCTCAGCAAGACTTACTTTCTCCCTGAACCGGGTCATACTCGTTGTGACATCATCAATCACATTCATAATCACATCCAGTTTCACAGAGGGTTGAGACGCAGATTCACCTGTTGTCATTCTTCTGCAAGTTAGAAATATCACAGAATTTTTCAAGTCGACAACCTCATGACTGCTATACCAAGTGACAGGAAGTCTTGCAGTCCCAGTCTTCATCAAGGCAATGAGTTTTAGTTCCTATCTTTAAATTATGAAATGTAAGCAGAGCAATGTAGAAAGCAATACACCCAACTTGAGGCTTACAGATTTCGCCCCTGTGCTGTAAAATCCTGATCAAAGAGTGAGTGAGTGAAGTCCATCTTGTATCTGATACACGCATACCATAATTCCACAACATCTCAGAAGCTAAGCAGGAAACATTCATACAATGAAATCATTCTTAACCAAAAATAAAATGTAAAAAAAATCTTGTTTTAAGCGCTTTCAAAAAAAACATAAAACATATCTTTACAAATCTGACAATTTTCTTAGAAAATGTGAATATGAAGAGCACGAAAACAAGGTAATACATCATGAGAGCTAACTCACATTGCAGACTCCTGTTTTGTCCCTATTGGGGTGCTCAATGGAGTCTGGTCTCTGGAAGGAGCAGACTTTGGTAGAGGAGAGTACTTGCGCTGTTTATAAGGGTAGTAGTTGTCAGCTGTCTGACAGAAATCTGTCAGGGACTGATTGGTCACAGGCTGCACCTCAGCTCGGTCTCCTGAAACCAACAGAAGTCACACAGGGAAAGTGTAAGTAATTTTATTAGGTGTACAGGTTCGTCTATAATCAGATTATATTCGTCACCATAATCTTTGACAAATATCTTAATGTTGAGGTAATATGCAAAGTAATGCATATTACAAATATGCAATGTACAAGTTGTGCAAACGTAATATATATGTAATGTGAATGTTTTCATGAGTAATACACATGCATTAAATGCAGATGTAAGATGAATGTGTGCTGAAAATTAGCTTACCTCATAACACAACAATTTTATCATATTCAAATGAAAAAATCTTCTTATGAACAAAAGCCACTTATTTAACAGGCTGTGTACTTAAATGATCAAAATATTGATCAAAGTCAACATTTTACCTTTAAGAGAAGCCATTTGCTTGTCAGATGCTGCTTGAACTGCAGAGATGACCTGTTCTGTCTCCAGCTCAGGCATCTCGCCTTGATCGTGTGCCACATAGCGTAAATCATATGGCGTACCACTGCGGCCTAAGAAAGTCATCTTTCCTGCAGGTTAAGGAAGTAAAATTTGTTAAACGTTCTGTAGTGGAAGTTGCCTGTACAAAATAAAGGCACAATTTAATTCACACGAATGAATGCCTAGGTCAACCTACCTTCAGAGAAGTGGATCACATAGGCGGTTTGTTACTGAGGAGACTAACACAGACTGCTGGGTCACATCTCCATGATCTTTGTTCTTATTTATTGATATATTTATTTCATCTGTGTTTCACGCTGTACCCACGAATACTGCATTTCACCGAAAGTTCAGTTTTCCAAGTGACACATTTTGCTTGATTCATCCACCTTACAGAGGCACTTAAACAGATTTTTTTGTGTGAAGTTTGACCAACTTCTGGTCAGAAAAAAATTGTTGGCATCAAAATTGTCATCTTAAGGCCTTTATGTCCTTCTGAATATATATTTCTATGGATCAAATACTAAGTGATGTATCGTTATTCAGTTCTTTGCTAGCTATCAGACTTATGGATGGAGGAAAGTGAGCATACCCCAGCCAAAACGACTGCTCTTCATAAAGCCCACAAAGCAAGTTTGGACCTTCAATATCATGCATAGTTTAAAGATGCAAGAAGTTCAGATTGAGACAAATTTGTCTGAACATAACAACGGTCATGTGTTTCCAATTTTAACACAAAGGGAATAAAATTTAAAGTAAGAGACCACACAAAAATTAAGTTATGCTGAGTGAAAAGATCATTAAAAACTGTATCTGAAATTACCTTCACTGAATTTTTTTGATTTTTTTAACCAAATTATATGGAGTTAAATGTTTTGATTGTATGGTGGGTTTTATTAACCATATTAATGAATGTGGTTCACCAGTGATGTTATGTCATGTCTTTTATGACCCTGAAGCAGAAATATATTGCCATGTTAGCGTTTTCATACACAGGCAAACATTACAGGAGTACTCTTCAAAAGAACTTTAATCAGAGCTGAACACAAAGGTGTAAAAGAGGCTGTGTGACATCATTGTTGAAACACATCATCAACATGGTCCATAAAACTCACCATACAATCAAAATATTTGACCCATTGATTTTGGTTAAAAAAAATCTAAAAAAATCAGTTAAGGTATTTTCAGACACAGTTTTTCATGGGCTTTTCACTCACTATAACTTGATTTTTGGGTGGTCTTTCCCTTTAAGTGATTAAATCCAATTTTCAAAGTTGGCTTATGTATAAACTAGCTTAAAGTTACTTGATATAGGCTCCATGTTCCTTGCCCAGCCACTGACTTAAAGCCACACCAAAAATCAAACAATCAGAAATTAGACTTAGGTAATTGACTGCACTGGTCAAGGGCCCGCGATGTTCAAATTTCTTAAGACGCCATGGCACCCATCATCTCAGATGCCGAACTGTTACATAATACTAGAAGACACTTTAATAACATTAGATTTAAGCTTTATTTATTGAACAATTAGATGATAAAAAGAGACTTTGAAAAGTTCACGGAACAAAATCTTTTGATTAATATAATACCTATGGAGTCTTGTCCCTGGATAAGTTCATTTTGGAACTCTTTAAATGTGTTCATTCTGGCTGAGCGCATGTCCGCTACTGTGCTGGGTCGAAATTGGACTCCTGGGCCCTCTGTGTGAAGTATACACATTTCTTTTAAATAAGCCACAACACTGTTGTTTCAAACAAAACAAACATGATTAAATGATTCATAGTTTATGAAATACCCAAGAACAATTCATGTATGTGTGAATGGTATTATTGTTATTCAATAAAACCTGAAAACCACAGCAGGCTCTCAGCACAAAAACAGTGGCAAAGCCGTCCAATATGCCAGCTGCTGAGCAGAGCCCAGCAAAGGCTTTCGTCATGCAACTTCATAGTCTTGTCAAAACTTTTACCTGTGACCAGGAAACCTTTTAAAAGGCTTGAACAAGGGTTTGGGTGAACATAACACATGCCTAAACAAATATATTTGTTTGAAACATATAAAATACCAGAAGCATTTTGATGAGTATGAACTGTGAGGGAAAGTATGTCACAGGTTTTGATGATATGTTCTTGTATTAAGTATTAAACTTAGAAGTATACATAAAATAATGAGACATGTTTTGTTTTGTTTTTTTCAAAAATGTGTATGAGAATTATAGTTCTCATCTTGTTAAGAGGTTTTGGGGTGGGGGCATTATTTATAATGGCACAGAAATATACATGTTATATACTGCTGTTCAGTGTCACGTATAATGTAACCATTCAAAAATCAGAATTATCAAGGCAGCCACGGTAGTATTTACACAAATATCCATCCTCATGTCTGCATATATGTATCCACCAAAAATCTAAGTTACACAAGCAAAACAACTTTGGTTGTCATCCAGACAGGAAGTGACACATATAGACTTTATGCTGTGGAGATAGGGACACTGGCTATCAGATTGCCATGACAACCACAGACCCAGTGAAACCTGAGATGCCACATGTTGTTACTCGTGTATCTATGTATCCACCAAAAATTAACACTGAGCTTGCAGAACAACAGGAGATGTAGCCTGGAAATGAAGTTTTATCTATTAACATAGCAACTGTGAGTCGCGACACATCGCCATCTCAATATCCACCAACAATTAAAACTGAATATGGAAAAGATCTGGGGTAATACCCCAGACATGAAGTCATATGTATTTATACGCTTTATATGGGGGGAAGTGGTGATTTGGTTACCAAGGCAACCATGAAAATGGACAAATTTGAGTCACGACACATGATCACATCCGTATCTATGTACCCCCCAAAAAATTAAAACTTCATATGGAAAAGAACATAGCCCAGACATGAATATGGACGGACAGATTTAATGAATAAATGACTTTGGATTTATGCCACACTGACAATTTTTCAGCCTTATTGCCAGCAGAACACGTCTAAAGCACAAATCAGTATGTGGTTTTCAAGATGATAATGAGAGCATACAAAAACAAATAAAATAGAAAGAAGTGTTTAAAACAGCTAAACCTCAGTTGAAACCTGAAAACCACATTAATTTTCATATTCAAATGTCATATATCAACTAGAAAAATGGATATACAGACGTATATGGATGTGTATGTGAGCTGTGTAAAACCTGTGCCGAGCATCAGCAAAGTCCACACAGTCAACTAGGATAGGTTTGATGCCGTAATGGGCATCACATCCAACACACTCAAGAGCACTGCTCCAATCCTGGACTGGCAGACGACCAGGCGGACAGATGGACAGATGGGCTGTACCACAGTATGCTCCACCCAATGATGGTGGGGTTAGAAAAAGTGTGAAGTTACCCAATAGCTTCAGAACAATTCATATCATAAAATATATTCATATTTAATTTACAAACTCACATAAATTACGTATATACATGTAATACATTTAGATGTAAGCTAGCTTTATTAAAAGTAATAGCCACAGGTTGTTCAGGTCCACCTTGAGCCCCATGCCAGGCACACAAGCATGCATTCACAAGGCTCACTTTGCAGATTAATAATCCTGAATTCAAACAATACACACAGCTTGAATCACAATATTCTCAATAGGCCCGTGAAAAAATCCCTATTTTCTTTCAGGACGCACATACCATTTTTAAGCGAGTGAACTGTAGATGGCACGGGGTCTTCAGAACCTAGGGTTAAAGCAGTGGACACAGCAGCGTGGGGATTCACCAGACTTGAAATAGGATGTTTGATGTTGCTTGAAAACCCAGATGAAGCAGATTTCTTCTTTCGTGGACTGTTTCCTTTCAAACGTCCAGCAGATGAAATCTGTGAAAGAAAAAAGAAATATTACACATATAAGTGATTATGACATTTTCATTCATGTCTAAATATAACATTTACATATTTATAAATATGTTACAGGATAAATCTGGAAATTTTAGGTTTGCCATAGGCCATTAAAAAATAAATCCAACAGATCTGAAATTGATTCTGTAAGCATTACTGTGTCAATTGGTCATGTCTGTAGATAAGTCTTTTCTAATGCCCTAAAGTTTTGAAAGACAAAAAAAATATATAATTCATATCCTAAAGAAAACTGTTACATATTATTAACTGCAAACAATCTTACAACATCTCCTTTTTATCCATAGTGCCAGTAATGAATGTACAACACACAGAGATAAGATACAATGCATTTACTATCTTACCTTGTTTTTTCAGAGGGAAGAGATACAAGTAAAATGTATATCTTTTCTTAGAAAGAGAGATCAGTCACATGTACAATGTATCTCCTGACTCACCTTCTTTCTCAGAAAGAAAGATCAGTTCAAAGTAAAATGTATCTGTTGGCTTATTCTGTTTTCTCAGAAAGACAGATCACAAACATGTATATTGTGTATTTTGGCTGCTCTATTTTCTCAGAAAGAAACACCAGTTAAACTTAAGATGTATCTACTGATTTACCCTCTTTTCTCAGAAACAGAGATCAGTGACATGTACAATGTTTTGTTGACTTACCCTCTTTTCTCAGAAACAGAGATCAGTGACATGTACAATGTATCTCTTGACTTACCCTGTTTTTGGGAGAAAGAGAGATCAGTCACATGTACAATGTATCTCTTGACTTACCCTGTTTTTGGGAGAAAGAGAGATCAGTCACATGTACAATGTATCTCTTGACTTACCCTGTTTTTCTGAGAAAGAGAGATCAGTCATATGTACAATGTATCTCTTGACTTACCCTGTTTTTCTGAGAAAGAGAGATCAGTCACAGGTACAATGTATCTATTGACTTACCCTGTTTTCCTGAGAGAGAGAGATCAGTCACATGTACAATGTATCTCTTGACTTACCCTGTTTTTCTGAGAAAGAGAGCTCAGTCATATGTACTATGTATCTCTTGACTTACCCTGTTGTGTGGTGGGCGGACTGTGGAGGCAGAGCTCACAGTATGGGAATCAGTCTGGATGCCAGAACAAGTGACGTACTGGTCCACGATATCATGGTCTACCTCAAAGTTTTCTTCATCACTGGTGCGAGAGTAAGAAGCCAGGTCCCAGTCCGGGGATGGAGAGCGAGACAGAGTCCAGTTCATATCAATTTCACTGCTCCCACTGCAATGCGAAGGGTTATCTACCGGGGATGGGGCATGCTAAAACACAGAAATTTACATCATTACTTCTGCATATGTAATACATGAAGCAAGTTAAAACACATATTAACAAGTTTTACACATACTTCAGTCTGTATACTGATAAACCATTATTAAATCTATTCAAACAGATCACATGCACATCCAAAATTTACTCTACAAGTTAACATGTCAAGACCTATGCATATCCTTGTTCATAGTAATCATCTACAATGCATGTCTAATACCTTTGACAGCAAGTTACCTTCATAAAGACTAGTATTAAAATCATTTAATCTCATTTATAATGCACCTAATTACAACTGATTTCCTTCTAATGTAGAACACTCCACGTTGTGTTTTCATGCCTTGAATCTGAGTCTTCAAGGAATATAAAATTATCAGCATTGTGGATCAAAACTCCTAAATTCCACACATGTGACATCACATCAGCTTTATGTTTCACACTACACGCTATCTTTCATAAGTTTAGACACCAGCCAAACACATACATGAGCTGGTAAAACCACAGGTAAGAATGGACTACACATATATGATTTATTAATAAACCTCTACTCACAGCATACGACAGACGAATGGAAGTCTTTTTATTCTTTGGTCTTTTGCTGGATTTTGAGTTAGATTGTGATAACTCTTCAGCTCCTTTCCCAAATTTCTAAACATCAACAAGAATAAAACAGACCATTTTAGATAAGGCAAAACAAAACCACACAGTGAGGAGAAAAAAATTCAAATCAGATAAAGCAAGCAAACATTTTCGGTTTGCTGTACAACTTTTATGTATATGTATCCTAAATTCAGTTACGAGTATTGGCTGTTTCCAGCAGATATAATATATTATTAGTGTTTGAACAATATCATTTCTGAAGGATCATCTGCCAGCAGTTTCAATAACATGATATATATGCTAAAACAGATAATACAAGGACATGTCACCTTTCATGTATTTTCAAATACTTTAACACAATATACTGTAAATTGACCTTGAATTTTTCCCAATAAAAGAGCGTTTTTGGGAGCAAATAAATGTCAGAAAATATTACTTCTGGTGCTGAAATTTTTCCCACTGGATACCATCCTACCATGTAAACAACCCCCAGAACACCTTTCTAAGATCAGTCAAAAAAACCAGTACATGAATCAGGCAAAATGAGCAACTTTGTCATGGACAAAAATTAGGGTCATTTACAGTGATAAATGCAATGGACTCACAGGACCAGACTTTAACTGGCTTTTGTTCACTTGGTACCAGTTGTAAACCATGTTAAGGTTGCTTTCTTGAGCATTTCCATGATTTCTGAAGAAAGAAAGTGACATGTTCACTGAATCTTAGTAATTCTGAAATTCTGGCGCTGCTGAAAAGGCAATTTATTTCTTTTAAATTAGATGAAAAAAGGACCATATCCCAAAGACAACAAATACAAAGAAAACGGGGCAGGATGAAAAAAAATATTAACTGATGAAATGCTAGTAAGTAAAACAGCAAATGCACTTACTGTGAAACTTCATGAAGCATCTTTGCAAGGATAAGATAAAACTTTGTGTCTCTCTGTCCTTGATTCCTGTAATCAAGCACCACACTTTGTGTTAAAGTCTGCCAGTCATACAGATTCACATAATAAGATATATTTTGATTGAACATGTTAACGAATTACAATCATAACAAAATTCTATGGGTCTGAATATATGAATTACTATGGTCTTTCTGGTCTTTAACCGTAAATCTCTTTCCTCACTAAATGGTTACAAAAACACAACTATATAATTACATTTAGCAACTATCATTTTCATTCAACTGTTTCCTGGCTGTTCCTCTTCCTCTGAACAGAACACTTACCTCTTACTGCGGCTGTGTCCTGTCAAACGTGACAGTTTCTGCTCCTTGTGATGATGTTTAATAGCATCATACATGTCCTGGAACTCTGGCACTCCCATTAACTGCACAAACAGAATGAAAACATGACAATGACTTTCCAGTGAAATGTCCAAAACAGCATAACATTTAAAGGAATAAAAAATGGGATAGTTTCAACATTGGTAAATTAATATAATAACAGTTTTATTTATCTAGTTATTGATTTGATTGGTGTTTTTGGCTATACTCAAGAATACTCCACTCATACAATGTCGGCCAGCATTATAGTGGGAGGAAACAGGGTCAAGCCCAGGTTAAACCTATGACCATTTGCAGGTTGCTGGCAGACCTTCCCTCGTACGGCTGGAGAGGTCTGTTGGTCTGATTTCAGTGACGAGTGAGCACACTTAACAGGACTTTATCACAGCAATTATCTCAACAACAAAACAAAAGTGTAGCCTCTTTACCTGAGAGCTTCGGAGATCCCTTAGGCCCATCTCCAAAGCTCCAAGCTGGGGAGGGTTTTGCACAGTCACCATTTTTTAAGTTCTTCTTTAAAAAGATATCTTCTCAACCATTAAAGATACATTTTCCATAAAAGCCTCATTTTAATCCTGCAAATTACACAACAGTTAACAATTAAGGGAGAGTCTGCCTGTCACCTTCCGCCCCAAAAATCAAGTTTGACGGAATTGTTTTAAAATTAATGGGAGCATACGTTCAAAGGCAGGTTATCCATGCATACACACATGGTCAAGACACACAAAAAATCTAGCTGTTGTGACCAAAATTTTATTCAAACAAAAGAAAATTACAGCAGCTCTGATCAATATGTACTTTATACTATTAGTACAACTGCCCTCAAAAGTTACTAAACATCTTTGTTTGTTTACTTTATATGGTATAGGCCCTTTGAAGTATGCACCAATAACAAAAACTTCAAAAAATTAAAAAAAAAAAAAAAAACCCAAAAACCATGCCCAAATCACAAATGATTGAACACTTTTGTCACAAATATAATTTCTACAGCCCTTATTTGTAAATTTCACCTCACACATTGTTCGCTGTTTTTTTTTTTTTTTTTTTTTGGAGGTTTTACTACAGAAGTTAGCCTATGCGCGTGAATAACTATAAAATGGTGTAGGAGAAACGCTTTTGACTCTCAGTTTAAGTTCGCACCCCTTAGCCTACATAATTTAAGTTTGTAAAGAAATTATGAATTCTAACATTCGGTCGCAAAACTCTATGTAAGGTTCACCTAATAGTCTGTGAACAAGAGAATAATCGTAGAAGTAAACGTATTAATTTATGTGCAGCCACGACACCTTGCAACAAAGCCGATGATGAGTGTTGTTGTTGTTGTAGTGCTGTCAACGCGCCAGACAAATAGTAAATTTTCTTTGCATGTCCCTACAAATCCTTTGTATTAATAACACACAGTAGTCATCAAAATAACTTCGCACATGTTCCACGTTGTCTAAATGCACCGAACTACAAAATACCCGCTGCCTCTTTGAAATGAAGTCGTGCCATCCTGCATTGGGCAGAAACTTGACAACTGAAAGTTTGATCACGTGACCCAGTGTCGTTGCTATTCGGGATCAACTGGGGCTCCCACACCAACATACCTGTGTACATGTGCTCACACAGGCCTCGTTGAGTTGACATCGCATTAATGCCCTTTATACCGTATGTTACTTATTCGAATAAAACATGATATCACTTACAAAATATTGATGTGGATTTTTTTTTTTGATTTTTTTTTTTAACATTTGCATATTTCCGTGAATTTAGACCGCGTACGGCGGCCTTGACATGTCTGAGCACATGAAAGGGATTTAAAGGGAAAGGGCCGATTGATGTCACGATATTTGGCACGTCCTGTGAAGAGTTTGTCGTATAACACCATTTCAATGAATAAATAAAAACATAAATTATAAAAGTACAGAGCGAGTGATACTGGAAACTCAGCAAGAAGTTATAGCACCTAATTACGTTAGAACTGCACTGAAAGTAAACTTTAAAGTGAAAGACTGAGATAAGTTTGCGAAAAAGGCTGCACAACATTATGTTCATTTCAGTAAAGTATTTTGTCTTATAGCTACTACGACAGCGGAAACTGACATTTGATCGTGCTCCATCGACTAGCATGAAACGCCGCCATTCTGTCTAGACTGTGACGTAATTTTTCCAAGCGCTGAACTCTCTTGTCGACTGATGCTGTAGTAAGCTGCTTGGGTTGTGTGTGTAACTTAAGTATATATATCAGTTTATGCTGTGAAATAGTCAAGAAACTTATTACCACCACAACACAATGGCCTGGAAATACTTTGCAGTATTGTTCACACATGTACTTGTTATAATTAAAACATATAACATTAAAACAGTGTGTTGTGCTGTCTTCAACAAATTCATACATTTTCAAACAGTTTTTTACATTCAAGATAGAATCGTATAATATTTTGAATTAACAGTAACAACGAAGGCACTGAATTAAATATTGACATCGAAACAAACCTTGGCAGCTGATCAGCTGTCAAGCAAACTGAAGTTCCAACCTAATACTCACAGACCAATATTTCCACTAGAGATAAACCGATGCACAAAAGAGCTTAAGGAAAGTATAAGTAAGAAATCAATAATACTAGAACCCCTCGGGGCTGAAATTTGGTCATTTTTTTATTGCACATTCTTATTCTCCACTCTCCCATTTTTCTTCTCACTTACAGATCGAAATTCATTCATACTTGAAAATTTTCAAAAAGTGTAACATATTCTGAACCAAGGAGCAGCAGGTTTTCTTCGTTTGCTCTGATAAGGTTTGCACAGATAGCCCATGCATGTTTGTACACAGATGGATCACCCAAATTTGTATACAGCTGGGTCACCCAAGTTTGTACACAAGTGGACCACCCAAGTTTGTACACTGATGAATCATCCAAGATTGTACACATAAGGACAACCCAGGTTTGCACGGATGGATCATCCAAGTTTGTACACATATGGATCACCCAGGTTTGTACACAGATGGGCCACCCAGGTTTGCACAAAGGGATCACCCATGTTTGTACACAGATGCATCACCCAGATCTGCACACAGACAGGTCACCCAAGTTTGTACACACATGGACCACTCAGATTTGCACACAGGGATCACCCATGTTTGCACACAGATGGTTCACTCAAGTTTCCATACTAATGGATCACTCATATTTGCACAGAGGGATTGCCCGAGTTTGTACACAGATGGGCCACCCAGGTTTGCACAAAGGGATCACCCAAGTTTGTACACAGATGGGTCACCCAAACTTGTATACAGATGGGCCACCCAAGTTTGTGCATGAATGTTTTACCCAAGTTTTTCCACAGATGGACCACCCAGGTTTTAACACAGATAGACCACCCAGGTTTGTAAATACGTGGGTCACCCAGGTTTGTACACAAATGGGTCACTCAGCTTTGTACACAGGTGGGTCACCCAAAGTCATACACAGATGGGTCACCAAAGTTTGTACACAGATGGGTCACCAAAGTTTATACACAGATGGGTCCCCAAGAATGTACACAACTGGACCACCCAAATTTGTACTCAGGTTTGTACACAAATGCGCCTCCTCAGAACACAGCTAGGCATAAATAATAAATACATTTAAGCTCAGACTTATGTTCCACAACAAACTGTGCCAAAGAACCCATAAATCTAATAATCAAAATCCGTCATTGTAACATGCTATTTCCAGTGTAAATTATGCTCATCTTGCAGGAAGACATTTTTTCAGCTGGAATTTTGCGCGCACTTACGTTTCTGTTTTGTGGTCAGTGATAAACAAGATCTATGTTTGTATGCTAGACTCCTGTTAAAAGTCATGAAAATCCAATATTTCGAATTTTACAGCATTATGGTCCTATCCGGAATTGAACCTGGTCTCCCGCTTATGAGTCGGGCGCTCTGTAACCACACAAAGCACGTGCACTCGGTTACTACATGGCGGCTGAAGCATTGTGCACCTGTTAGGTGGGGTGTGAAAGCTGCAGTTCAAGTTATAATCACAGTATGTACCTTTGGTAAGTAATCAATGGTTCATCAGTTAATATCAGACAAAATGGTGCCCTGGATGACGCTGTAATAGCAGCCGACACGCAGGGTGACGCAGCATGTCTCTGTGACACTCGGCCACTTGACTGAAGCCATGTGTGATGTATATATATAAGAGCGCCTTACAGCGCTATACATTGTACTTACATCATAACTCCCCTAACTGGAACTGAGTTATGGGACCCGAAATCGCCTCCTGTTTTAATATTTATGCCATTTTAGGGAGTTGTGACAACAAAGTTTGTGCATTTGTTAGTCGCTGACCCACTTCTCTGACCCGATGTTATTGCGATGGGTAGCTCACGTCTTCATTGTACTGACGCCACCAGACCACCCTTTACAACATCCCCAATGCAAGGTAGAAAGATGGTTTCCTTCATTATGAAATGAGAAAGTAGTGCTGTCAACTCTGACATGGGTGACTGCATGCCCTCTCCATCAAAAAGTTTGGACAGCACACTCTCTCTACATGCCACTTGGAGTTCAGCAGTGTGCGATGCTGCACCGAGTGATGTCGTCTGCGCGACAAATGCAATGTACAGCCGCGATATGTCACATTTATGTTTGATGCTGTAGGGATCCCGTCCCGTAATTTGTAATCTATTTCGCTTGACATCTGCTACTGTCAGTTCCATATGTAAGCATTCTGCCCGATGTATCGAGCAGAGCGGAAATCAACACTCTGTCACATCTATGGTCATAACGTGTTATGCGGCCTCCGGCCGACAAATCACGATGCTCCACCCTCTGATGTGCATTAATTGTATAATGTATACTAGATACAAAGTTCACATTACCTCTGCCTATCAGAGTACTGGCACTTAAAAAAAAAGAAAGACATAGTTTTGAGGGAAAGTGGGATATAAAGATGAGCAAGTCTCATCTATAAAGTATGCTTTAGTTGACCTGATTTCTAATGCAAAAGTTCATGTAATAATTCAGGCATGGCATCGAGCATGCCTCAGGACAAATGTAAGTTTTGCAGTACATTTTTATTGTATTTGTTTTCTGACTAAATTTTCTTTATTTTGCCAGAAGGGAAGGATGAAAATAGTGTATTTAATTTTAGTTGAGGAACTGCTGTTTATGAAATAGCTGATAAACATAAGTTGTTGTTTTTTTGTTTGTTTTTTTTTATATTATAAAAGTGCACTGTGAAATGTCAACGAATCAAGAAAATTGAGCAGCAAGATAAGGCTTAGCTGTCTACCAGAGAGACTTAATGTATTGCATTTAGGTGTCCAGTATAGTCTGGTAACTATTATGTGTATATACATGTAGGTAATTTTGTGTTCACAATAACTGTTTATTTCATTAAGCTGAGCCCTCCAGTGACCTGATAACCCAGTTTGGTGACCTCTCCTTCCCCTACCTTGGAGACAAAAGCAACTGGTTGTACCTTAGCTTAGCTCCCAGCAAACCATGGCAGAAAATACAGGTGAGGCTGTCTATCATTTCTATCATTTCCTTCAGTGTAATTGTTTGCTAAATTTCTCATTGTAAGAAAATATAAATCTAGGCTTGCTGATAGGCTGACCATTGTTTAATCCATCATAAGTGACATACAGGTATTTGTGCCAGTAAGATTACTGCAGTATTGCCTCACAATATATAAACTGTCCCCCATCTGCCCACCACCAACTGGCCCCTCGCCAATGCCCCTTACCCCCTCCCCCAAATTATACATGTAAAAATAGTGATTGTGACAGAGGGCGTGTAAGGCACAGGGAGAAAAGTGTAAAGAGCAGATTGACTGTAGTTCTGAGTGTGCAGCTGCGTATGTGTTAAGAGTTGATTTGTTAGAGTTCTGAGGGCACAGGGGCTGTAGTATTAATTAACATTGGATTGAGGGTGTAGAGGGCTAAAGTGTCACGCGAGGATTTGTTACAGTTGCGAGGGTGCAGGGGATTTAGTATTAACAGGGGATTGGCTACTGTTCTGAAGGTGTAGTGGGCTAAAGTGTTACGGGTGGATTTGGCGCAGTTCTGAGGATACCTGGGCATGAGTATTAAGAGTGGATTGGTTATTTACAGTTCCGAGGGTGCAGGATTTAGAGGGACGGATAGGTATGAGAGTGGATGGCATTGTGAAGTGTTGGAGTGGATGGATCCCAATATGTGGAAATGGGTTGGCTTGTGTGTTTATGGTAGATAGATTACAGATTTAAGGGTGTATGGGCATATGTGTTACATTAGATGGATGGTAAACAGTTCTGAGGTTTGGTGGGGATGTATATATCAAACAATTTTAAGAGTGTATGCACATATGTATTACTTTGGGTGGATGGTAAACAATTCTGAGGTTGGTTGGAAACATAAAACAGTTCTGGGGGCTTCTGTGGCTGCTAAATGACTCGGCTGCAAATCACCCATGCGAACGCTGTGAATTCAAGCCCATCTCACGCTGGCTTCCTCTCCGGCCGCACGTGGGAAGGTCTACGAACAACCTGGGGATGGTAGTGGTTTTGTCCAAGCTTTGCTAGTTTACTCCCACCATAATGCTGGCTGCCATGGTGTAAGTGAAATATTCTTCAGTATGGCATAAAACACAAATCCCAAAAGTAAATAAATAAATAAAACAGTTCTGAGGGTGCAAGGAAATATGTTTTAGATGGATCGGTCAGAGCTTTTCATTCAGAAGATTCCACAGTTACCCTGTTACTTTAGATGGATTTATGTGACATTTACTCTGCCTACATTTGTCTAGTAATGTTAAATATCCATAGGGGCCTCCGTTGCTCGGTAGGATAGCGCGCTAGCTCGGCGCAATGACTGAAGCCTCCCACCAATGCGGTAGCTGTGAGTTCAAGCCCAGCTCATGCTGGCTTCCTTTCCGGCCATACGTGGAAAGGTCTGCCAGCATCTTGCGGATGGTCATGGGTTTTCCCTGGTCGCCGTTGTATAAGTGAAATATACTTGAGTATGGCATAAAACAGCAATCAAATAAATAAATAAATAAATTAAATGTCAGTATTTTTTCCAGATGTACTGGTTTTCTTTGTAAATGGGAAAAAGGTATGTGGCTTATATTTTGTGGATGTCTTTATATAAGATATTAATTTCTTTTGACTTCTGCTCAATCTGATCATAAAATTTCACCCATTAGTTGTTAGATACAGATCATACAGGTATTAATTAATCTCAGAGGATATTACACTGGTTGTTAGTGATAGAGCAGATTTTCTAAATGAAGGCTATCCCGAAAAGTTCTGTGTTGAGGGTAACCCAATTCCTTGAGACATGAGTTAGGTGGATTGGGATTTTTCTTTTTTATTTTGGCAAGTGAAGAAATAGGGATATAATGAAGCTGACATTTAGAGAACAAAAATAGGAATTCCAAGGATATTGCAGTAAAAACTTTAGTCTTTAGGGTCAATCAGGTTACCCCCAACAAGTGATTGCCTAATGAAGGGGAATTTTATCTTGTGCATTATGTCGGATTCACAACCTTAACTGAGATTTAATGGGTTGGTTGTATTGGTTCTTTATGTGGATTTAACATCAATTTAATGTTTGAAATTAGATCATAATAGTGGTTTGAGCTTTCTGAAATAAAAATATGAGCTCAGGTCCAGAAAACTTTGTACAAGTACCTTGCAGGTACCTAATGAACAAATTTCCCATTGAAGAGATGAAAATCAGGCCAAGAAAGCCAGCTACCAATTATGTTTGAATCTATCTACATGTACTGCTGTCCTAACTGCGGCTTTACGTCGGGATGTTAACCAGATGCCAGAAGGGACTCTGTGATGTTTCAAATCAGGGAAATATTCTTAAAGCTGAGAGCAGAAGAAGAAAAAACATAACATTGAAGGTTTCTTTGTTACTTGCCAAAGGCCCATGGTTTTTCTCTTGGGCCTCATATCTCCACCAATCATGCTAATGTAAACGTCTCCTGCTGTCCGAGCTTGTACAATACATGTATAATATTCTCTAATTCGTTGCATTCATTCTTCCATGTACTGAGAATGGCGGTACAAAATTTATTTCTTCTGCTGCTGTAGGAAGTAAAGCTTTAGAAAATTGAATGGCCACACAAAATAAATTTTATATTATTTAATTGAAATCTTTAATTTTTTTTTCTGTGAACTTAATGCAGATGGTATATATGTAATTCAGTTAAGATTGTGTTAATGTACCTTCCTGTACATTTACAAATAGAATACGCATCACAATGACTGTGTGCTGAGAACACACAAAGGCTGTTCATCAAACACTGTAGTGATGTTAAAATGTTAACTTTTTAATTCTAAATCCCACTTATTATATCTGCCCTTGATGGCACACCCAGCGTATTCTGAAATGGTGACTTTCAGAGCATATAGCAGTATGTGTGATTTTGTCTGTCATTACATAGTGGATCTATAGGTTGTAATATTTAATATACTTTAACAGGTTTGTTTGGGAGACGTTGAACCAGAGACTACACTGACCACCTATCTCCGAAGAGGGTGTATCCTTTATGACAATTTAAAGTAGAAAAAAGCAAGAGGAAGAACGTCTGACGTATTTGACATCATATGCCAAAAGTGGAGTTTATTCTGCTTGAGTTTTGGTATTACAGTCACATACTACTCTCTTCATGCCATCTGAAGCTACTGTATAGGCTTAAGATTCCATACACTCTGTAGTGCCACTCTTGTGTGGCATAAACTATGATACCAGCACTATTTAGCACATATTCACTCACTTTGGTTTCATTTTCCATGATGATAGCAATACTCCGTAACATTATATACTGGAATGACCTATTTGCTACAGCCACTAAGCCTTTCGTATTAAAGATGAGTGTTAAGTATGTATGTGATCTTTCAAATGACAGTGGTCAGTTGCAGTTTGCTAATAAACCACCTCACGATCTGGAGCATGTCAGGCTTAGGGAGCAGGTCCAGATTCGAAACGCGAGGCGTAGTGTGACTGCAGTTCTCTTGTTCATGGACTGATGATCCTGTGATCCTGGCTGGACACATGTGCGCGGTCCTCAGGGTAGACCCGGACACCCAGAAGGACTGGCACGGCAGGAACTCTTATCGCACAGAATCAACAAGCCTTGTCAGTTTGATCACGAATTTTGCCGCAAATCTTTCATTACTAATTGAAGACAATGAACAGTGTGTAAAGTCTTTATCTCATAACGTATAAAGTAAATCAAAAACTTATGTGACCGTACATGCAAGCGTACATCACGCGTACAACTTCACAGGCCAGATATACGAGTGCCCCAACAGACGCCTGTGCTCTTGTAACGTTGCAACATTGCTGAAATGGACCTGTCAGTGTCTGCTTAATCAGAGACTCAGAGCCGACGGCATCCTTGATTGTTTTACTTGTGGTTCCATTTATATAAACGGTGTCCAATTTATCCCATCAGTTAATGCAACCTATATGTTCATAGTAAGCCTCCTTTGCATATAACTGTCAGGTTACATTCATGTGCACACGTGACAAATACTCAAATAATCATCATCAAATTTCGGTCATGCATGCACATATTCCTGCAGGTTTGTCGGCTTAATGAGGACATGTCTATTGTACATGTGCATGTCCATGGTGTGGGAAGTCATAGAACTGAAGAGCCGTGTTCTGATTGAGGTCATTGAATCATCATTGAATCTGTATACTCGTTAATCTTCACCAAGTTTCCTGCTTTATAACACTCGGTCTGGGGCACATTCCCCTTAAATCTTGATACACTTTCTACAGCCTTTAATGTGTCTGTTATCACTGGGACAGATGGTTTCAGTATGGGGAGCATCTGTACAGCAAGGACTCGGCTGGTGACCATGCATGTCTGCTGAGTAGGACATGGCTGATGATTTAACTTTGATTGCAATAGTCAAAGGCTAAGAGTGAGAGACTGGTTCTGGTGTTTGTCTATGTCTACACCAACGTTCCACTTGTAGGAAGTATCATTCAGTTTGTCAGAAAAACTGATTAAATGTATTCCTTCGGTGAAGAAATCAATTCATCCTTCCACTGGTGTGTTGCAGGACATTTAACCTTCAATGAAGAAAACGCTTTTAAACAAGCCACAAAATCTTTTACAAATGACCAATAGCAATGCGACCACACTGTACCTGTAGGATGCATGGCTTGTGTGTTTTATAGTTCCACCATCAACTCAAACTGCATGGAATTGGATGTTTAAATGATGTGAGAAAAGCATTATCGGTTAAACTCCAAAGCGAGGTTGGGACACAGTAGCTTGATTTACTTTTGGTTTACTATTCTCTTGTCCAGATCACTGCTTGTCTTTCTTCAACCATGGCATTTCTAATCCTTCGAATTATTGTCTTTTTCCTCCATCGATAAAAAACTGGTTTGGCAGGATGAATCCAAAAGTCTCTCTTTTGTTCTGCAGAGTTTTCAATTTTCATATCACATTAGCTTATCAGCCCAGTTTATGTATGGTGGTTACCATGGTGAATTGATGACAGGCTTATTTTTCTGATATTGTGTTCAGATACATTCAGATGAAAGTAGGTTCACTGCTTTTGTATTATGAACTATATGTGATGAGATACATGCTGCTCTAGCTCCTGAGTTCTCTCTGCATGTTCCAGTTATGTAAAAAAAAAAACACTTTTTAAGGAGATATCTTTGATGAAGGGGGTAAGAGTGTGTAACTGTTTGTCAGGGCCTCATCGTTTTCAGGATCAAAGTTAATGACAGTCGTTTGACCCACGTGTGAGACATCCTGCGTTTCCATTCTGTAGGTTCGCTCCTTGTTTCCTGATTAGATAACCATTTCAGTGTCTTCAGTAAGGAAAGGTTTGGATGTGTCTTGTTCAAGAAACATGAAAACTGCTTCTTTATAATATTTTAATTTAATCACCCAAGAATTTGTGTCAGTAGTTTACCTAAGAGTCAGTACATTCAGGAGTCATTCACTAGTCAATCATGCACTGAGGAGTAAATAACATGTTGAACATGTTGAAGGCATGCGAATCTATCAGCTATTGCATTGATAGTAGTGTAATTCTTAGGCGAATGATGTTTTCTTATATCTCCTATTTCACTCAGAAACATTTCTGGCCCAGCTTTATTTGCTGCTTTACATGGGAGAATTGACGTGATTGCCGGATACATGCTGTAGTAGCACTTCCATAACAGATGTCTGATGTCCATGTAAAGTCCACGTACATACACCTGAATAGGGCACAGCTTGGCTGTCCCTCATTATTGAGTCCAGGTGCTTAAACTGTTACATAAGAACACTGACCATCATCTTTATGGGGCCTGGTTTTAAGTTCCAAGTGTTTAACTAGGTCTGTTGGTCACTCACTCCTCTCTGTCTAGTTGATGCGTGAGTGGCTATACCACATAATCATGAAGAGTGAGGACATTGAATCCATTCCCAGTACAAGGCTTCTTGGAAGAGAGTGACAGCAGGACATGAGGTTGCAAAATTTCTGATGTTCTAAGCTCTCCTTTATGATGCAAATTAAATTCCTGTTTTATACTTATCAGTGCACTATTTAGCAAAGTGCAAAGTTCCTTACATTTGTCTTGCATGAAGAGAATAAAATTCAGTTCTGAGAAGGCCTTTTTAACATTCATTAAGTGTCACCCTATGCGGAAAATCACCCAGTCAGATTCCCAACTACAAACTTTGTTTTCATCTTTTACCTGACAGATGTCTATACTCTCACACAACCTGCAGCTGAAGAGCTTCTGTATTATTTTATAGGCTACAGTTGTACATGTATGGTGGACGGCAGTTGTACATGTATGGTGGACGGCAGTTGTACATGTATGGTGGACAGCAGTCCACATATTTCCACTTCTGTCCATCAGTTGTCACAACAGTAAATCCAGTGTCACAACAGTCAGTTTTCAGGTTCTCTTGCCTAGCTGTGTCATCTTTAGAAATTCTAGCACTGCAACACAATATGTCTGTCGCAATACCATGACTGAGGCTTATGAACTTAGGCCGACAAATGTAGGGTCATGTTTTCTTCATACCCTGGTGAACCTTCAGTCTCAGTATATCTGTTTCGCTTAGCTTTTTGGATATCTGTGCTTCATGCTTTACCATCTTCATATGGATTATGTCAACACCACCACAAAATAAGTGCTTTGCAGGTCTGAATTAAATCACGAACATCGTAATTCCATCTCAGAAGTTACGACTGTGCTGTGTTATTTTTCCATCATTAAGATATATGTGATTACTGGTAGGTACAGATATCATCACTGTTGTGAGATCATGCACATCCTATAAAGTTCAACAGGATCTCCTCATATTTTGTGGCTGTTGCTAGACTGAAGTGATAGTGATTTAACATGGGGACAAGGGGAATTTGTTGAACCATCAACAAAAGACTTCACAACCCTAATTCTGCTAAGTTCCCAGTGTTTCCAGTCAATATGACAACCATATACTCCAAGATGACAATGTCAGTTCTCAGTATCCTTGCATGTGTTCACGGGACACTTCCACAGCACCTTCATCAATGCCGCTGGACTAGCCATGATATACCGAAGCTTTATATCTGTTAACTTTTGTAAATCTGGAGATGACTTTTTACATGTATCAAAGAAGTCATAGAAGTTTTACGTTTTCTCTCGAGGTTTAATCCAACATGAGGATGAGGACTGTCGAGAATAGACTGCCTGTGAATCTGCCGTTGACTCAGTCTGGACGTCGCTCGCTGCGTGCAACGTCTTTATCGTAACTTGACCTTGTCTTTTTTTCCTTCTGAGCAAATTGGCTGTGTATGACATGTTTTCTATATGCATACGAATGAACCTCTATTTTTCTGCATGTTGCAACCATAAAGATATCAAAGTGAATGGGTTTCCTCATGTCAGGGTCTACAATACGTGGTATGTCTCTAGCAGATTTCCTAAAAGCAAAACCTACAAATGCCCTCTAATAATTTTTTATGTGCATCCATACTGTGCATAACTTATATTGACATTTACTACAAAACTTGCAAAAAAATATATTAAACAGAGCTTAAAATGTTGGAAAAATACAAGTTCTTACAGTCGAATATAGACTGAATTTCTGAATATTTATAACAAATAAAAGATGATGTGGGTTGACACTAGTTTTAAGTTGAAAGGTAACAGTTGGTTTCAATCTGCTATTTTGTTCCTTTGCTCTCCAGATGTTGGACAAGGAAGGGATTAATAGGCTGGCTAAGGATAAACAGCTTGTCTGGCCTACTTGAAAACCTGCTGCTGTGAAACTTAAGCTTTGGCAGTCGTTTTCATTGGAACAACACTCAAGTCAGAGATCATGAGCATGTCATGAACTGTCAATCAAGAAATAGGTGACACACCCACAGAATATTAGTTGCTTAAACCATTCTCAGTATAGACATGTGTATGTTGGTCAAATGTATGTGTTGCTAGAGTGAAGTGATAGTGATTTAACAAGGACATAGGCTCAGATCAGTTGTTGGATGAAAAGCCTCATGGTTTGCCGATGTTAAGCCATAAACTCGTGTCGCTGCAGACAGAATGGAATCTGTATGGTTCTATGCCTCTTTATTTTCAACAGGTTAATTTAATAATAAACTTCACATTGCATTGCGCCAGTAAGTACGGAATTCACAACTTACATATCCATCTTTACAATTGTAGCACATTCTTTCTTTAGACACTTTCCCTGTTTGATATATGGAAGGGTATTTTCCCCTTAAAGCTTAAGGAGGGGTGGGGGTGTTGGTGGGAGGGGGTGTTAGATTATAAGATTAAACCTCATTTATCTGCATTGAGCACAAGTCATGAAACCTGGTCAAGTTAGGCACAGACAGCGAGGGTCTAAGGTTAGGTAGACTTCTTTGACAAAACAAATCCCACTGAATTTCAGGAGGCGACAAGAATAAGATATGAACGACAGCTTTTTGCCAAACATCTGTGTTATACATATGTAAATGTTTGAATGCTAATATTTTGATCAGTAAAGCGAAAACATATGTGACAAAATGAAGACATTTAAATGAATAACATGTATCATGTTTAATTGTACAAAAGAAGTCAAATATAACTTTCTTCCATTTTCCTGTACACGAACATATGATTGGAACACAACATGGGAAATATAGACCTCTTACCCTTTCACAAATGCAATCAGTGCTACGTAGCAATAAACTATATAAACTGGTTAGGTTATTGACGAAAATCTTAATGGTATCAAGACCAAAAACTTATCAAATAAAAAAAACGGAAAAGTGGGATGCATCCTGTGATGAGAAGGGCCAGTGTTTTCTCAAAAGAGTAGTACAGAAGGCAAGAATTTCAAGAGTTATATATGTCACAGTTTTAAATCAAATTCTAAAAAAATAATTCCATTTCTCAAACCTTCTCTTTATTTTGATAAATGTTAAGGTTACTTAAATTTTAAAAGCCTTTTCGAAATCAGCAGTCGTTTAGCTTCATGATATATATATACAAATAGCCATATTTGATCACTGTTTTGGGGGTACACAGGGCAAAATGTGAAATTTTGTGAACTAGGTGTTCTAAATGTAACATCAGACCTCATCATAACATTGAATCCTTTCAGTATAGTACAGTCAGAGATTACACAATTTAGTTCTGTCTGCTTACACCTGAAGAATGGATCATATGTCATACAGGTCAAATTGAATGCTGTTTTTCTCGACAGTCTTTCAAGTTTATTCGTACGATGCCATATATTCCAATCGAGCCCTAATTTATTTATTAAAACGAAGTTCTTGATCTGTGAAAATAACCCTCTTCTTCACGAGTTACCGTACACAGATCAAAAGACTGGTCATCATGTTTACGGCAGGTGATTACACAATTTATAAACCTTTCTGGTGAGTTCATGAAAGCATAGTTCTCAAGTATTTTACCCTGTGTGCATAACTTGGCATTTCCTGCCAAAATTCTAGGCTTGTTACCTTCTTTTCTTTCAATTATTTTCCTTTGAGTTCAGATGTAGAGTTTATTCTGTATAGTTTTGACTTATGTGGGATACAGTCGTGAAGTTTCTAGCGCATTGTGTGACTGCCGATCCTGCTACATGCCAGATTGCCGGAACTTTGATGTGGTCCGCTGTTCACATGCCGATCCTGCTACATGCCAGATCGCAGGAACTTTAATGTGGTCCGCTGTTCACATGCCGATCCTGCTACATGCCAGATTGCCGGAACTTTGATGTGGTCCGCTGTTCACATGCCGATTCTGCTACATGCCAGATCGCAGGAACTTTGATGTGGTCCGCTGTTCACATGCCGATCCTGCTACATGCCAGATCGCTGGAACTTTGATGTGGTCCGCTGTTCACATGCCGATCCTGCTACATGCCAGATCGCAGGAACTTTGATGTGGTCCGCTGTTCACATGCCGATCCTGCTACATGCCAGATCGCTGGAACTTTGATGTGGTCCGCTGTTCACATGCCGATCCTGCTACATGCCAGATCGCAGGAACTTTGATGTGGTCCGCTGTTCACATGGCGATCCGGACTGCTGAGACTGGCGGAACTTGCCAGCGATCCTGATACTGCATTCGCGCGTTCCGAATTTGGACCTGCTCCCTTAGGTTACAATTTCAAGGATCTCTGAAAAATATGAAAAATAGTGCTAGTTTGATATACCTTCGGCAGAAGTTTAAGTGGTTTTAAGGGTCAAAGATAAGAGAAATTATCCTCTCAGTGTTTTAACTGTTCCTGCTCGGTGGCTACATGTATTGTTTCAGGTAGTGTTGAATAACATCTAATATCTGTATGCATGTGAAAATGTCAGTGGTGAGAGGTTTCTCCTCTGAAATTCTTTTACCACAGATTGGGCCGTTGGGTTTTGCAGTCTGCCATTGGGTTCTCAATTGGGTCATCAGATTCTGTATTCAGCTGTTCATTTCTGTATTGGGACATCGGGCTCTGTTCAAGGCCATGAGTTTCTCAACTGGGCCATCAGTTTCTGTATTGAGCTATTGAACCATAATTTTATAATAATTTATATATATGTATAGCTCAGTACATAACATCAGAATGTGTCTGTGTGTGGCCATGATGTATAAAGCCTTTGTGATAGGGACCCCAGAATCAAGGCATTTTATGCATAACTTCATGTTTGAGAATGTAAATGTCCTTGACTTTGTATCCAGTGGGTTTGACAGGTACCAAGAATAGCTGTGACGAGGGCTCATGTGGTGCATGTACTGTCATGGTGTCATCATACAACAGGGACACTGGCAGCATAGTGTAGGTGCACTTTCTCTTAAACTGCCATGTACTTTTGGACATTGTAGTTTTAATACCTTAATCTTGGAAAAACAACTTGAAAACATTGTTTTGGATTTTATGTGGAGCAGTTCTGCTTCCATGCCTACTCCAGTAGTTTAGAACCTACATGGACGTTTACAGTATACATCTACAAGGACCTAGTGTGAACTAAACTCAGCTGAAGAAAGCGGAAGAAAGTCTGATAGTTTAGATTGGAAACTCTGGAAACTGACTGTTGTATAAAAGTAAAATATTCTTGAAAATGACATTGAACACCAATTGATCAAATCAACCAATGAACATTTGGTCTTTAGTAAGATTGTAGCTGCAGTTTCATAATGTATATACCTGTGTAAACAGACATAAAGCGGTGACATCATGTATGGTGCCGATCTGCGCTCTCCATGGACTGGCTGTTACCACCACAGAGGGGATTGGCAGTCTAGCTTCTGGACTTCACCCAGTACAGGTGAGCTGTTATACTGGTATTTAAATCACTAAGTCAGGGGCAAATCATGACAGAGAAGTTAATATGCTTTTCTCTGTCACTAGGACACATTAGCTAGGTGTAAGCTCAGTCTGAGTCTTGGATGTGTAACCCATCCAGATTCCCTCTCTCTATTGTTTGGGACAACATGGTTGCTCTATAACACCAGCAGCCCTTGTGGGATTGCATAGATGGTCTGACTTGAATTTCTTTGGAGATCATGTCTTCCACCAATATGGAATACGTGAGAAAATATGTCAGTTACACTCCAAAGGTTTATTTCTTGTACTCTGGTGTCCTCTGTGTGTAAAACTGTTCATAGTGTGGATGTATAAGTGAAACAACAGTACAGAATTAATCCCCAATCAGATAAATAAGTATATCAGGTGTTGAAATCAATAAATTGATGATCGATGTACAATGAAAGAATTAAATCTGGTTCTAAATCAGTGGAAGTTAGATGTCTAATTCAGCATGAACCAGTACACCAAGTCTGGATCCAAATCATTTTCATCTGGAAAAGACAGGTTATCCAAAGTTACTCAGATCAACAGGTGTATTATCTGTAGCTTCGCTTGTCCAAAAAATGCCCCCGTCATCACATGTGACATCCTAAACATTTTCAGACTAGATGTGGTAATTGTTGTTGAAGTACATGTGCACATGTAATGTAATACCTAAGTAATGTAACTCCGAAAAGATTTGTGATACAGTATGTTGGCAATTTTCAGGATGAAGGTGAAATAAAATAAAACGACAAAATATTGATTCACTTAGAAGTATTTATTGTTTGGAGTTACTCTGCTTGTTTGACATAAAACAAGATCATATAGGATGTTAATGTTGTTATGGAAAGACCATGAAAGCAAACAGTTGTATTGACAGGAACGGATCGTGAAGTTCCATGGGACTCAGTGTGGCTTCTGCACCCCTGGTATGGTCATGAGCATGTATGCCCTTTTGAGGAGCAACCCTAGTCCCACGAGAAGGCAAGTCAGGGACAGTCTTCATGGTCAGTACCTCAGGTCTTGTCTGACCACATGAACAGTGTATTTGAGTTTTATGCCGAACTCCATAATATTTCACTTTAACATACAATGGTGTCCAGTGTTATTGTGGGAGGAAAAAATCCACCTTCTGCTGATTTGCGGGTGAAAACCGAATAGAGGTTACTCTAAGTTTCCCTGCCCATAAATTTGGCCACTTTTATAAATGAACAGTTTTAAAACGTGGTTTAAACTTCAAATGAAGTAAATGAACCAGTTATTATACTACATGTAGTAATCCATCTCGAGACACTAAGCTGGCTGTGGCTGTTCTGGTTTGAAGTAATGTTGATACAAGTGTTCTCTTCTACAAGAAGTCCTTTTCTCAAGCCAGGCTTCTGTCCTCTTCTTCCACTGGGCATTGATGTCAGGCAGCACTGCTATTTGATCTGCCTTTAGTTGTATGTGTACCATTCAACTTCTCTGATATGCAATAATACAACTGGGGTACACCTGTCACTCTGCACATTGAAGAATTTATTGTAGAGCTCAGAAAACCTCTAGATACTGGAATAAGAATACCAGTGATTTCAATTCCAACACAAGTGACCATGAACAGTCATAGCTGGCATAGGTATTCAAGTCGATAGAGGGCACTGGTGTTTTAGGAGCTTTGTTAAGGTCTGCTTCCCTTTGTAGAGAGCTGGAGAATCCCATTGCATCACTGTGTCTGCAACCTTCAGTCCTCACGACAGTGGAGATAATGAACACATACAAAGGTACCTTCAGCCATCAGCCACTGTCATTTGTATTTATTTTAATAACAGTTTCGATCCACTTCTAATTTACAGGTAACATCTGTAGGTGCACAGGCTATCGCCCAATTATGGATGCATTTTGGACATTTTCAAAGGTTTGTTTTAGAGGCTGTTTATTTCACAGCAAACTGTATTAAAGGTTTAGGGTTATTTACAATCCTTGGGTACCATTTACGAAGATTACTCCACAACTTGTGCCTGGCAAAATGTACAGTGTAAAATGAATACAACCTGATAGAAAAGCTGCTTGACACAATGTACCCAGTGATAGAAAAGCTGCTTGACACAATGTTACCAGTGTTAGAAAAGTTGCTTGACACAATGTACTTAGTGATAGAAAAGCTGCTTGACACAATGTTACCAGTGAGAGAAAAGCTGCTTGACATACTGTAATATCTCATATCTAAACTTGACTAACTGTAGCAATATGTTGGATGGGTTTTAATTGTGTTTGTAGAGTACTTTAATTGTAGAATTTTAAAAACAGTCATTGGTGGTCAAGTGAATCCAGGTATGGTAATAATATTGTTTGTAAATGTATTTGGTTGTTTTAAGGTGAGTACAGTAAAGGACAGCATCGCTTATTGGTCTCACTATTTTACCTGTGTGTTTGGAAAATTCACATTAAATTGGCAGTTTGAATCCTAAAATATGTGTAATTGTATGTTTTAATAATGTCAGATTCCACAAACAATAGGTATAAATATGAGAAGTATCTGAATTTATAATGCTGATTTTTTCTGCACAGGAGTCTTGTTCTCCAGAGAATGGTGGCTGTTTCCAGGATTCAGGTGGTTCTTGTTGCCAAGATACAAGTGGATCTTGTTTCCAGGGTAACTCGGCTGATTGTTGCCAGGATCAGTCAGCTACACTTACCGACATCTCTTCTCTCTCACCATTTGACCCGACACAAGAACCAATTTTCCCACCAGAACTACAGGTTTGTTCATGAAATGTACCACATGAGCCAAGTTTCCTACAAGAATAACAGATTTATCGATTGACTTTAACACAGGAGCCAGTTTTTCCACCAGAACTACAGGTTTGTTGACGAACTGTACGTACAACATCTGCTATAATAACACATTTATTTATTGACTAACACATGAACTAGTTATCCCACCAGAACTTCAGGTTTGTTGATGTGCTTTAATACAGGAGGCAGCTATATATTTTCCTTCAGTTTTTTTTAGGTTTGTTTACAAAGTTCAACACAAGGACCAATTGCTGTTACCAAAACAATATGTTTCCTTTCAAATGTCTTATAAGGACCATTTGGTCGTTATCATGTTCCCTATTCACATTGGTCTTTTCCTTCAGATTGTCCACAAATTGCATCATTAATTTCTTGGAAACATCATAAAATCACCAAAGAAATCAAAATAATGGAAGAATCCAAGATAGTTATTGCACGTCTGATGTCGTACAGGTTGGAGGATTGGATGAGAAGCTGGTCTGTTTTAGAGGTCGGCATGTGACTTGGTACCGCCCTACTACTCTATCACAAGCCCTACAGATCAAAGCCGACAATCCCGAGGCTCAGGTGGCTTCAGGAGGCACTTTTGTGGGTGAGATCAGTATTTTGCTTTACAGTTGTGGGCAACTGCCTGGGGTAAGAAATAAGTCAAGCCAGTCTGAGTCTAGATTAAGATGAATTTTAGGCTACTGTACATTGGTTTAAAGGATAAGTGTCCAGTGGTCCTAATTACATATAACCTGTTTGCACAGTATATTACTGGGAGGGCTTCTGAGAAACATAATAATGACTTGAAATTCGCACTAAGTAATAGGTTTGCTGCCCTAGCTGATCTCCGGCTGGCTGCCAAGTACAGCTCAGCGAGTTGACATCGCAGATGGCCAACCCAAGACTGGCTGGGCTATAACCTGGGAACTCGTATTAAAATGATATCATTTTCAAGATGGATTCTAGCTACATAGAAGCAGATATACTACGGTATCGTTTTGAATCCATAGTGAACGATGTTGAAGGTCAGATTTATGACACTGACATCCTTGGCCAGACTGCGGAGTTTTTAGACAATGAATTTGATCTTTATCCCAGCATTTGCAACCGCACTGGCAAAATGGACTGGCAAGCTATAGTTTTGTCCTGTGTTACACTGTATGTTTTGTGTGTTTATCTTAAAATTTACCTTTTATTTTTCTTAATTTATTTATTTCCACTCACAGCTTTCAGCTGTGAAATGGTGAGAGCAGATATGGCTGTTCTTGGTGGGTACAGAATCCTTCCGTCTTGCATTGTGAATCCATGCTTTCCTGAAAAATCTAACTCCTTTATTCTTCAACGACATGTTGTTAAAATTAATTCTTTATATATAGGTGATGGCAAGGTTCTTGCATTTCGCAAAACCATGGAATGCAAGCGTTGGCTTTAATGATTTATTCTTTAAGTGTGAACAAGTGATGGACAGAGCAAAAAGGCAGCGACTTGCTGTGAATATTGTGAATATATATATAAATATAAAAAAACACATCTGTTAAAACAGAAAACATTACTTTTTGCTTATTACTATTGTCTTTCTTGTATAGCATACACATATATACCAGACTTCAGTCACAGTTAACAAACATGAATTGTAAAGTCAAACAAGAACATGTATTACAGAAACATTAACTGTAAAAATTACCTGCGTTGTTATCAGCAATCAAAGTTTACTTTAATTCCACATACTGATACCATCACTATACTCATACTGTGCCACTATCATTTTACATGAACTGTAACACTTTCCATCAATGATATATCATGGAACAAGTTCAAATGCCTACCGACAACATAAGTCTGTTTCACATACGCGCACATGCATACGTGCACATGGATACAGGTGCTCCAATACAGCAAACCCCTGGTGAATAAAACAAACGAAAAAAAAAACCCTATCAGAATAAGTAAATACAAGGGGCAAAACTCCTCAGTCACCCACACTTGTAGTATCAGGTGACAAGCATGAAATGTCTAATAATGCGCAACATACAACTTGTCCTCGCCGTGCTGTAGGCATACAATCAACTAAAAGAACAATGGCAAACACCTGCTTGAATAACCAAAATGGTAAATTACCCAAAAAACAGACTTTTGTCTAGAACGACAATTTCAGACTTGCCATGTGATGGGCATCTACGGCCAAGATCTGCAAAACTTTACGAACAATTTTCACTTTGTTTCAAGTCCTTATATGAGCATAACATGTACATCTCAACTTTACCAACTATTTGTTATGAAAAGACAACAGTGACATACCCGCGGATAATAGGGACAAGCAAACAAATACCGATCTTGTGTCGCTGGGCCTCAGGCAACAGCATTGGCAAAACAACATGAACTTCCCAAAAAAAGGTTAACCAAATGTCAGAAATGTCCCAAGAGGGTCTCTGTGCCACTCTATATGTGACACAGTAGGGACCTCAGAATGCATTATAATTCCCGGGTTGCTACCAAATTATCCATCACACATACATAATCTGGCAGTCAATTTAAGAGAATAGTGCTGGTTAGCCTACTGTAATTGTCTGGGGCATAATGAACAGTGTCTAATGTGAGTGGGTGGGACTTGATGAATCATGTCTAATGTGACTGAGTGGGGCATAATGAATTGTCTCTGATGTGACTGAGTGGGGCATAATGAATTGTCTCTGATGTGACTGAGTGGGGCATCATGAATGGTGTCGACTGTAACTGAGTAGGGCATCATGGATGGTGTTTATTGTGACTAGGAGGGGCATCATGAATGGTGTTGACTGTAACTGGGTGGGGCATCATGAATGGTGTCTATTGTGACTGGGTGGGGCATAATGAATGTGTCTAATTTAAACTGGGTAGGGCATCATAAATGGTGTCTCCTGTGAGTAAGTGAGACATCCAAATGGTATCTACTGTAACTGGGTGAGGTGCCACAAATGGTGTCTATTATGACTGGGTGGGGCGTCTTGAATGGTATCTACTGTAAGTGGGTGAGATGTCATAGAATAGTGTTTATTGTGACAGGGTGGGGTGTCTTGAATGGTGTCGACTAACTGAGTAGGGCATCATGGATGGTTTTTATTGTGACAGTGTGGGGTGTCTGGAATGGTGTCTAGGACAAACACAATGTGTATTATGTTACTATTACAATATGGTGAAAGAGACACTGTTGTCATGTAAGCCAGTTACGTTGAAGGTGATATTAAACCTCACAAAAATACAAAAAGTATGCTGCTGACTTCAAAACAGTATCACGGTGCTCTTAAATGCAGTTATTCCTTAATGTATAGGCCCTCTATATACCTGTTCATTGGTTAGATCTTGTGCTTAGATTGACCTCATAACTGATGTATCCTGTATGGGTGATATGTTGCCATCATCTGTAACTTTGATACAGTAATTTGGCCTTTATCTGTTTCTCATGCATTGATTACCATGCATCACGCTGTATAAATGCAGAGTGTTTTGTGCTGTTTTGCCTTAAAATATGCAGCATGTATTGATAAATGTAGGAAATTGCTGTCTAAGGCTTTTGCATCTGCAGTTAAACATTATGTACAAAAACAGGATGTCAAATTCTGGTTGACATGTAATGCTGTACCGCATTTATATAATGTGGTGAAACTTTCACAGTGGTGTCCAATTTCATCGTTGTTAATTTTTCTCTCCAATATATTTTATTGTGTCAACAGTTCAACAGCTGAAGACGGGTGTTCAGGAAGTGATCATTCTTGACATCAGTGGCCTGAAAGAACTCAGGTACCACAAGGTCCAGGATGGAGTGCTAACTTTGGGAGCAGGGCTCAGTATGGCTGACCTCATAGATCTCAGTAACCATGAGGATCTTCTAGAAGGTGATGAGCTCACTGTTAACTAGTTTAATTATTTTCTTGCCAGTAGTGCATTCAAAAACATAAAGCATATAGGAATATAGGTCTTTTAATAGTTATCATTGGCCTGGTCTGTTTAGGATAGCAATTTTAACAACCATATGGTACTAGGACCCTTACCCCAGACAATACTGAGCGATGTATGCATAAATGAAATGTCAGTTCCTTTGATGGGAAAGAAATGGACAGATTTTTGAAGAGATTGTACCAGTTGTGTAGTTGTGATTCACAGTGTTTAGTGAAATCAGTAAGTCATCATGATCATACCCTGTGGCAATGAAAATAGAGTGAAATGAAAAATGGAAATTTGTCACCAGCAATAAGTTTGTTTATGGTACAACACAAGAGAGAAAAGGTAGATATATCTGCAGGACTCTTTAGTGGATGAAATAAATACAGACTGTAATAATTAATAGACATACAGTGACCACACTTTGACAACATCTTTTACTGAGATTGTTATTCTCCTTACATCTACAATGTACATGTGAAGCTCACAGTGTTCAGATGTACATTATAATGTCCTTTTAAGTTGTGTATGTTTTTGCATTGCCAGTGTCTCTTGTACAAGCTTTTCCCAGAGTGCTGGAGTCCTGGGGATCACAACTGAAAAATTCAGCTGTGAGTCTCTTATGTTTGAGAATATTTTGCTCACTGTATATAAAGATTTGTGTACATTGTACATGTGAAACCATTTATTTCAGAAAATAACTGTCGTATGGTATGCAAAGTTTATTGTGAAAGACTGGCAGAAATCTTAATATTTTCAGTTGACTTACCTGAAAATGTTAAAAAGTGACATTCGTAGTAAAGGTGGAGTAAGAGATTCCAAATATGAAGAGTAGCCTTTTGGGCCAAAACAAATCAAACACTTACCAAATTTAATGTGAATTCAGTGATTTTTCTTTAATACGAAAGCGAAATTCTTTTGTGGTACTACGTATATGTTTATGTATGCTGTTTTAATATTATGTGATCTTGTTAATGATAAAGTGGCTCGTTTACAGATTATTGGAAGTAAGACATAAAACTTCTTTAAATTTGTAAATAAAATCATTGAATTGTTTTTTATTATTACATTGTTCTCTTCAGACACTTGGTGGTCACATTATGCTGAGAGGGGCACGCTATGACCTGATGCCTCTTTTAGTGGCTGGGAACTGCTTTGTTGTTGTTGCATCTAAAGGTACTTTGATAAAATGGATATAATTGCATGAATGGACCAGTGTTAATTAGAATGAAAGTATGAAGTATTCATTCTGAAACAGAAAAACTTCAAAGAATCTTCCTCCTGGAGGAAGCAAACCTCAGAAGATCTCCTGAAACAATCAAACCCTAGAGAACCTTTTCTTGTAGAGAAGGCAAACCAAAGGAGCTCCTCTTCATTAAACGAGGAAACAAAGTAGACCCTTCCTCCTTGAAAAAGCAAACCCTAGAGAATCCTTTTGAAACAGGCATACCCTAGTTAATCCTTTGTGAAACAAGCAAACCCTAGAGAATATCTTGTGAAATGGAAAGAATTCTCAAAAATCCCCAAAGAATCCTCCTAGATGAAGCAAACCCTAGAGAATCCTCCTGGATAAACCAAACCTCCTTGGGGTAGCAACCTCTAGAAAATCACCCTGCCGCAACAAGCCAACCTTAGAGAATGCTCCTAATGGAGGATGTGAACCTGTTGCAGGCAGGACTACACTATGTTCAGTGCAGTATAATGGCAAGTATTAAATTAAATCAATTTGATTAAATCAATCGACAAGATTTGTGCAGTATATGGGTATGCTAGTATAAATTTTGGTGTTCAGTCATGTCATTATATATAATACATGTGGCTGTAAGTCAAAATGTATATAATTAGTATATAATTTTACATGTACATGTATGTATCTGTTAATAGATGGAAAAAGGCAAATTCCTCTGAATGAAGCATTTGTTGGTGATTCCAATCCAGTTAAACCAGGAGAGATTTTGATCTCAGTGGGTGTTCCCTGTGTACAGAAGGTGAGGAAAAATAACTGCAGGATTCAGATGTAAATGTACATGTAACCCCTTCAGAAAAGGTAAAACAAGTCAGTTTACATTTTGATGGAAGAGTTAAAAGCTTTATTATAATACTTAACTGGAAATCCCAGAAACTCCATACTTGTAGTGAAATTGTCTTAGTAGCACTGATAAAATTGTATGAACTCCAAATACCCTAAACTAAATGGTTAAAACCAGGCTTTGGATTTTGATATTGCCACAATGTGGCTGAGATTCTGCCAACATGGTGTTAAGCCATAATCATTCATTCATTCAAATTTTGATGTGATTAAAATTTTATTGGCTTTCTTGAATCGGTATCTACATTTTAATGGTTTTGTGTGCAGTAGTCTTCCATGTGTCTCTCTTTTTGAAACATTGTTCCCTTTTTTCTTTTCTGTTTCCCTATTATTAATAGTTTGTGCAAACGTTTAAAGTGGCCAAGAGAAAACATCAGGATTTTGCCTCTCTGAGTGCTGCCTTCATCCTCGATATTTCATCATCAGGAAAGCTCATAATTGACGATGCTCAAATAGTGTACGGAGGAAATATCCCCTCATTGATTGTTCCTGTCAAAACGAAGAAATTTTTGGCTGCAAGGTATGATTAATCAACATATTGTCCTTTATTTTGGTCAAACAAGGTATTAATTCGCAAGAACCAAAAAAGTGTTAAGATCTAATAGGTATTCCAGAGGAGCATGGTTGCTTTGGAAGTTCATGGCCTGTATTTCATTCAGTCGTTTTTGCTTCACCCATTACATGAGAAATGGGAAATATTACTTTTTTGCCTCCTAGTCTTTAATTGCATGGGCTACAATTTCTTCTTTGCAACATATGTTGAACACTGCTTGACTTCATTGAACTTGGATGTGAGAATTAAGCACTGATGGTCATTATGTTTTTTTCTATTGCCAGCATTTGATAGTATGTCTTCAGTGTCAGGTCAAATGTAGTAAAGCATAAGGAAACTTTTGTCTTAATTTACTGTAAAAAGTTCCCACAACTTTTTCTTTAATTAGTTGTAGCCGATTTGGTAGATTTCCATGGTACTGTCTCTATAATTACCCACATAACCATTTCAACAGTGCTATTGGAACTTTTTGCCTTCAGTACTTTTCTTTAATAGTGTTGATCCTTGTACTGCTCCAGAACCTGTGGGTTTCAGTTGTTTTAAAGATAGATATAATTTTCATAAACCGTGTTTGTGCATCCCTGAATGTGTACTTCATTGTTTCAGAGTATGACTTCATTTGCTTTGTTGCCAGGAGTGTGTCCGAGGAGATGATGGGGGAAGCCATCCAGGTTCTCCAGTCAGAATTGGTCCCCTTTGAGAAGACAGGTCTGTCTAAGACCCAGTCATTGTGGGCTCAGGGATTTCTTACCAAGTGCCTGCTGGAGCTGTTAGCTACAAATCAACAGGTCAGTAGGACATGGTCTACCTGTGAAATGGAACAGAATTATTTTTGTGTCATTGTCTCTAAATGGGAGACACTTTGTTGTGTAGGATTACATTCCTCATTGAACAGAATCAGTTTGTTATCCGTGTTATCCTTTTATATAAAACTGACCCAACATCTCGTCGGTCATAAGTGGGAAGGTCTGCCAGCGGCCAGTACACTGTTGTGGGTTTCCCCCAGGCTCTAACCGGTTTCCACCCACCATAATGCTGGCTGCCGTTGTATAAATGAAATATTCTTGACTACGTGTAAAACTGCAATCAAATAAAGAAATAAATCACAAGTCTGTCTTCACCTTGGGCTACCCAGGGTAAACCTGTCCCTAACTTCCCCACCTGTGAATCTAACTTAAATATGACAGGCTGTCCTCATTCATAAACCTGTTCTCATCTTTTTCCAGCTGTCGACCCACAATCCGGATCTCAACACAACGAAGGCATTCTCAAATCTTTGTAGTTAATCTGACTCATACTTGACCTGAGAACTGCCTTGTTATCTCCACCCAGAAGCTTGACCCCATGTCTGCTCATTTATCCCTACCTCCAGAAATCTGACCCTACGACTTACTACTTGTCCTCACTAACAAAGCTGACCACGCCTTGTTACCCCGCCTGGTTTCCCCCTACCATTAAAACTTTTGTTAAAATGCTAGTTAGAGCATGCAAATTTAGTTGGCATAAAAGGAGAGAGTTATACTGGATAACATACTAACTGATTTGTCACCCATGTGTTTTTAGGGAGACAGAGTCACTACAAGCCCACAACCTGTTGTCTATAAATCGCGTCAGATATTTGAGGTACGTCTTAAAGTTGAATATGTATTTCATTTTAGACAATAAATTTTCCACCTCAATGGATGTGATGTGTTAAAAGTTGATTTTAAAACAGAATTCATTATGGGTGATTGTTCCTTATAAGAGGTAACTTTCAGCAAATTTTAGCTAAAGGTTTAAAGAGGTAAACGCTCATTTCATTAAGCACTTGTTACTTTAGGTTTAAATGTTTGTGCACATAGCTTGTAATGACTCCAGTACAGATTGCTGCTTTAGTTATCATGTGCATGCAAAGCCAAGAGTACCAGAACCTGTTTTTAGCATACATATTTATGTGAAATTTTGTTGAGTACAGTGTATAACTGCAATCAAATAAATGAACAAATTAATCTTGCTACAGACATATATATATAGATGTGTATAGACAACCAGACAACCATGTGTACATAGTATAATGGACAGATCCTATATACCAAGAAATGAGGCCTCTGTGGCTCAGTTGGTTAGCGCACTAGCGCGGCATAATGATCCAGAAGCCTCCCACCAGCGCTGTCTTCCTCTCTGGCCATAAGTGGGATGGTCATGGGTCTCCCTCGGGTCTGCCCAGTTTCCTCCCACCATAATGCTGGCTGCCGTCGTATAAGTGAAATATTCTTGAGCAAGGTATAAAACACCAATGAAATAAATGAATAAATATTAAGAAAGTGATAGGAGCCTCATGTTCTTGTTAGTCAAAGCAAAACAAACAGAAGTTTAGACACGTGTATGGCCTCTCCTGGAAGTGTCAGCATTGCTTTAACCCAGTATTCTTCATTCAGCATTGATTCTCAGGTGGAAGTCAAACAGCCTATTTAACAGTGAATAATTATAAACTTACTTCTGCAGATAGACCAAACAGGTAACTTTTCTCAGCTGAAGGCAGTTGGTCAACCCCTGACCCACTCTACAGGAGAGGAACAGGCTACGGGAGAGGCTGTGTTTATTGATGATATTCCAACAACTATGGGTATGCTCTCCTGGCAGAGAAACCTCTGCTGTCGTCGGTTGTTTCAGTGTTTAACACCGCTGTAACTCAATCTTGTTTCATACCTTGGTATGAAATGAAGTTCACTGATATCTGGTTCATACCAAGACGAAGGTGTTAAAGCCTATTCTACCCCAAGAACTAAAGAAAGTGTGGAAAAAGTGGCATATTTTGTGCTGCTGATCTCTTTTACTCCCTCTGCAGATGTCTTGAGTTTTACACCAATCAGTGGCGAGCTTAGTCCACTTAAGCTGACCTAGATATTTCAATGATATTTCTTCTGGATGACGTCTTATTGTTGTATGATGTAGGAATGTAAAAGTTAACTATACATGTATTGTGACGTCATACCTCTGAGCTCAGATTGGAAAATCATGAAACAGAATGTTTCTTTTTCTGATGTCATGGCATTTGGATTGGAGCAGGAAAAATGTAATCACAAAAGTAGTATGTGTAAATTATGTGAAATAGCACTTTTATGGCTGAAGGAAATCCTGTTAATATACCTCTTTATAAGTTATGTCAATGATAAAAGCAACGCTGACGTCATGTAATTTTTGATGACACTTGTATGGCCGTTTATGCAATCTGATGTTTGTGGAAGGCCACTTCAATACCAATATGGTATACCTATCTTTATGTGACATCTTGAAAAGTTTGTTTTCTTGGGCAACTTTGGTTTCCTCCACGCATTTTGCTGATTACTATGGTATATTAAAGTGAAAAGCCTTGAGTATGCTGGTAAATAATAAAGAAACAAATAAATCCACCACCTGTACACATCGTCAGAAGAAAGAGCTGGAAGAATCATGGAATGTTCCAAGTAACATTTAACATTCCTTTACATTTTTGATTTTTTTTTTTGTTTTTAAGAAACTTTCTGGGGTCTGCGTCTGTGATAATATATGCTGCATACTGTATGTAATGTGTTCTAAAGTGAGCTGCGTGTACTGTATGTGTTCCCAGGTGAACTGCGCATACTGTATGTGTTGCCAGGTGAACTGTTTATACCCTAAATGACCTAAATGTTATCCATGACAAAGTTGCTCATTTTTCCTGATTCTGGGAGTTCTATTGATTGTAGGAAGTTGTTTTAAGGTTTGTTTGGAAGGTAGGATGATATCCCACTGGACAGCCTGTCTGTCCATATTCCTTGTAAATGTTCTATCTCTAGAACGATTTATTTGATCTTCACAAACTTACTCATCACTTACACACTGGCATGAGTAAGAACCCTATCCATTTTCAGGGACCTTGACCTTTTTCTTCAAGATCATTGAAATTAAATTTTATACAAGGCTTGTAAATGGTCTGTCTCTAGAATGGTTTAGCCCAGGTTCACCAAACTTACACCACACTTACATATTGGCACCAGGAAGAACCCTTTTGAATTTCAGCAACCTTGACTCTTTTCCTTGTGGTCATTTAAGTTAAATTCTTGTAAAAGCTCTTTCTCTAAAACAGTTTATCTCAAGTTCACCGAACTTAGACCACATTTACACATTGGTATGAGGAAGAACCCCATTGATTCTTTTTTTCTTTGAGGTCATTGGGAACATTTAAGGTAAACTTTATAGAAGGTTTGTGGACTCTATCTGGAATGATTGATCCTAAGTTCACCAAGCTTACATCATACATGGACTTTGGCTTAAGGAAGAACCCTATTGATTTTCAGTGACCTTGTCCTTTTCCTTCAAGGTCATTGGGGTCATGTAGATTAAATTTTATAAAAGACTTGTGGACACTCTATTTCTTGAATAGTCTGTCCCAAGTTCACCAAATTTATACCACACCTACACAATTTTATTAATCGCTAGTATTATACATAGCGTCTCTTGGAATTCTTACGATGTATATGTGCTTAAGGCTGAGGGCTTTTAAGTGCATTGCACAGTATTTTTTTTTTTTTTTTGTTTTCTTTCATATTCATCTTATGCAGGTTGTGCATTTGCACATATTTGTAATCGCTGATTGGTTTCTTGTTTATCTGAAAATGCACTTTTTTGAACGAAATTTTACACTACTGTCTTGTTGTCTTCTCAGGTGAGCTGTATGTGTATCCTGTCCTCAGTACTCGACCTCATGCTAAGATAACGTGTGTTGACTTGTCGGAGGCATTGTTTATGCCAGGTGTGCAGGGATACATTGACCACAAGGACATCCCAGGTGCAAACGTTGTGTTCCCGCAGTATGCTGATGAGGAGCTCCTGGCCACTGACACAGTAAGCTCCTGTGTTTGGACAGTTGTTAGAATTCCATAAACTAAACTTGCTAGCTACTTTTTGCACCGCTTGTGGTTGTGGGGCTTCAGAAACTCCTTGTAGGCTCTTTACTATTAATGTTCATCTTGTCACACTGTAAGAGATCAAGAAATGGTTTCAGTACATTGTAATGCATTTCTGTTGTATTAAAACATATGACTCTCTTCATGACCTTTTGTCTCAGTTGCCACACATCAAAAGCCATGCAGACAAGTTCTATTTGAATTCACCTTAAGCCATGTCATCTATGGCTCATGGTCAGGACATTTGTCCAGTGTGTTCTACATCAATGATCCTGAGCAATACTGTTCATGTTATCCGTGGCTCTTGGTCAAGACATTTGTCTGTTGTGTTATATGTCAATGATCCTGAGCAATGCTGTTCATGTCATCCGTGGCTCTTGGTCAAGACATTTGTCTGTTGTGATATACGTCCATGATCCTGAGCAATACAGTTCATGTCATCTGTGGCTCTTGGTCAAGACATTTGTCTGTTGTGTTACATGTCAATGATCCTGAGCAATGCTGTTCATGTCATCCGTGGCTCTTGGTCAAGACATTTGTCTGTTGTGTTATACGTCCATGATCCTGAGCAATACTGTTTATGTCATCCGTGGCTCTTGGTCAAGACATTTGTCTGTTGTGTTACATGTCAATGATCCTGAGCAATACTGTTCATGTCATCCATGGCTCTTGGTCAAGACATTTGTCTGTTGTGTTATACGTCCATGATCCTGAGCAATACTGTTCATGTCATCCGTGGCTCTTGGTCAAGACATTTGTCTGTTGTGTTCTTCGTCAATGATCCTGAGCAATACTGTTCATGTCATCCGTGGCTTTTGGTAAAGACATTATTCTGTTGTGTTTTTCGTCAATGATCCTGAGCAATACTGTTCATGTCATCTGTGGCTTTTGGTCAAGACATTATTCTGTTGTGTTCTTCGTCAATGATCCTGAGCAATACTGTTCATGTCATCTGTGGCTTTTGGTCAAGACATTATTCTGTTGTGTTCTTCGTCAATGATCCTGAGCAATACTGTTAATGAACGTTGCATAAACAGTAACAGATGAATGAATGGCGTTCTCTGATTTATTCTGTATGTAAATACATGTACAGTGTACATTCTGAAGCAAACAGTGCACTTGTTTGTGCTCATGTACATACAGTTTCATGAAAATACTTCAGTCATACACATTGTTGTTTATTGTGTGAACAGATGATAGGTAACATGTACATCATTATATCCAGACTATGTTTTACTCTGTTATCTTACAGGTACATCATTGTAGCCAGGTTACCCATTGATTTGTGACCAGACTGTCTGTTATGTTCTGTTATCTATAAACAGGTACACCATCGTGGCCAGATAATATGTGGGATTGTAGCTAAGGATCGGGAAACAGCTGTTCAGGCAACTCAGAAGGTGAAGGTCACTTACCAGGACCTCACTCCAGTTATACTGACCATTCAGGTGAGAGAAAAATGGCAAACAACCACAGAATTCAGAACTGACTCTCATTGGTTGACAACTGGGGATGGTAGATCTTGACATCTGCCAATTTTTGATGGAAAGTTGTTGCTGGCATTACATGTTGAACACCAGGCCAGGCTGTTTCAGTTTTTCTTACGTGTAGAAAATTTCTCATAAGTACATAAGTAAAAAACAGTGTTGAAAGCCACGTTAAACCCCAACCAATTAAACAAAGAAAGCAACAAATCAACCAGTGCATAAATCATTCAGTAGATGAACCTGTGTGTTACTAAAAAATCATTGTCCCCTCAGCTGTGTTTATTGATACCCTATTCTTGTTACCCTAAATCAGGAGGCCATTGAGGCCAAATCCTTCCTGGCCAAGCCTAGGCGTCTAACGCGCGGGGATGTGGCGGCTGGGTTTGCTCATAGTGAGGTGGTCCTGGAAGGGGAACTTTGCACAAAGGCCCAGAAGCACATCTACCTGGAAACGCTAGGTGCACTAAGTGTTCCCAGGGAGAGGAACCAGATAGAGGTGTACACAGGAACACAGGTTGCCCATTCTCTGCAGGTGAGGTGGCATTAGCCTGAGAATCGTGAGGTACATGTGGCTTTTCCTGTGCAAGTATGACATGGGCCCCAGATGAATTCACGTTTGTTCTCTTGTAATAGCGAAGTACTATGCTACCTGTTCGTTAACAAATCGTCATCCCAATGAACAATAGACTACAGCTTAGGACCGAGTTACGTAAGGCGGGAAAGCTTCCTCATTAGACTGTGAATTTATGTGTAGTACTTATGCAGTGTAATTTTGACCGACTTATCCGGCGAAGAGCGGGCCTAGTTTGGTTTTCTTCCCGACATTAGGACAACTTCGTCATCACATTATTTTTAACCGTTTAATAATTTGAGGTCGATATTTGATCAGTGATTTAATTATTTATTTATTTATTCAATTGGCGTTTAATGCCGCACTCAAGAATATTTCCCTTGTATGGCTGCGGCGAGCAGTATTGTGGGAGGAAACAGGAGAAACTCACGACCGTCCGCAAGTTGCTGGCAGACCTTCCCACGTTGATCAGTGATGGAAATCTTGGTATTTCATTTTCATACAAATATATGAAATCAGATCCATGTATTTCAATGAAGGTGCAATAAATAATTTCCACTTGGGGGGTTAGCCAGAAATGTCAGAAAGGTTTTTGTGGGCACTGCTGTTTGAGCAGGACGTGCAGATCTCATGTTGTTCTTATCTCTTCCATGTGAGCTCAAGTCCAGCTCAGACTGCTTCTCTCCAGTCATATGTGGGAAGGTCACCCAGCAATTTGCGAATGGCTGTGGCTTTCCCCTGGGTTCCACCCAGTTTCCTCCCATCATAATGCTGGCTGCCA
Organism: Acanthopleura granulata; assembly: GCA_016165875.1. Classification (NCBI taxonomy): domain Eukaryota; kingdom Metazoa; phylum Mollusca; class Polyplacophora; order Chitonida; family Chitonidae; genus Acanthopleura; species Acanthopleura granulata. Next base: position 5,790,851 of record JABBOT010000008.1, read on the forward strand.
TCGTATAAGCGAAATATTCTTGAGTACAGCGTAAAACTTCAATCAAATAAATAACTAAATAAATATCTCTGAAAACTTGGATCCTGCAAGTAACACTGATTTTCTGGACAGGTATCTGCTTAACCCTAAACCGACAGGTTCCAGATAACCTGTTTACTGCCACACAGAAACCAAGGGCCACTTTCACAAAACTTCCTATTTCTCATAATTTTTTGTGGGGAACAGACATTCTCTGGATTGTAGTGCCATAAAGCGGTGTGATTTTTGAGAAAATGCAAGGCAGAGACCAGAACACCAGCTTGTGATGATAATTGATAAGTGTTTATTTCAGCATGTGTGGCAGTCACAGAAACCAACCCTGAATGGAATAAACAGGATGACCAGATTACAGTTAGTTGTATGCATACCACAAGGCAATTATATTGATAGGAGGGGTTTACACAAACTACGATTCCATTCACGTCTACATCCACAGTTCCACACATATATTTTGCCAGCTAGGGCGGAATTCCAAATTCGAGTGTCCTCAATGTGACAGGGTGCCGCAACTCTTAATAGCCTACCTTAACCGTCTTACATATAACAACTATATGCAGAGAACAGCAGAAGGTGTAGAACTAACAGTGTCAAAAGAAACTAATACCTGAAACGTTTGAAACCAAATGGTACTTGAAAAATGCAGAAATTATTACTTCTGGCTATTACAACGCAGCAACGCTATCTGGCGTCCCCACGTGTCTTAGAACACGACACTTGGAATAAACTTTGAACACTTGCATAAAAAAATAACCAATAGAATTAACACACGTTCACCCTAACGCACTTGTTATACTACTTTATAACGTACCTACGTTGATTTGTAACTGTGTAACATATTATGCAACCGTATAAACTAGAACGTCTAAACTGGCGGTATCATTACTCTACACATCACTTACCCCTATCATAACACAGCAGTAGCCATTGTAATCAGACGGCAGCATTGGACAGGGTGTTGACACGTCAGTATTCTATGACGTATGACTGCAGAGTAAAAAAATGAAAAGCCGCAACTATACAGTCACACCAATTTCACATGATATGTACAAAACTCCAACAGAACATGATATCAACACACCACAAGCTATCTGCATGATCGCCGGCCACTTATATTGCTTAAGTTTTACAAAGGCTCACTCCTCACAATTTCATAACAAACAGGTAAGATCACGCGATCATTACAGAACTCCACGTGGTCAAAAATCACAGCAACTTCACAGCATACTTGTAAACAACTGGACACTATAACCATTTTACGATTATATTATGCAAATCTTGATGCCACGATGTTGTATAAAAGTTGAATCTTTACCAAGTTTTTTTCTTCTTGTTCTATCTCGTGTTTCCCTCGCTCACAAACATGGATTCCGTCTGGTCATGTGACCAGGTGCCGGTTGTATATAAAAGCATATAAATTTACAACACCTACAGAAACAAATGATACAACCGTAACTAGCCGTTTTAAAACGTCGTATGCAACGAACACTAAAAATAGCATGTTACAAAAAGGTACAAAACATCCAGTTACGAATTTTTGTCAAAGTGACACTGTCCAACAGCTATATACCATAGAAAATCAGATAATATTCTGTAATTCCTAAAACACCATATGTATGTAATGCAATGTTGCTATTTTTACAGATATCGTTGGCTGCCGTTCTTGGAGTGCAGGCTCACAATATTGTGGTCAAGGTGAAGAGAATCGGGGGAGGCTTTGGGGGAAAAGAATCTCGATCCTTACTCCCCTCAATGATCTCTGCTGTGGCAGCGCGCAAGTTCCGGCGACCAGTGCGCTGTATCTTCAACCGTAAAGACGACACATTAATAAACGGGGGCAGACACCCTACTCTTGCTCGATATAAGGTCAGGAGCCAAGCTATTTGTCTTTGGTTAAAAGAAGTCTTCTGTGTCGTTTGAATCAAAGATAAATGATAGATGAACATTAAACAGATTAAATTATGATTTTTACATGTTCTTTGTTCTGTTAAGTAATGCAGGTATTTCTTTTTTAGATCTTTCTTTGTACATCTAAAGTTTGATAATGTGGGATTAAGATGGACTCCACAAACTAAGTTTAATTTACACACCCGATCTAATTTCTGTATTCCATATTGAGTTGTCGGTGCTATATGGTATGCATTTAAATGCCTTAGTTTTGCTTTGTAACGAGGATATTTGCAAATGATGGAGTTGGCATTGTTTATTTTAGCAAGATAACTGTGGAATAGTTTAAACAGCATCGATAACCAAGGCTTTTCTCTGACATCATTTGTTTGCTTGTTTTATTATTTTTAGGGGTCCACACAGGTTCCTTCTTGAAATCATTTGGATTATTATTATTACTATTTTTAGTTCTTTCATAAAATTGCAGGATCTCCCAAACTACTGAAGGTAGAAAATCCAAACTTTGCAGTCTTGATAGTGAACATATGAAGCAACTTTTCATGTTTAGTGTCTATGGGCCAGTCACTTGATTCAGCAGCCATTTTGAATTTCATTGTCAAGCATAAAAAATCTTCTTCTCACAAAAGGGTATACCTGTTGGGTGGAAAGGTGGACGGCCCTACTCAGTTAAGCTTGCACGTTAAATTTGATATGCAAATTAGGCTGTGATAAACCTCCGAAGTTATGTAAAAATTACATCCTCCCAAAATATTGCTTAAAATGATTAGCCAAACATACTAGCTGGTTCTCCATGTCATCAGGGTTACAGTTCTGCAAGTTTGTGTTTTTTACATTGTACAGTTTTGAAGTTTTTGCTAAGAAAGCAACAAATATTTCTCAAAATTCTCCTATTTACATAACATGAGAGCAGTAGATCAAAGGTAGAGTCTCTTCCTACCCATGGTTTGTGTGACATGAATGGGGTATTCTGATTCTGTCTGGCGGCAGGAGCAGTACATCAAAGGTACAGTCTTGCCCTACATGTGGCAGAACCTTTGTATCTGACAGGACTATTTATTTTCTTTTCACTGGTGTTTACCATAGCTCCAATGAACTCTGTACTTAGCAGCCTCATGTCCAAATCTAGTTAAATCCTGCTAGTATTTTTTCTCTCTTTTTTTTCAAGTATCATGAAATTATTAGGCAATGCAGACTAGTGCTGGCACTCTGGGGTTCAATTCCAGTAGATTTCCTATCATTTTTACATGGAAATTTTTTCCCCACAATTTTTTTTTTTCAACCTGACCTACTTCGAACGGCATATTGCCATGAATATAATGCAGAGACAGTACGTTGGGGCAAATTACGTGTGCAAAAATCATTTTCATATCTTGAGAACTGTAGAAATGCACTGATTACCCAAGTTGTCACATGACCAAAAGTTTTTGAACTTAAATATTTTAAGTATGCCCCCTGATGTAGTTTGACGTCCTGATCACGAATCTGATGGTATTTTTTGCCTGCGATGTATACTTTTGAAGAAAATTACAATTGCAGTTCGAAAATTGTAATTTTCCCCATATTTGGATGTCATGTGAGAGAAAACCGTTACAGCTGTAATGCTGAAAATTGCTGAGTGCAATGGGCCAGATATGTGCTATGCAAAGTGCAAAAAAGCAAAATTTCACCACATTTAGAGGTCATGTGATGGGAAACCATTATAGGTGAGTGCAGTTTACTATGAGAATGGAGATTATCCTTGCTGCACTATGTTCTTTATCTCTTTTGGTATTGGCTGTGGGCAAAGGATCAAAACTGAACTGCTTCCATGCTGGATTTTAGTAGTAGGCCCATTCTGTATGCCAGTCATGGGTTCAAATCCAGTTCATCCCTTCTCAGTCTTTTCAGTTTTTGGCTCTCCTTTTTTATTACCATGAAGTTATTAGGGGACTACCAGATGTGGTAGATAGGGACCAGTGTGGACCCCATCAACGCTGTTGGATAACAGTTTTAATTATTTTTGTTACTGTTTTTTCACCACCTCAGGTTGGCTTTACAAAGGAAGGCAAGATCTTAGCATTACACACCGTGCTGTACACAAATGGGGGAGTAACCGAGGAGACGTCCAAATCTGTTAGTACATGTGTCAATATTCTACAGTCACTCATCAAAGGGCATGCATATATAACTGAACAGTAGGGGATACATGTCCTGAGATTCATGTTTAATAGAGGATACAAATCCAGGGGAATACACTGACCATTTCAACATTTCAACATACATGGGCAACGACTGGATCATTTTACACCTATAATAAATGGTTAGAAGATCCGATCCTGTGTAGGTAGGATACATACATACATATACTTGTATGATCTACCACCAAACAAATACCTGTAGGATCCACCACCAACACATACCTGTATGATCCACCACCACCAACACATACCTGTATGATCCACCACCACACACATACCCATAGATCCACCACCATAAACATACCTATGTGATCCACCACCATACTCATACCTGTTGGATCCACCACCACCAAACACATACCTGTAGAATCCAGCACCACAAACATACCTATGTGATCCACCACCATACACGTGCCTGTAGGATCCACCACCATACACATACCTGTGGGATCCACCACCATACACATCCCACTAGGATCCACCACCATACACATACCTGTATGATCCACCACCATACACATACCAGTAGGATCTGCCATCATATATTTATCTGTAGCATCCACCACCTACACATACCAGTGGGATCCACCACCATATATGTGTCTTTAGAAGCCACCACCATACGTATATCTGTAGAATTCACCACTATACACATACAAGTGAGATCCACTACCATACATGTATCTGTAGGATCCACCACCATACACATACCTGTAGGATCCACCACCATGCACATATCTATATGATCCACCACCACACACATACCTGTAGACACTAACACCATATATTTATCTGTAGCATCCACCACCATACATGTATCAGTAGGATTCACCATCATACACATACCTGTAGAATCCACCACCATATATGTGTCTGTAGGATCTACCACCATACATATATCTGTAGAATTCACCACTGTACACATACAAGTAAGATCCACTACCATACATGTATCTGTAGGATCCACCACCATACATATATCTGTAGGATCCGTGACTATACACATACCAGTAGGATCCACAAACTTTCATGTACCAGAGGATCCAGCACCGTAAAAATATATCTGTAGGATCCACCACTGAACATACACCTGTAGTATTCACCACTGTACATACACCTGAAGGATCCATCCATCTTACATATGGGTTGTGGATATGATTTTGTAGGATTCATTTATCAGTACCATATGTGTAAGATCAGGCCACCACAAATGTAGGATCCAAAGATCAAAGATGTAGGATCCAGCCACCATACATACAAGATGTGGCTACCATCCTGTAGAATCTGGCTCGGGTGCACTGTATGCATGTCAAGCATCTGGTAAGTTAAAACGCTAGTCAGATGAGTAACATAAGTAAGCAGACATACTTGTACAGGAACAGGATGTAGCCATAGGACCAAACTTTAGTACACAGTAACATGTACCGAACAAGAAACAATTGTAAGGGCTGCATTCTCTTGATAGTAAGTTAGAATTGATGTAGTGAAGCCATTTGGGTGTTTGTGTCAGGTTATGGAGGTTGCTTTGCTCCGAGGAGAAGGCTGCTACAACATCCCCAATGTGCTGGTGGAGGGACGGCCTTGTAGGACTAACCACTCCTCGCATGCGTCGTTCAGAGGCTTCGGCACACCTCAGATGTTTTGGATCATTGAGAACATCATAACTGCTGTGGCTACTCGCTTGTCATTCCTGCCAGAGAAGGTTTGTTTTGTTTATCAAGTAATTGGTGAAATGTGTTAATTTTTTCCGGTACAATTTTCAGTACTGCAATTGAGACGAGGGAATTAAAATGTGTAAATATTATATTTGGCTGTGGCCATTTTTTTGGTGACGTTTTGGTCACCCGAATATCTGACCAAAATGTGTGAGTCCTTGAGAAAGACTATACCAGAGGCACTCAGATACCTTGGTTCACAAAAATTTGTATTTTGTCCAATTTGAGGTATTTACAATGCACACTTGGGTTTTTATCTTTAAATGGGAGGAAAGATATGAGATTCAAAATATGGAATATCAAGAGCTGTGGCCAAATTTCAACACTGAGGGGTTCTAGTACCTTTGAAGAGCTCATCAGATGCAAATCTCAGGCAGGCCCTTGACAAAT
>JABBOT010000008.1:6402076-6594818 GCA_016165875.1 Acanthopleura granulata
ATCATGCTTGTGTATTTTTTGTCCATGTGCTTCTTATTTCTGCTGAAACAAATGCTGAAATTTCTCTAAGGAAAAGTAAACCAAAAAATAGTGCAAACTTTCATAGGAAAGCCTATGAAAAGTTATGTATAAATATGATCATTGAGATTTTTTTCATTTTTTGTAAAGTAGGAAAGGACATTGGTAAATAATCTTAGATTCCTGTCTCATGTAAATAAGCAGACAAATAAATGCACATTTTATACCTTGAATTGACCTAGTATGCCTTTGTAAATAGGATGTTAAAATCAGCTTCATACATTACTTTATTCATCTTACAAAGCAAATGAAACAATTCCTGTGAAAAAAATCTTTATGGACTTTTTGCCAAGAAATCTCAATTTAGAAGCAAAAAGTAAAATTTCAACGAGTTGTATATAGAAGATCCCCTGTTGGGGGGCTCACCTTGATGTGTGCAGCCACTATTCATAGATTGACAGTCGGTCATTTGCTGTTGTGATTTGTTAATAGTGTGGTCTGTTAAACATGTGTAGCTATGAGGTTTACAGGTGTACACATTTGTACTTAATTATTTGTAAATTTTTCTGTTAAAAAGATTTTCATTTTATTACAGTCTGGAGTTTGTGTCTCTTATTGCAGTAACAGAGGCGTAAGTTTCGCGAAGAATGGCATGCCAGTTGAGATACACGAGATTGCGCATGGTAAGAGAATTTACAATGGTCAGATGGGGTCCAGGCCATTACAGGACGATAAGGAAGATTCTATCCAAAAGGTGGAGGTCATGTCTCAACCAGGTTTGAAATTGAATATGGCTATTTACATATTTGATTTGTATTTTAATTGTAATTATGTTAGTTCTAATACTTCTTTCATATGACAAAATTAATCTAAAAATATGAAAAAGACAAAAAAGACAATGGGCCGGGGTCTGTGTTTATGCAGTCTCTTCCTGATAGGGGACAACTAGCCTTGGCTCCTTTTGACAGTCTGTCTGTCTGACCATATCTTAGAGTTGATTGTAAGAGTGTTAAACTCCTTCCACTACTACCATATGCAGTCTAGCTCACCAGTGTCAGATTGACTGTCTATTTGTCCATGAACATGTCAATACAAAATCATGTCCTAGCTAGATCACTTTTCCACTTTACTTACTATTGTAAGCTTTTACATTCCTAAATACACATCCTCTGAGAGAATTATCTCCCATTCATGCCATACTCTGCTTCTGTCAAGTGGAAACATTGGGCAACAAATATTAATGCTAGATTTATTCCAAAATAATCTGGATTCATGACTTTCAAATTGTCTTTTAGCATTTAAATTGGTTGAGAAATAAATGTAGTGGTGAACCAAAGTATATACAGGATAAACAAAAATTGAAGCATTCAATGAAGTTGTTTGTTTTCCATCAGAGCCAGTAGAGCTGGGGACCAAGAGAGGGAGAACAGATGATGCGAGACCAGCTGAGGAGGGTGAGGAAGCAGTAGCTCATCAAAACACTACTGAAAAGAAAATGGTGCAGGAACATTCTCATGGGAGGAGAATGTTTGATGAGGGACGATTATTCGATCAGAATGATGACAAACCGCTGATAAAACCTGGGGTGATCGGAGGAATGAATGATGAGAGGGCATTCCCCCAGCCTACTGTTGAGATTTTTGAGGATACTGATTTGAAGGTGCCATTTGATGCAGGTCCTAACGCAGGTAGACAGGAAGTGAACGAACGAACAGTTGCCGAGAAGGGTTCAGCTGATGAAGTCTCGGAATACGGTGATGAGGTAACGAGTGACGAGAAATTCATGACTGATAGGCTGTGTGGGCACGCCCCAGGGGTCCCCACTGATTCACCCCCTCGGACGCTACATGGGACGTACGAAACACCCATTGTCCAATGCAGAAATGCTGACCATCGACCAACACAGAAACTCTCTCCGGATTATGCAGAGATAGACTTCACAGCCTCAGGAAGACCAATCCAGGGCTCAACTCCTCGCAGCTCTGGGTCAGGTGATTGTCGGCAGACTGGTAACTTTTTCCATTCGGATGAGGAAGGTGACATGCAAGGTTTGTGAGTTGCATTATATGAAGAAGTTAATTTTACAAATTTAAGAAAAAAAATTAGCTTCCATTATTGTGATAAACCTGACAGATTACTCATCCTAGTATTTAGTTCTAGGTGATTTACTGTACAGTTAAATATGACGGCTGTTTGTTACCTGCAGAGCTCAGTGTGCAGTATGAGGAAGAAGGGGAGGAAGGCCTTTATGAGTCGATCCACCCACGGGAAGAGGCACCCACTGTGTCCAGTGGGGAGGAAGGCCTGGCACAACTCCCACGTGGCCAGCGGTAAGGCCTCATCTAATCTTTCAGCACCATCCTCAAGATGGAGCCACAATAGCAAGTGATGTCTTGTACAAAGCATGAAGTCCATGGTTTGTGCAGGTTTTTAACTGGAGCATCAACTTCTGAGAAAAAGACCTTTTATTTGTTTATTGTGGAATGAATACTTTACATTACATTTAACAGTATTTAAATTTTTTAATAGAAAAAGAAAACTCTCAAACCATGTTTGCCTTGAAAAGAAAAAAAATCTTTTAAAGTTTTCCTCTGATGGTCTCTTTTGATGATTGTTTGATATACACGACAGCATTTAAAGAAATGGGCACTACCATGTTTGATTGAAACGAATCAGATATTTGATAAACATTGTTCATATCATTCCGTAGCCTTCACTACATATCCATATTCACATAACTAAAAGCTAGAAGAGGGTGCAGTGTAGTTTAACTAAATGACCTAACAAAGCCCATGACTAGGTTGCTCATATTTCCTGATTCTGAGAGTTCTATTGATTGTGGGATGCTAGCGTTTGTTTGGAAAATTGTGTGATATTTTGTGAGGCAAATACGTGTGTGAATTTACCTTTAAAAATGCACGTCTTAGCCAAACCAGTGATATAAAACACATCGGAACTCTGCCTTCTGGAACTGCACAAGGAAAGTGACTTTAACCTTGGAATTGACAAGTTACAAGGTGACCTGTGTATATATTATCCGTGTGTGTTGCAGTGAGCAGATTTTGTACCAGGAACATCAAAAACAGCGGGCACAGCAGAAGAAGGAAGAGGAGAAACCCAGCTCAAGGACGTGTTCAGTCATGTAGTTTGGCCACCTTCACCACACTGAGCTATGAAAAATCACACTCCAACTGGTGTAAGTAGGTTAGGTAGTTATCACACCTGAAGATCCTGATTTTAGGAGACGTCTTGCTCTAAGGCGTGTTGGGTCCTGTGTGAACATGGAATACATACATGACAAACACCCATGTCAGGAGAAATCAAGCCACTCCCAAGCAACCTTATGTAGGATGTTTATGCAGTATGAGTTATTTATTACATCTACACCCAAAACAACCTAATTTAGAAGAAATCACATGGCAGCACATGTTCAGTTTTAATGTGTGGGTTATTAGAATGAAAATACATGTATCTTAATTTAGAGGAAATCACATTTAAAGATTAATTTGCAAAGGTTTAACACTCTAGTTAATATATATTTTCACTGTATGTAGTATTACCTCAAACATCTCAACTCTGTAAATACATTTAGCTTACACACAGGTGTAGGTAGAAAACACAGCGTGCTATTATATTAAATTATGTAATGTTTCATGCATACATGTTTACATGGTTTTACAGATATTATTTTAAATTGACTATATGTCTACAAAACATGTAACATCAGGGATTTGTTCGCTGCCGAACAGTGGTTTCTGACTTACAGCTCAGTCAGTGCAGCAGTTCATGAATACCTGGCTCCTGATTAGTTGAAAAACCATTCCACATTGGCATGCAGTGATACATAGTTATGGCCTTTTTCGTATCTCCTTGAGTAATATTGACCCCAATGCTCTGGGGAGAAACAGTGTGATTAGAGAGACGAGAGTCTGTATTTTACAGTGACATTCAGAGAAAGTGATATTTGTTTATATTGCTTACTATACAGTGCCTTAAGTATCCTGTATTTAATCAGGCAACTGCTTAGACAAGTGCAACATTTGTGCAACAGTTACCCTAAATGACCTAAAACTTTGCCCTTCAATAAGTTACCTTATTTTTCTGATTCTGAGAGTTCTGTTGATTTTAGAAAGTGTTTTGAAGATTGTTTGGAAGGTTGGGCAATATGCTACTGGAAAAGTATGAGTTTCATCATCAGAAATAATATTTTATAATATTTATTTGCCTCTAAATTTTCGGATGAAATTTTAGGTCAGTTACAACATATGGTTAACTGATGGCCTACATTCTCATCTCTGCATGAGCTTTAGACCATGGCTGGATTGTCAGTGACCTCCTGCATGTATATTCATTCTATATACATACAAGTCTGTTTATCCATGTAGCAGATGCCCAGCATTGAGCCGGGGACTTTCAGCTTAAAACAACTTGAAGCCTTGAAAATTTGGTTGTCGGAGCAAGGAACACACCATGCTATTTGCCGAAGTTTCCAGACTTGTGTACCATTTTGATGTGGGTTCTTATTGTAATCAGTGCAGCAACTGTGATGAATTGTTTTTCCTTTCTTTGTGTATTTTTCTACTTTTGGTTTACCTTCTTGGGTGTATCTTTTATTGTTATGTATTTTCACCGTGTGATCGTATAACGAGATATCTGACACTGCGGTTAGCATAATACTTCATGTTGTATTTATATGTACACATTTTGTGAGAAGTTTGAAAACTAGGATGGCTTGATTTTTCTTTGAAGAAAGTGATGACTTAATGTCAAAATCCATTGATACATTGCACGGGCTTTAATATTCATTGACAAGTATACATTAATTGTAAGGCTAATTTTCTTCGTATGTCATTTATTATGACTGAAGTTGGATCATGCACATTAAATATGTATCATGTCTACAATGTACATATATTTTGTTTAGATTTTATTGATACTCTGATCTGTCGCTGTGAGTTCAAGCACAGCTCATGCTGGTGTCCCCTCCAGCTGTACATGGGAAGATCCGCCAGCAACATGCGGAAGGTTGTGGGTTTATCCCGGGCTCTGCTCGGGTTCCTCCCACCATAATGCTGGCTGCCATCATATTAGTGAAATATTTTTGAGTATTTCGTAAAACATCAATCAAATAAATAAATAAATAAATATTGATACTCTGCAATGGGTTTTTCTTTTTATATACATTAATTGATGTACATAATAAGTGTTTGTATAAAAGCGTTCATATAAAGAACTGCATACCACATGACAGGAATTTATTTGGGAATTTGATACCTGAATGCCAGACGGGCAAAATTTATTTGTAATGTAACAGTGATGTATAGACCCATTGTTCGGGCTGGGAATGTGATAGAAAATGAGACCAAATTATTGGTCCTTGCTCGTTGTTTAAAATGAGTTGCTGCCTATGACCTTGCAGTAAGAAAGCGCCATCCATATTTATATTTTGGAACATACGAGTAATATATATATTAAGTATACCAAAAATGTGTTAAAATGAAAACTGAAAATACCTGTTTCTGTTTTGTCTGGTACTTCAACCTCTATATGGAAAACATTTATTGCACATTACAGAATGTTTACATGTCCATGTATTTTGTTGATCTGTGATATTAGTGAGAATTAAAGATGTTTTGTATTGTTGTGTCGGTCAATTTCAGTTGTGTTGTACAAAGAGAACTCATTTCTTTTCCCCAATAGTAGATGTGCCATAAGTATTTCACTACAAGAGGAATAAGAATCACTTGTTAAAAAGTCCATTCAAATTAAAAACTAAATTTCCTTTCTGTCTATTATAGGATTTCCTTTATCTTTCCTTGTCAAGCCTGAGTTAACAAAATGTAACCCCTGTCCTCAGGCATGGGTCAGTTATTGCAAGGTCAATGCCCTGACATATTTTTTTGGTTTCCATGGGGCCCAACTTGTCATCAACATTAACTTAAGTCATGACACTGACCAGTTTAAATATAGGCATATATTCAGTATTACTTAACTAGGACAACCACACTGAAGACACCAGAAATTCCAGTCAACGGTTATGGACACAGGTTGTGTATAGTGCTTAGGCTCTTACGCTCAGCATCAAACAAGGGGATAGGGCAACTCATGGGCAGTTGTGTTGACACCACAGTACAGTGACAGAAGGGGTTGATACCCACATTAGTGAGGAATATTCAATATGGAATGAAATTCAAAAGAATGTGAAGTTCTGTGGACCTATAGCCTAGGCTGATTTACGTTATTTGCTCAGGGTGCTTACAATGCTTATGATTGCACTTAATGGTTAGAATGAGATCACAAATAAATACATGATTAGTGACCCCTGAGTACGCACAGTAGCATTCATGAACCAGACAGCTCTTGCTCATGTACGACCGATTCCAGAAAATGAAAATAAAATCTATCTGCTTCCTGGGACAGTTATACAGTAATATCTCCTGTCAATGACAAATTATCCTCACGATATGGTATCTTCACATTTTTAACACAACTTTCCTGCAATTTCTGTAACCACACATTTCTGCATCCCAAATTTACAGTGTTTTTTTTTTCATTTGCTGTGATCTACATTTCTAGCAACCATTAGAACTGGGGTGTGTGAAACTTCTTGTTTCAAGGCACTAGCATGGACACAAATAAATACACCCTGAGTGAAAACTGCTTTCCTCCAATAACTGTAACACACAGGAAAAAATGACAAAACTCATGGAATACCTCTTTCTTTCCCTTTTACTTCATTGAACAGAGTATCAAAGAGTGAGATTGCGTAATTATTCAGTAGCAAAAGGCTTCAATAAATAAAACAAGGCTTCTGATGAACAATCTTGAGATCTCAGGTTAGCAAAAGAAAATATATGTATATTATGCATATTGTTTGCCTGGAGCAGCGAGTTAATTCTTTTCCTTTCTGTCAAAAAAATAAAAATAAATAAATGGTCCACAAGACAGCTTCTGCAAACCTAAGATATTTTGAATGAAGGACTCTATGTAAAACTACATGAAAAGTGTCTTTCACTGAGAGTTAAACATCTAAGAACAAAAACTATACACCAAATACATGACTGTCGTGACATTTATGGAACAAAACAATCACAGTTAACAATTTTCTGCAGAGCTAGTGCATTATTTTAACACCTAATTTATAACAGAAATTGAACTGCTATCAGGGTAGTTAACTGTGTTAAGAGAAGTCAAGACGCTGATTATCTCCCTTTACCATGAACTCGGGGCTCACACGAAATGAGCGTTGAAATCATTACTAAATGACGTAGCAAACTGTTGAACTCTTTGTACAAGTGAACACATTGTAGGTGGCATTGGGTGGGAGGTGCTCTGCTAGCACCATGCCCCACACCAAACATATCCCATGTCACAGACACACTGAATCGATCTGACACACAACTATCTAACATCACATTTATTGAACTACTTGCACTCTATTTTGATCAGCTACACACATCAATGTTTGGGTCCATTTAACAAAGCATGTTTTTGGTAAACTGACCTGTGTTATTCTCACTCCAACACTGGTCTACACTTGCATTCATCAAATCCACTACTAACACAACCAACCACTGAACAATTAACCATGAATCATTTTAGTAAATTTGGATGAACTCAGCGTTATTTTATAATTCTGAAATTCATTGCAATGCTGAGTCCATCAACAGCACTCCAAAAATCGCTGCAGATCTCCGAGCTTGAAGTCGCAGGACACAAATCGCACTCCAACAATTTTTTGCCCATTTCTATGCCATTTTCCGGTTGAATCTTGAATCTGTCTTCTTAATTCACTACCTTTACTGATGAAACTATTTAACTCATCTTGAAACATTTTGAGAAGTAAGATGCTTTCACTGTCGTTTGTATGTTGCTATACACATCTTCATAATACAACATTACAGCATAACATTTTTCGTTCCTGTCAATTTATTTTAAATACAGGTGAGTTTGCGTGACATGAGCGCAGACCTCCTTCAAAGCAGTTCTATCGACTTACAGTTCGCAGTTCTACGGCGATTCTTTTGATTACAGGTGATGGACTCAGGGTTACCGTGAACGTCAGAATTTTAAAATAACACCGAGTCCATCTAGATGGACTAGGACCATTTGCACACACCGAGCTACCGTCAGATACACACAGTAATGTATGCATCATTAATCATGTAACCACACGCTTATATATGTACAAAGTAACTTACACACATCTATCAAAACAGTAATGAAAATTTCAACTATGCAGTTAATTACATTTAAATGAGTATAAAAATTTATGCAACTTCTCCCATGATTTCACAACTGTGTCAATGCAAAATTTATACATCGATTTGTATAAATTTACATGCAGTTGTATATCTCTACTTGTACATGCGAGTCTGTACCTCTACAAATATGGTCAATAGATATTTGTGAAATTACAATGTCAACAGTATAATCTATTCTGTTGATAGTATATTCTAAAGTTAGCTCTTGATGCAAAAATTTTACCTTATAAGTGAACCCTACTATTAGAAGTTAATAACTATACCCAGATAAAGTGCAAATTCCACTCGTAAGGATAATATTTACTGCCCTTAATCTGTAGTCATTAACAATTCCTTCTACAATGCAATTTCTCACAGAAAAAATGCAAACATAATACATATTAGTTCAAATTGGTTGCAATAACTAATCCAACAGTTCAGTAATACACCCGCAACTTATTGTTCTGTAAGAAGGTGCATGTAATAGGGCATGCAATTTTACTCGCATGAAAATTGTTCTAAGACTTAATGGGCTTTAGGCAATACATGTTACAGGAAAGACAAATACGTTCACACATTTTTTATAGTACAAATAAACATATTTCTGAATATAAATTCTCACACATTAAAAATTCCTAAAATTGTGCCATAGATAGAAATCTCCTAACTCAGAGAAATACAGTTTCTATAGGAAATGAAAATAGAGATTCTGTAGAAAGAATTCCAGCAAGGTAAATAGACAATTGCACATTCCCTTGAAGGTATAGGGCAGTGTATACAAATTATCTCCCCTTATTCCACTGAGCACTCACATCTAAGAAGTCCTGAACAATAGGGAAATTTCCATTTTGAACTGTTTTATCGCTAAAGGTAAACCAAGTCCTACTGGGATATGTGATCTGCCAGAACAGTTAGGCAACTATTCTAGATTACATTATCATACCATGAGCATCTGAAAAATGTTTCACAAAACGCTAAGAGTAGACCAACAATCAAGAAAACTGAGGAGCTGGGCTTGTGTGATCTAAAAAGGTTTATGTCACATGATACAGTAGGACATTTTTTATGTTCAGCAGTAAAAGAGTTCAATCTCAACACTTCCCTATTTTAAGTCGTAAAAGAAATGTTAACTTGCAACAACATTTACCTGCTGACTGTCTCCCATTACATAATAAACTTTCACAGCCAACCTGGTAGAAAGCTACATAAAATAATGGAAATTTTCATAATTCATAATTTTCATTACCTACTCAATTTCTTGAAAAAGCAACATGCCAAAAGTTACATTTATGAAATTCATGTAAAATACATGTTTTACAAAACACAATAAACACCCATGTAAATGTAGACACATTTCTGTAAAATGCGAATGGTCCCTAAAAATAACAGCCACGCACTGTTGATATTGTTAGTGAACCAATAATGATATAAACAGTAAGTGAAAAAAAAAAAAAAAAAAAAAAAAAAAGACAAAACTGCCTGTAAAATGACTATTGGCACCTGGGAAATAATATATTGACCAAAAGACCAAAAAACAGCAATGGTCTAAAGTTGTCTACAGACGTGTACCAGACCCCCAGTCTACATTATGTCCAGAGTGTAAAACCATGCAGGCTTCTCACCTAAGATCAGACAAACATCAAGCCCATACCTGAAGAAAGAGAAAGTTGAAAAACATTTGAACAGATTCCTCCACCTATGAAACAGATTTATCACTCATTTAAATCATAGCTAAGCTGGATAATGTCAATAACACAGGAAGTGGATTTCTTAAAACATCAAGTAACTCTGTCGACATGCATATAAGACATAGATTATTAGATGCCATTCACCAAGTTGTATTGTGAATACTAGATCCTGACAACACTATATCAAATAATAATACAAGTACAAAAATGACAAAAATTTACATATCATTTATCTTACATATATGATTAATATTGTCAATGGGTAAAATGTTTTCCATAGACGTCTACAGAGTTACTTATTTTATTGCTTTTTATGCTGGAGTATTCTTTTTTTTACACTGGGGGTCAGATTCATAAAATAGGTTATGATGGGGTAAGTTTGGGTGGCCCAAAATTCGCCCGACACCCCCTCTTATGTGCATACATGCATAACTTCACAATTGGATCATTATCAGCAGTTGTGCTTAATAATTGTAAGTCGTTTAATACATCCTAACATTTAGACAGCAAAAGTCCTTGCACAACATTTCATTCAAAGTGGCCACAAACCTCATGTATGTTATAGCTTGCGCCAAGTCGCCAAAATATCTGGGTCTACATTACGGCTGCAGGCTTGTTTTACACTTACCCGTAGCGTGTAATCCCAACTGCCTGTGCACAGCGCAGTCCCATCTGGTGACACGCCCAGACAACTGACCCTATTCTCATGGCCATACAATATACTGATCCGGTTCCCCTTCAAAACATCCCAAACATTCACCGTGTAGTCATTGTAACCTCCATACAGAATACGACCTTAAAAAGAAACAAAAACACATCTACGTATTACTTTCTTTATTTGATACGTGTCTAATGCCGCACCAAAGAATATTTCAATTACCCTAAATAACCTAAAATTTCAAGACAAAGTTGCTCATTTATCCTGATTCTGGGAGTTCTATTACTTCTAGAAAGGCGTTTTAATGTTTGCTTGGAAACTATGACGACATCCTACTGGAAAAATGTCACTTTCAGCACCAAATATAATTTATGATTTTATGACATTTATTTACCTGTAAAAATACACTTTTTGGACAAAATTTTAGGTCACTTACAGTACACGACGGTGGCTAGCAATATAGAGAGAGGAGGTGTAATTTTACCTTTGTATATTAATCGAGGACATCAAAGACTGAATGCTGAACCAAACTCAACAGGTAGCAATGTCAATGTATTCACACATGTTTTAGATGCAAATATTCAATGGGATTTTGAGAGACATTTGATGAGGAGCAAATCTAGATCTCATGGCAAATTACTACCATTCCCGTCAAACTGATCTTACGTTGTCATGTTCATTGAATCCTTTTATCTGTTCACCATATATTCACTAGCCTGAGAGATATGAGGTCACAGAGCCAGAGTCTTGTATTCAATATCGACTAATGGCGGTTTTCGCATATAAACACTTAAAAATTGTACATATTTCCACATGTAGCTATGATGAAGGATGTGAAGTGTACTCACCACTGACAGAGAAGTCCACTGAGTTACAGCCAAAGATGATGCTCTCCTTCTTGTAACAGTTGACCTCTCTATCTGCCCTCAGGTCAAACAGTCGACACTGGATGCAAAAGGAATACAGTACAGGAAAACCACAATCACAAACAAAAACTAACAGAAAGGATTTTTAATTATTTTCATACATTCATCCATTTCTACCAGATAATCTACCTCTCTGCTGATTTTACAGGCCTCCCAGAGACCCTCTAGCAAAGTATACAGCTAAAAACCGGGGGGGAAGCTTACAAAAAATGGGCATATATAGGTCAGTTGGTGTACTGACATTATAAGGACTGTTTGTCATATGAAATGATTTACATTCACCTGTTAAGTATCATTTTCATTGCACACCTATCATGGAGAGTATGCTGTCTTGTCATGATAGCAGCGGAGACACGTTTTTGGCAATTTTTAGTGACTGAATCTATTATAGGAAGCCAGAATAACCTAAATATTAGTCTATTTTGTTCTTTTTTCTCACAAAAATCCCTTGTGTTGCTGGCAGAGGAAGCTAAACTACTATCCCAGCCCAACAGGTGAGGTTCCAGGGGCCGTGTAAGCTCCGGTATTTCAGATACAGGCAGAGACACCTTTTAGGAGATTTCTAGTGACTAAAATTACAATAAGGAGCCAGGATAAATTAAATAGTAGTCTCTTTTGTTTTGATTTTTTCATAAAAATTCCTTACGTTTGCAGGAAGAGGTAGCTAAACTATTATCCCAGCCCAGTAGGTGAGCGTGTAGGGGCCGCCCAGGCCCCGGATGCTCCGATATTTCAGATAGCAGCATAGACATGTTTTAGGACATTTCTAGTGACTAAAATTATAACAGGAAGCCAGGATAAATTACATTATTAATACTTCAGGCTTAGCCTATTTTTGCCCTCCTTCTTATTAAATGTATTTTTTTTAAGATCAATAAATTCTGCATATTTTTTTTTTCTGCATTATGTGCACTTTCACGTCATAGTCCCTTGGATGACCATACATATACAAAGCTAGTGATGCTACGTCTGGAGATTTTGTTGCTCCTGAGCAAAAGCATTGAGGAGGAAGAATTGTGTATTTTCAAAGAAAGATGTAGCTCACATTTCTGTTTTTTCCTTTTTTCTTTCCATTCCATTCCATTTTTATTACTTTGCCTAAAAAGGGGGATTGTTTGCCCCTGGTGATAACCCTGAATAAACTGAAAATTTGGCCCTCTCTTGTTTCATTTCTTTATCATCAAAACTGATCACTTCCATGTACACTTAGTGTTTGTCGTTAAAATACTGGCAGACCTC
Source organism: Acanthopleura granulata (assembly GCA_016165875.1). Lineage (NCBI taxonomy): Eukaryota > Metazoa > Mollusca > Polyplacophora > Chitonida > Chitonidae > Acanthopleura > Acanthopleura granulata. The sequence goes on from JABBOT010000008.1 coordinate 6,414,849, forward strand.
ACACTGTGTATGCGTAATTTATGTGAAATGCACCTTTCAATGAGACAATATAACTGAGAATGTGTTCTGTAGCAAGGAGTGATTTGTACGACAGGGTTCAATTTAGTTACAGCATGGCAACAATATAATAACAACATACAGGCTGTTCTCTGCTGCACAAATTCATAGATGCATGTAAACCTATTTGCTTTCTGGGGCTTTGTTGCACTTTGTTCATGTGGCTCTTACAGCAAAATAGACACACCACCAACACACATTTATCTCAGGTGAGTAAGCCTGGGCCCACTCCTCCTGCCTTCTAAAATCTTCAAAGGGAGTGGACAAACTTTAGCCCTGACAGCCTCTCCAGCCCGGCTCTGATGCCTGTGATGAAAGGAATACACTGTCATGAATTTCACACCTGGTCAAGAGTGTAAAGGTCATGGCATTGTATTCCTTTCATACACATTTATTTATTTATTTATTTGACCGGTGTTTTACGCTGTACTCAAGAATATTTCACTTATACGACGGCGGCCGGCATTATGGTGGAAGGAAACCAGGAAGAGCCCAGGGGAAACCCAAAACCACAGGGTCTTAACACTATGCTGGCGCTAAACCCCTGGGCCACCATACACGCTGAGAAACAGCCCCTAGATGACAGTCAGTGACTATCTGCACAAATATTGGATGAGTATTGCTGTGCTGTGTATGTAGAATTCCAATACACGATTATCAACATTTTAGAAACATGTGACCTTATCAGGTAAAAATATATAGATATAAATATCAGGATTATAAGGTAAAATCAGGCGAATTTGAAGAAATTAAATTTGGAGAAATAGGGAAACAACAAAAATATAGGGAAAAATATGGAGTCCCGTTATTATGCACATTTGTTCCATAAAGTTGGGAATGGAGTTAAATTTAAATGTGTGCAAAGGTCTCAACTGATTTGCTATACAAAAACAACTGTACAGGTCCCTGTACTGAAACATTCAGCTGATTTAGAAGTTTGTAAGGCCAGTTTTATCCAAAACATCACAATGTGCCAATTATGAATAACTGTTCTCCATGTATTCATGTGTAAGTGCTACTACTTGGGGCAAGTTGTGGGCATCACGTACCGTGGCATCATCAGAGCCTGTGGCGAAGGCGTCCCCACTGGGATAGAACCTGACACTGTTGATGTCTGACTCGTGTCCCTCAAACACCTGCACACTCTCCCCGGTTCTCATGTCCCAGATCATCGCCATCTTGTCACAGCCCTGAACAACAACAACCACCTTCAGCTATTCTACAAGCTTGCTACACCTTAAAGACCTTAAAAAAATGTCAGGCTTTTCCAGATTCACATTGAAAATTCACATTTTTCAGATTACTTGAAATAAATATTATACAGATAACTGTCATCTTATTAGTTGAATTACTCAGAAACACAGCTCTATATCGAATTTGATGGAAAAACAAACATCTACAAAACAATGTCAGCACACTTTTCACAGTTGCTCAAGCTGGTTCTGTAAGCTGTTTGTAGATCAACTAATACAGTAAGAATACCACACTTGTTCTTAATTTCAAGCCCTTTTCAAGCCCCAAATTACAAGAACTGATTTTCCAGGCTGTCCAAGGCCACATTTGAAATTTTCAAGGTCCCACACTGTATGATAGAAGCCTGATGTAAACCAAGACAAATGAACTGAAAACCTTTTGTGCTATCCAATCCAAAGCTTTAATGCGAGTATGAGTGAAGTGAGTTCATGCATAATATATGAAATGCTATCAGAAATATGTACATGTAAGTACGCACTGCACTTGTGCAGCTGTCCACGCTAAGGTGGACAGTTTTGTGTGGAAATCTACGTACGCCTGAAACAAACAAGCTGCCTGTTTCTGATGGTGACAGGTCAATGCTCATGACATCACCATGGTGACCATGAAAACTCTGGATCAGCTGACCACTCTCCACATCCCACAATGCACATGTGCTGTCCCCACTTCCTGTCAATATCTGAATAACAAAAAGGCATGCAACAGGTTATGAACAAGAATGAGAGAGCTTGACAATGCTTAAAACCTTGTCACAACAGTATACCACAACAGTTACACATGTACACTGTATGTTCCATTTCAGTCAAGACAAATAATTCCTATGCTCCTATTTTCTTTGTCAAGTGCAGTCATACAAGTATCACAACAAAGTTCCCTAGAACAGCAACGTAACTGAAATATGCAGTTTTGTTAGTCTTGTGATTTAAATAGTCTTTCCTCTGTCACATTTAGAACTTCAAACTGCACAAGCACCCTAAATATTGTAACCAAAACCATTAAAAGGAAAAAATTCAGATGTGATAACAAGGTTACCAAAGAGCTCACCTGTAGGATCCAATATGCAGTACAATAAATCAGGAATTCGGTAATTTACTGCATTTAATATACACACACAGAATCAACAATGGATTATCCCCCTCATATTTTTGTGCTTCACATGTGTGCAAACCCTGAGTTCAATACATGCAGTACTTTTTAAGATACCACCCCTAACACTGCTTAAAGCAGATTCTAATACACAGTACACTACGTCAACAATCTGGTAATTAACGGTATTTAATATGCACACACAGAATCAACAATGGATTATCCCCCTAGTGTTATTGTGTTCCACTTGTGTGCAAACCCTGTGCTCAATGCAGGCAGTGCTTTTCAAGATACCAGCCTAACATTTTCTTTAACATTGCTTTCCCTGTTATTGGATGCTGACGTTGACGCCAATGCTCAGGGTACGACATAAGCTATGCCTGTACTTAGAACAGGGGGGCTAAAAAAAAAAAAAACCCTGAAAATTTACATCTCTATTTTGGTGTTTTCATCCTGGATGTCACATTGTTTTTGTGTGATGATATCACTACCACATGGATGCTTAAGTCGTATGCTGTGACCAAGATCTGTCTGCATCCAGTGAACCACTGGCTTGGGTACCTGCTGGTCCGAGCTGGTAAAGGTAGAACAGGACAGGTAACTAGTGTGTGTGGCCACAGCCTTCTTCTTACTGGCTGGGTCCTCATCCAGACTTAATGGGTACACAGTACACTTGTTATCCAGGCCCCTGGAACAAAGGAACATGGTTCGTGTTAAAGTGCCATTGTGGTCACAATAGAAATTAGGTACAAATATTAAATTATATGCAGGAAATCCTACAGAACAAACCTAACACTATGGTTCAAAAGGATTTTCCATGAATACATGTAATAGTATTTAAGCCATACAACTAAAGATTTCTTAAAAAACAAAATCTTGCAGGTGTGACACTGAGTAAGGTGCAGGTGTGACACTGAGTAAGGCATTTATGCAGGGGTGACATCAAGAAGGTTTGAGAAGGCAGCGTCATCTGTGGATACATGTCAGTAATTGCTGAAATCAGGTGCTTGCGCGTGACATCACACCGGGCAAAATAGAAAGGACAGTAAAATTTTGTTTCCATATTCTCCAAAACACTGTTCAATATAGCCTTTAATACACTGCAAGTTTTGGACAATTTAGGAAAGCAATTCAGACTATCTCAACATCAAAGTAGCTTTTCAAAGTTTCACCTCATAACAGAATGGTTCTTATTAAAGACAGTCTGGAAAATGATATATTCGTACAACAGATTTCTAGGAATGTTAAGTGCCCTAATTTAAGAATAAAGAATAAAATGTAAGAATAAAACCTGTGATAAATGATTCAGAATTAATTATTTTATTTATTTATTTGATTGGTGTTTTATGCCGTACTCAAGAATATTTCGCTTATACAACGGCGGCCAGCATTATGCTGGGAGGAAACTGGGCAGAGCCCTGGGGAAACCCACAACCATCTGCATGTTTCTGGCAGACCTTCCCACTTACCGCTGGAGAGGAAGCCAGCGTGAGTTGGACTTGAACTCACAGCGACCGCATTGGTGGGAGGCTTCGGGTCATTGTGCTGCGATGGCGCGCTAACCGACTGAGCCACAGAGGCCCCCCAGAATTAATTATGAGTAATACATTATTCGTGTTCAACACAAATGGAATGTTTTTCATGAGCCGTGGCTGGAAATGTACAAATGGCATAGTGTGCTATATGATAACGAACATATGACAAAGACTAGGAAATACATTCTGTCTGACATGAAATCCAAAAGCAAGCCTGAATACATGATGGCTTGAAATGATGCCTCCACAATCTCACATTTCGACATATGAAATGCTTATGCAACAATAAGGTGCCACTTCATCCATCTCAATGCCACTTCATCCATGAAACTTAGCTAAATTAGTCCATAAACATTCAAAAATATGACATTTGTACATAGGTGTTTTATGACATCATCAACAGCATTTTTGAATCTTGAATATCAGGAAAAAAAACAACAAAAACAAAAAAGCATCCTGTAAACAAAACATCCAAAAACACACGATGTATGTTTTGCCACATGTCATTAATCATGGTTGTTACAATCTTCACACAGCCATGGCAACTATGACAAGGACAACTGATGGATTCACAAAGTCACTACAAACAAAATGTCACATACATGTTAAAACAAGCCTGTGGTGTAAACACTGCATTTATCACAGGGCTTACAAGGAGAGAGTGATTGAGGTGAGTGTAATAAGCTGGTCATCTATGAGAGGAATGTCAGAGCTTCATAGGGAACTCTGCGGGCCTTCTCACATCATCCTTACACCAGCTTGTTATCAAACACGATAAGCCTATTATCTCTTACCCACAAGCCACCACACTTCCTGATGGACCGTACGAGCAGGCCATCACCCAGGTCGTCGGCATGGTAACAGCATGTTCCTGTCACAACAATAGTTGTAAAATCACTGACAAAAATAGAACAGAATGTACACATGTGCACATTTCATGAGAATCATTCAATGACGAAGCAGAATGCAATTTTACCACTTTGACCCATCTGTTGTTAATTTTAATACAATACCATCAGCTGTTAACACATGTATGCAATGTTTGCTTTCACTTTCAATGGTTAATTAACTTAATTCCCTTGGAGACAATAAATTGTAAGACTAATAATCATAAAATGCCATATAAGCCTTAAAATACCTTAAGCCTTAATAATCAATAAAATTAATTACAAAGTTTATGATGATGAAAATCAGACATATTTTCAGGGACAAAATATTTACTGCAGTAAGAGAATGTAAGTATGAAAATTTATTTATCAACAATCCTAACCACTGAGCAACCATGTTTAATAAGGCCATCCTTAAAAAACTGTTTGTTGGGCGTAACCTGAACCTCTGAGAAAAAATAGGGAACTCTATTTTTTATTTTGGCTGTTGAAAAACACAGGGATTTTCAAGAAATTAACATGGAGAGAGAAAAAAAAACTTTTATAAATACCATTAAAAACTTTTGAGTAGGCCATTTTCTGTTGGTTATGCCCCAACAAACATATTTATAAGGATGGCCTAATCAAACACATTTCCCACCATGACAAATGTCTATATGTGTTAGATGTCTTGATAGCACATTTTAGCTAGTGTATATTCTCTCTACTGACCTTATTAGTGGTGAAGGCATCCCACACCAGCATCTTGCCATCCTGTTAACAGCATGACCAGAATCAAACCATGTCATGTAGTTGTCAATGCCAATTAGAAGTCTGATGTATATACCATGTTTTACAGCTGAAGTAGATTAACTATTTACTTTGCGGTAAAACATTTTGCTAAACATATCACTTTCCTTCACACTGGTGTACACAGATAAGCATGTACAGAAACATAGGTTATGTATTCATACATTATCAAGCTATCAAATTTTTCATCTAGCTATGCAGGAATTAGGGAAGGATACAAAGCCCCTTACTGGTTATTTGGTACTGGATGTGAGCAAGGTGTGATGTGACATTTCATATTATAGTATGCATTTCTGTGTAAATTTTATTCAATCTCACTCCTCAGAACTCTCTTTAAATCAACCTATCCTAATTCTTCTAATTTCTGTTACAGGTATCAGTAGTGTTGAAAGCAAAAATTATCTTTCTTTCCCAGAAAAGATAAAGATTCACACATGTTGTTCATTAGATGGACTAACCATGTGAGAAAAGAAAATGTGTATTCCTGTTACAATTACATGTATATTGTTTAAAAGGCACAGATCAGGTGTCCCCAAAATTAGAAGACTTAGGGTAATCAGTACCATGTAGAAGTTATTTAGCATAGCTTTATGTAAAATGTTTGCTGAGGTAATTACTATGCACATAATCTGCTAAATCTGTATGACATCTAATCCCCTTCTTGGCATGCTGGATAGGCTGTGTTTTAACAGGGGGAATAATTGAGCCTGTAGATCAACGCAAGATATCCCTAGCATGATTGGATTGAATTAGCTCATTAAGGTAATTAACATGGATCAAATCTGCTGAAATGGCAATATCCCACTCCTTAGATGATTGGTGATGTTTCTGTAAAATCTGTCGTTAATTCCACTACCAGATGGGACTCAAATGCCATTATCACTGTTACATTTAAATTTTGCATTATGGTCATTGTTAGATACACATCCAATCTGCTACATCTATGATGTTCAACTCCTTAGATGTTACATGCAGGGACTGTGTAAGTTGTTACACATCTTCTCCACTATTAACTACTATGTTGGGACAGGGATTAAGAAACTGCTCTTCATCAGATGTAACATGAACCCAAACTGTAAAATTTCTATAATGTGCTGGACTGGTGCTCTTAATGCAAGAACATCTGTAAGTGTATAGATGTAGTGGTACGTCTCTCATACCATGAAGATTGAATTTATCGATTGAAAATACAAGGCTATACCATTGCATCTCACTTGGTCGGCCATACTGACCAAGCTCCTCATGTAAAATGAGAGTCCCGCTTGCAGGAGCTGAATTCGACCTTGAAACCACCTTATGACTTCTGAAGTGCTGCTTTATACCACTGAGCCAGCTTGGGTAATGATGTGTATTGAAAAAAATTATCTAAGATTTATCTTTGAAACATATCTTCTGCTAGCCCATAACACTTGTGATGAATAGCCAGCAGGAATTGCCTTTACCTCAACTGGTAGGGAGCTGGGCATTAGCCATACAGATCTAAGTTCAAATCTTGGTTTTGATCGTCCCTTTCGTTTTTGCCTAGCATTTTGAAACAAAAGCTACCTAAACCTTAGTAGACAGGCAGTATACCAAACAATGGACAATCAAAATCAATAATATGAATATGAATGTCACTGTAGTTTACATTTGTGCCTAGTTTCACTGAAATCAGATGAAGTCTGTTGGTGAAGTAGTAGACAGACGGACAGACAAGAGATAACTTGCTAGTACATTAACTCTTAAAAATGTGTTCATAACTTTACCAGGTAATTGTATGGCAACTGCCTGAAAGCAACTTACAACTGAAAATGTTGTTCAATCGGACTACCATTGCAAAATAGTACAGATCAATGGGAATTAAGGGGGTATATAATGTGCACGACCAGCTGGAGGTGTAGGAGAGTTCATTCGCGCTACAATTTGTTCCCCCAACACTTATAGTGAATAGTGGGGTTTCTAACTAAGAGATACCAATATTTCTCAACCTACTAGGTAGGTAGATTATTTGACATCCACTTGTAAAACTGGTCCCCAGGGCAAGGAATGGATAGATCCACCACATCTGATGTCCCACCGCTCCTTGTGAGCACACTGTTTTTCATTCCATTCTGGGTGAAAGCAACTGCGACATTGTGACATCATAGAAAGACTGAACATTTGTAACCACTGTGAGGGACATCCAGTTGACCTACTTCTAACATATTGATTATGAATGGGAAAATGTGTGTTCTTGATTGACAGTTCGGAAAGGTCTACAGTTTATATTGGTACCAATGACATACCTGTGAGGAGGAGACAATGTGTCGTTTATCAGTTGACCAGTCCATACAAAGTACCTTCCCCTGATGACCCTTCAGAACTCGCCGTGACTTGATGTTCAGCTGGGGAAGTCCCTCCAGCCGCTGAGCCACAACACACACTGCAACACAAAAGTTTCATTCCTTACTTCATAGCTCGTGCTGGATCACATGAATTTGAATCAGGTTAGAAGACTCCCAAGGTGGATCTGTTTATTATCATGTAAGATGGCAGGAAATAAGAAGAACTGTCATTTCATCAGTTTTGCAAGTTTATATATGTTAAGGTTTGCTTAAGTGGGGCAAATTAATGCAGTTAAAAGGCATGGTTTTACAGCAACTGCTAATGTGGCTGTGGATCTGACAAACCAGGCTGGGCAAGGGGTTTACTCAGTCTAGCAAGTCAGTTTGCAAGAAACTCCACCTTGTTTAGTCCAAAATAAAGGCAAACCTGTGTTCAAACCTTGCAGGCTCCTGTAATGCTGATTTGACTTATGTCTCGCATGTAAGCCGAATCGGCATTGGAGTCATCTCGCGAGATTAAAGCTGTTTAGGTGGGACATGAGTGGGTGCTCTCACAAACTAATGCAAAATAATGCTTAAAAGATGTGATTTCTGGTTCTTCTGTTTCTACTGTTCTTCTTCTTGTGGCGATTTCCAGAAATCATGTTTTCTTAGCATTCTTTTTGCATTAGCAAGAGCATCCACTCAAGTCTCGCTTACACAGCGTTAATCTCGCGAGGCAGGTCCAATGTCGATTCGGTTTATTATCTGACAGATGTCACATATTGATACCCTTTATCCCGTTACCTATGTTAATCTTCCTATTTATTCCATGCTGAACTGGGAAACAACATAAACTAATAAACTCTATGACATCTCACTCGAAGAAGAAATCATTCCATTTCTGGCTGTATGTTAAATATTAAAACCGTTATCCCATGGGTAACGAAAACTGATCACTTCATAATGCATGCTCTTAACAATTTTAAAGCCACTCATCTTTCAAAAGCTGGTCGTCAACCACATCTGCTCAATTCATCTTATTTACTTTTCCGTCCTGTGTGCAATTATAATACAATCAGTAACTTCTTAAAATATAATGATGATTTTCTCTTCGGGAGAGACAAACATTGGGCACGTCAACATTCTTGTAGCAACTGTCAACATCCAGTTCGATCTGAAAATACTGTCCCAGATGACGAAACGCCAGAAAATACGTATTACTCATCCAATAACTAGACTCACTATCAACATCATTAAGTTTGGCTTTTTCCTCTTCAAGTTTAACCTTCAAGGATTCCGCTTCCCTGCTCAAAGAATCGATTGATTCCGTGGTGTTGTCGACCCGCAGCGCTTCAGTCGCCATTTTCTACCCGAAGCAGCATCATCAACACAGCGCGAGCTGCGCACTCGGCTGAAGGTCATGCATCCAGTGACCTGTGCTCCGTGAAGACGGATAGTTTCATTTCCGACAGGTTGTATCTACGTCACAAGAACTTTAATCGGCTCTAGGCAAGAGTGGTGAAAGTGGTGTTCACTACGTAGGGGACTATATAAACATAAGATGGACAACCCAGAATTTATTCTCATCAAAACCCTCTGATAATAGTCTATACACCGATATTTGCAAGTTTTTCAGGATGAAGACCTAGATCTAGATCATTTTTTTTTTCGTAATACCAATGTAAATCTGCATGCATATATATGTAACAGAGTGTCAGCCGTTAAATCATGCATCCATGTCTATAATAATTGCTTCAAGTGGCCTTAAAATATAGGTTTTATGATATGCAGATGTTCTGTACTAAAACTGTTGATAACCACCAAGGAATTCTAACCATATTCATAAAATGAATCACCGGAGGCATCTCGATCTTAAACAATAAACGACGGGAATTAAACTCTCTTATGAAAAATGTTTTATTCATTTCTGCTACTCATTTTCACTAAAGCAAAGATCTACCGGCGACTTTAAAAAAATAAGACTATTTTTTATAGGGTGATGAAGCTGTGTCACACACGTTTAACTCTAATTAAGTTTTACCTTTAAGGTAGCAATAGATCGTAATGTTTTATATTGTACGCACGTCGATGGGTAGGATTAGGTTAACTGTATTATAATAATAATAATTTAATTCTGTAACCCTTGCATGCCAGATAGCTCGATCTGCTCAGTCATGTAAGTTTATTGGTGGTATCTTCACATAATTATATATATATATAGGTAGTTTTATAGTTTGGTGCAAGGCATTTTGTGCTTTAATTAGAAACAAATTTAGCTTTGCTTAATATACACAGTGCACTGAACGGTTCTGTTACATTTCTTACCATGAAGTGCACTGATCACTCGTATAGAAACCGCGCAACCGATATAGTCCTATACACCTGGCGTGTAGAAATCGCATGATGTAGTCCTATAAACTGAACTGAAATGTATAGAAATGTATAGAAATCACAATAAGCACTTAATTGTGACATGTACAGAAATCACATGAGTTCAAGTGCACATTCATGCTAGGCTAGATGAAGAGTTGCCATTCAGCACACAAATTCCTCGTTTTGTTATGTATAGGTTCACGGTGGTTCTATTTAATGCATAAGCTCAGAAAGTTACCTTCTACATGTACAAGCGTCCTTTCTTCGGTGCAGTAAACGATGGCTAAAGTGTTTTTTTAAGTGGTAAGAATATAAAAACTTACAGCTAAACAAAAAGGGTGTTGATGTCAAATTTGCGTCCACCGTCATCTTTTTGTGTCCATGTGTAAAGTTTGTAAATTCGGAGCACCGGTAGATAAACCTTCTTATCCCAGGATTTATTCCCTCTGTTGGGTATTTTTCGGGCCAGTGCCATTGTTAAATGTATATATGGGCAGTGTCAGTGCACGGGGTACTGGGATTAGAAATTATGGATGATGATGTCTGCACACATTCACTAGAGAGATAGTGCTGTTGGGAGATACTTTATAAGTTATGCTTTGGATATGAAAACGATCATGGTGTATGCTACACGTAACTGCATGTATATGTATGCATGTGAAATATAAAATACACATTCTATGTATTGATATGAATGCTTGTGAGTATAACAAAGTACATTTATTACATTTGCATGCTTTCTTGTATTTTTGAATATATACCCTCGATTCCACACAGGGATCACGAGTAACACAACGCGTATCCTGTTGGTATCCTTGATAATTACACATGGTTGTATATGGGGCGGTGTATTTGACTGAAGGATACACTCGGCTATATACCGGCTCCATGAGGATCTCTCAGTATACATACGGGGCTGGCTGGGTATATTGGTGGGCACGGAAGGCCGACTCAATGAAGCGTGGCAGATCGATGCCAGGGGTGGGGATTTGCTGCGAAGGGGGAGCTGGCTAAGGCGCTGTGTCTCCACTCATGATCGATCCGCACCTAGGCCCATTTAATTGTCCGACCAGTTACTCGGCTTTGAGGCGGCGAAAACAGCGACTGCTGCTGGGTGCTCGGTTATATTTTGGCTGTCTGAGGATCGATGGTACAAAGGCTCATCGCCTCACAGAGACGAAACATCAGACACCCCCCCCCAACGCCCTGATCCTCTTGTTCAAATTTTCCCCCGACCTCTGAACCGGTCTTCACCGAACTGATCACGGTCGGAAAGTTTACCCACTCAATCCGCTTCAGTGCCCGGGGAAATACCGTTACCAGTTCAACACCTAGTAACGATGACCCTTTACTTTGACAAGAGGGATGATTTGAGTATCCCAGGGCCAAACTATCCGATATATCAACACTATTAATAGATGTATTGTTAAGAAAGCTTAATGATCTAACACCCAGTAGGAGGAACACTGATAAAGATGAGCATACTTGTAGATACACCACAGTGTCGTGCGATGCAGGCTTGCAGACCTGCACTAATCATCTCATGCACACATAGAGGTACACTGATCACGCCGTTCTAACTTGGAGATACATTATAGTTTCACAAAGTGCAGGCTGGAGGTACAGTAATAATTTCGCACACTGATTTGCACACTTGAAGGTACACTAATCATGCTGTGCCTACTTGGAGGATACAATGATCATGATGTGGATTAACTGGAGGAAAACTAACCATGTTGTGTACACTTTGAGGTACAATGATCTTCATGGGCACACACAGAAGCAGACCTATATTGATCGTGTTGTGTAGACTTGGAAGTACACTAATCAGATAGGGTACACTTGGAGGTATACTGATCATGTTATGCATATATGAAGGTACATTAATCGTGTTGTTCACATTTGGAGGTATACTGGTTATGCTGGGCACAATAGAGGTGCACTGAATATACTGCCAACACTTGGAGGTACACCATAGTGTCATGGTATGCCGACTTGGCGGTGCACTTACCTTGTTGTGCCCACTTTGAGGCACACTGATCATGCAGTACACACTTGTACATTCACTTATAATGCTTTGCATACTCGGAAATACACTTATCATGTCATGCACACTTTGAGATACAATAATCATGTTGTGCACACGTGGAGGTACAACGATCAGACTGGGTACTTGGAGATAAAGTAATCACATTTGGCACACTTGGCGGTTGAATGATTATGCTGTGCACACTTTGAGAGACCCTGATCTGCTGTGCACACTTAGTGGTGCACTGATTATGCTTTGCCCCCCCTCCCCCCAAGGTATACTGGTCATGCTCTGATCATTTGAAACTACACTGATTATGCTGTACACCCGATACCTGTGATACAATCCGGATAAAATAACATTATTGTTCCATTATGTAAGAACTTTACTTAAGATTACATGTTCCTGTACGAACTACACTTACAGATCGGGCTTCTCGACGGCTTTGCATGTTTCAGTGTTGAAAGGAGATGGTTCCTTGTTTAAGCAGGTGTGTCAGGTACCTGGTGAAGCGAGATGATCAGTTATATCAGCAGATGTGGCTGGTATCTGGTAAAGGGAGGTGATCTCTTGCTTCAGCATGTGTGTTAGGTACCTGGGGAAGCGAGGCGACCCATTGTTTTAGCAGGTGTGGTAGGTGCCTGGTGAAGCGAGGTGATCCCTTGTTTCAGCAGTAGTGTCCGGTATCTGATGGAGAGAGGGAGGTGATCCCTGTTTCAGCAGTAGTGTCCGGTATCTGATGGAGAGAGGGAGGTGATCCCTTGTTTCAGCAGTAGTGTCCGGTATCTGATGGAGAGAGGGAGGTGATCCCTTGTTTCAGCAGTAGTGTCCGGTATCTGATGGAGAGAGGGAGGTGATCCCTTTTTTTAGCAGGTGTATCCGGTTTCCGAGGACAGTCTGACCTGACCGGCTTCATATAAATGAGATATTCTCGAATGCATGATGGATTATGTCAGTGTTCATCGGCATGAACGGACGCCTGGACATAGCCGCCACGAGTTATGGTGTTCTATGTCCTATGGGCTCGTCGAGCTGGATATCAGGAAAGCTACTAGGACAAGTCGATTTCATTGGCTGCCTGATTCCGACGACGGGTATATCGAATGCTGCAATGGCATGAAATAGCGCTTGTGCCATTGTCATTCGACTACACTGTAAAATGACCAACGCCCAACGCGTTTAATGGGTGAGCAAGTGTGTTTAATAAATATACTCCTATGTTTAAGTTTGAAAAATAAGTGTACAAACATGCATATATGCCTATACTATAATGTTATAAGTGTTTAATATATGATGCAAAAAGTGTTCATAAGTTAAACATCCAAATTTACGGTGTAGTCGTATCCGTCGTGTTGTCGTGTTACGCACCACAAACTCTGATCACGACTGGCCCTTCGACCAATGAGTTCGCTTGTTGGAGCCCAGTTGCCCTTGGGGTCAAATGCCACTCCGTTACATGCGCCTTGCCAAGTAGCTCCCAGATTTTCCCAGAACATGAATCAGACCGTCATCGTATAACTGTAACATGATAGCGGGGTGAGGTGCACATGCCCCATGTAGTCAATTAAACACGAGTATGATATTCCAAACAGCACTGTTTTGTCGCTGTGAAACTCAGCCACGAAGCAGATACATTAACATATGGGCCTATTTTAGGTTGAACTCTTCGATATATAGGGTACGTTTTCTTGCCTTCTTGCACTAAGCAAACCGAACTCGGTCGATGGCCACGACGGACCGGTCCGTAGCACGCGAAGGTCCCCTCACAAATCAGACAAATCCCCCTGTTTTTATCAGATTTTCCCTTCCCGCCTGTGTTTGTGCAGAAAGAAATCCGAGTCAGTTTCAACAGCAGTGGCTTGATCGGGTCTGCCTGTCCACAGAGGCCAGGAGCGGGACAGGAAATCATGGTAGTGTACAACACCACTGCTTCGCGCCAATATTCCCGGCCAAACAGAGCAGTGACAAAAACACTCACGCATCCGCCACAAGTCAATGGCTTCTTTTCACACTCTCACAGCAGAGGAGGGAAAATATCTCATCGCCGCCAAACGTCTGATCCTGATGTCACTGCTCAAATCAGCCTAGCATGACCATGGACAGAAGCTAAACCCCTCTCTCTTTAAATAAATATAGACAATTTAATATAGAATACTGGATTTAGAAGTATTTTTACTAACAAATATAAATTTCAGTGATAGCTTTAGACTGTTACTATGAATACTGCAATTCTGTGACCAGCACGGATCGTGCGTAACCCTCAGGTAAGCTTTATCAGCCACTTCGGGTGGACAGACAGAGCCAAGTGGTTGTTGCCAATTCTATTGGTTATATACATGCACTTGGCGAAGACTGGCATCCAAAGTGTGAAGGTGACATACATGACGTAACCTGGTATACACCTACGCCTTGATCAAGCTCGTCTGTTTTTCTTGAATAGGTCATTTTTTCTACCGATTTAAGACAATGTGGTGAATAAGATTCGAAGTACTGGTAAGAGCACTCGTGTTCAGAATTTCCTTGTCTCAGAGATCTCTTGGTAGCGCAAACGCAAACTACAGGACATAAAAGCCGAAAAGCCGTCAAATGGCAGTTCCTCGCAAGTTCTTCTGAACAGATATATGCATTACACTATAAGGTTGCAGCTTACGTTGTCCCTTTAGTATTTCCACTGCGTTTCCTCTTCGCGTGTCCATGCTGCGTTGTTTTACCCTCATGTATCCCTGCTGCATGGATTTTCCCCTCGTGTTTCCCTGTTGCGTCGTTCTCTCCTCGTGTATCCCTGCTGCCTCGCCTCCCTTTCTGTATCCCTATTGCGTCGATTTCTCTTCGTGTACCCGTGCTGCATCGATTTCCCCTTGTATATCTCTGCTGCCTCATTTCCTCCTTTCTCTTCCCTGCTGCATCTTCTTCGCATGTATATCTCTGTTGCGTCGTTTTCCCTTCGTGTATCCCTGGTGCCTCATTTCTCCTCGTGTATCTCTGCTGCGTCGTTTCCCCCTTTCATTTTCCCTGTTGCGTCTTTTTCGGACGTGTATCTCTGCTGCGTCATTTTCCCCCTCGTGCATCACTCCTGAGTTTTTTTTTTTCACACGTGTTTTCCTGCTGCGTCTTTTTTAAACTCCTGTATCTGCGGAGTTTCTCCGTTACGTCGTTTTACTCTCGTGTTACCGACCGGCCTTGTTGCGCCTTATGCCTCTCTTGTCTACGGAGAGAGACTCTTTAACCTGTTGGCAATCAAGTGTCGTTATTCCCTCATTTCTACAGAAAATGGCTCTCTTACCTGCTGCAAATTAACTCTCCGAAGGGATTCTTTTTCACTTGTTGCCTATCAAGTATGTTTTTTGATAGATGAACATGCGTTGAATGTGGCCGTGTGCGACAGTTATAACAAGGAGTAGCTGATCATTGATTGGTTGAGCAGGATAACCTAGTTACATCAGGCTTGGTGCTGTGGATATCAAAATGCTTAAAATATTACAGTATTTGGACTAAATATATATCAGCGTAGTTCTATTGGGCTCTTGGTCAGTAAGCTACATTTTGACTGGATGTGGCATCAAGCCCGGCCTCTTCGTCATGTCTGTTCTGTGAATATCTCGACACTAGAACTGCTGTGCTACATTTATTGTATCAACAATAGTTCATTGGAGATGATTTATACGACATATTTATGCTATGGGAATGTTGCTATCTCGAGGAGCAAAACAAAGTCTTACAGATGGAACTGGTGTGTAAAAATTCGAAGTCTGCTTTTGTTCTTGCAGTTAAGGCAGTAGTTCGGTTCCCTTTTAGACAAAGTTTCCGCTACCCCGTTTAATTGATTTATTGATTTATTTATTTGATTGGTGTTTAACTCCATACTCAAGAATATTTCCCTTATACGAAGGCCGCCACTTATATGGTAGAAGGAAACCGGGCAGAGCCCGGGGGGAACCAATGACAATCCGCAGGTTCCGTTTAATTGATATCTGATGACAAATGTTAAATTCAGCTTATTGATTGATGCCAGCTGCATTGTTGAGGATCCAAGTTTAAACAAATGTACCGGTAATTTGATACTCTCTGCGTCATTATTCTGGCCCAATGCTGACCAGTCAAAAATCGTTTGACGAGATGATGACGCAGACATCGTCTCACGAGCAAGCTGTTGACCACAAGGTAACGGTCCCAGTGTTCGTTTAATGAAAATCTTCTCACGTAACCGTCATTTGGTGACACGCGTTACCCGATTTGACAGAAAATATTCTGTTCATTTAGCTTGTTATATCAGCGAGTGCTGGAATTATCAAACCAAAAAAATGAAATCTTATGCAATACTTGGAGCGTACAAAGCTGATTTGCCCTCAATTTATCTGTGATGTTATGATTTACCAGCATACTAATAGAGATTGGACATCTTCATTTCAAGAATAAATGTCACAGAGGAACGTAGAAGTTTGGCTCTTACTTTAATTTGACTGCCAGCTCTGCACTGCGAAAAGGAATGTAATTTTACAGAGCAAAGCGATGTAAACTGGAATAGTGAATTCAAGTGTAAAAATAATTGTGTAGTTGTTGGTGTTAGTTTACCCTCAGTTTCTGTAGGATTGTACAAATAGGATATGTACAAATTGTACAGTAGGATATGGTGCAAATGTTCATCACAGCTGTAAATTTAGAAATGTCTTGCCTGTAAGTCCAATAACCAGTGAAATACTTCACGCATTTATATACTTATTTATTTATTTGATTGGTGTTTTACGCCGTACCCCAAGAATACTTCACTTACATGGTGGGAGGAAACCGGGCAGAACCCGGGGGAAACCCACGACCATCCGCAAGTTGCTGACGGACCTTCCCACGTACGGTCGGAGAGGAAGCCAGCATGAGCTGGGCTTGAACTCACAGTGACCGCATTGGTGGGAGGCTACGCTAACGCACTAACCAACTGAGCCACGGACGCCTCTACTTCAAGTAGAAGAGCTGATATTAAACAGGCGAAAATACGATAAGTATACAGTTAACTTTGTCCCTTCAGTAACGTGTAAAAATACAGCAAAAATTGCCAGCACTTTTTACTGCACAACGCCACCACACCATTTATTTTTGCAGTGTGATGTCACATGTTCTGTCTTGGGGGAAATTGATTACCACGTTATGGGGTTCTCCCTAGTGTGTAGCAGTAATGAGTTGCAGAGTAAACAATACTCTCATTCAGACTCTCGTCTGATTTTACATCTCTTGTAGGCCGAACTTTGATTGTTAGCTTGCCTACATGTTGATTTCACATCTACCCGACTAGTTTGGACAAAGGTACTCGGCAACAAAGCGAATCATCTGCTAGACTTTCTTTGTCTACAAAATTTATAAAAACAATCGTATTTATGGACAATATACAACAGCTGCTTTCGTATATACAAGAACTTAATAGAGAAATTTCAAAAAGTGCTATTACACAGAATTTCCCTCTGAGAGAGCTGTTGATGGCTTACATCTTCAAATGGCCTAAGCAAAGCTGACACAGTTTTTCTCCCGATGTTGGACACCGTCGCTGGCCTTGGGGTCCTAGGGGATGCAAAGTATCAAACAAATCCTAGAGTCTTCAGGCGAGTTGCTCAGTACATGATAAATCGGCATAAACATCCACAGCAGACTACGTAAGCGTGCTTTAAATCGGTTAAGATGTACGTCATCGGAAGCAATTTCTGAGAATTAAAAGGCACCGGATGTCGCCGTGTGGACAAGCCATAAAGTCTTATCTGACGACGATGCCTGACTACCTAGAGTGTCCTCAGCAATGCGCTGGCCTAGATCTGCACAGAAACCGAGGGAAAACACGAGAAGAACATCAGACTGAAGAGCCTTTGTAGTGGTGATACCGATGAATGTCAAGGTGTATGTCAGCAACATTTGGCTGTCAGCTTGCAGCTTTGGCCACCAGCAATGGCACGAGAGAAGAGAGGCTTAGGCATTCGGTCCTTGGGAACAACGAATGCTTTCTCTCAACTGGAATAAATCCGAGCGGATCGACATAATATATGATCATGAAATTATCGGCCATTTTCTGAGAGGTTGTGCTATAGCTGGCAGTGCGTGTGTAGGGAGAGGTAGAGAGAGAGAGAGAGAGCTGAGTTAGAGTGAACACGGACCCTGGGCTGAGAGCTTGCTATTGCTTCCAGCCCCCCTTGCTGGCGCTATCCACGGGGAAACAGCGCTGGCACCACTAACACCATGGCCGGACGGATAGCCTTTGTGATTTGCTTTGCTTTTGCGTGGACAACATCTTACACTGCTGGTAAGTAGACGAGTGTACCATGTGGCGAGTGTGTCGTGCAGTTTCATAAGCCGTTTTAGCCAAGACCGTTGGCAAAGCGTTGAATCATGCGGTGTTACCCGATCAATGACCTGCCTGGAATTGTCTCTTCTACACTTGTCTAGAACCACGGCATACATGTGGACACAGGAGACAGCGGCAAGGCATGATCTGAGAGGGAATTACCACATCGGATTCCCGTCTACACAGAGGTCTACTGTGCCATCCATAGTCTGTTTCCAGCCATTGGAATATATCTAGTGCCAACCCAGGTCAAGCCACGTGTCCTTTGCCCCACAAAGACGGGCTGCACGATATAATGGTTATAATAACAGCAAAGAAAAAAGCAAACCCGACGCAATTAAGCAAAGGCGTGTATACATGTAGATACTACTCGTATTATTCTTGTGCATGTATATTACATGGTTATTTTCTCCTAGCTTGGTGACTAGTCTCTCTGTCTTGCTTTAAACGTGAGACTTATAGCTGACATAAATCGATGACGATTACAGTAGCCAAACGCTCAGGCCGGAATCAATTAGGACCGAATGGACGGTGGTATTTGGGCCGGCTGCACAGACCGCACTATTGTTCATATAGTGTGTTGGAATATCACAAGAAACTATAAGTGGTCCAATTCCGGCCTGGTATGTCAATGTGTAGTGCAGGCCGTCTGTGTGCATGGCTAGTGTCACGGGTTTGTCCGAGAAGCTTCTGCCAGCGAGTGGCTTGCATGTTGAATTCCATTTGCTTGGGCCCCGGAATCTAAATCAGCAATCGTCTACCTTTGTGGAGTGGTCGATGCAGACTATTAGGGTGTAATGTGATTCTTATAAAGATGGGGGTTTAACAATCGCGCTGTATCATTTGTCCCGCCTCTTTGCGAAGGCGTACGAGAGAAGTAGTCGTCTCCATCCCAGTTAACGTTAACGGGTTGTGTTGTATGTGCTCTGATTCGATCAAGTTGCCATTACGTGGCTTGTTTGGTTATATGGCCAGAACCTGATAAATGCGTAAAATCTGTTTCATCAAATATGCTGACAAACTCGAATCGTGCACAGTGGCTGTTACATGTAGTTTAGTATAAAATAAGCAGGGCGATTATGGCCATGCGGGACAGGGATATCACATACAGGTAATGTGTTTCACATTGTCAAGGCTCATTTAGGTGCTCTTTCTTCTGTTGCTACGACACGTACATATACATAGATCCTTGCTTCTTAATTTTGGGAATTCCAGCTTATACATGCTCTTTTATTCTGTTTGTGCAACAAAAAGGCATGGTGGGTGCTTGCATTGCTTTACCACCGGTACAGGCACGTGGTCCGCGTAAGATATCCGCAGTATTTCATTAAATTTGCAAATTAGAAACATCAGAAGAAGTTGCCTTGCTGTATAAAGTTAGCACAAGTCATAGGTTATCATTGTACAGTCACGATAGGGTGTAGACTTTTGACTTTTGCAAGAGAGCTGTGTTTAAGCCGAGCATCAGTGTTCATTGTTCTTCAAGGTGGACATGCGTAGTCAATGAGGTCACCTCTTCATATCAAGCTTGATTTGACTTGGGGCATGATTCAGGTGCTTTCTGCTTATAATACAATGCGGCGTGACAATGTGATGTATCAGTTCACATTGAAATTTCTATTGGTAATGAAACCTTATGAAACGTACATAAACACATCAGTCAAGACAAATTTTATTCAAGTGAATTTTGGGTCGTACATTGGCTACTGGTTCTGATAACTAAGCGCTGTATTTTACCAGCAATTTCGGTGCCATTTTCATTTGCAGATTACAAAAATTCATTGGCCTTTCGAGGTGGCTGACGGGATGTAGCACTGTGCTGACGTCTCACGTCGTTGTAGTAAGGTGTTATTTATTTATTCATTTATTTGATTACTCCAGAGTTTTTCATAAATATATGAAGGTGGAATGGCCTATATTGGTAGAAACGTCACAAAGCCCAGGAACGGGCGGGGGGTGGGGCATCATCGCCCAATACCATGAGGATGCCTGATCCCCGCCTCTATCGCGCGTCAGCGCACTTAGAATAGGTTGGGCGCCTAATGTGGTGTCTGAGACAGCATCATGAATAGGTCGGCATTGTAGCCCGTCAGCGACGAGAAATACGGGATATAGTTCATGTAATGCAAAATCTCTCTGACGTGGTCCTAACGTGAGTTTACCACAAAATTATAGTACTGACATATCACGAACCCTACCCGATAACTGGCAAATCTCACTCAAAACCGTGATTTCGTTTTGGATGAATTTCACGATAGAAATACCGACGTGATACGAGAGAAGTTTTGACACCTCGCCCAATATGAAGCTTATAGACCCCATATAGTTTCCGTATCCTTTCAGTCGGTAACCATGTAACTAATAATGTCTGATTCGATGCCTACAGTTGTACCTTATATACGAAACAACAGATCGTGACTGTTTACATGATTTGCACGCTGCTAATCAGCATATAATATGGTTTCAGTTATACAATGGAATAAACCTGGCCAAATAACGAAAATTATAACTATTAGGCATACTGTTTAGAATCTTCTAGAGAGCCTCCATGCCTTACCCTTGCAACCCAGTGCCTTTAAATGGTACATGTATGTTATGAAGAAATCGAAAGCATGTTAGGTTTATGGGCTTTTCGTTTCAGCCGACAAGAAGTCATATTGCTTGATGTTTGAGGTTATGTTGACAATATTAAGTGGTATACCGATAGTGAACCCGGCGCTCTTATAGCCTTTCCTCTTTCTATGTGAGCTGTATTGCAATGCATAAGAAGAAAAAAATTTATGTGTCATATTGATCCCCGCATGAAGGCTGCTTTCAGCTATACATCACTGATAACGTTAAATTGAAAATGAACGAAAAACTATTGCATTAGTTTGCAGAATAGTTATTTTCGTGTTTTTCCTCGCTGTGAGCACAAAGGAACACACAGAGAACTTTTAATCCTTTCGAGACGTTCCACTTTGATAAAATGGTGGACTGTACAGCAATGTGCTCTTGATTTCCATTAATATAATCTATTAATTAATGTCGTAGTATGGGAAAATTTGTGCATTGCAAATCCTGAACTTCTAAAGCCATAGTTTCCCGTATTTTCAACGGCCTCTGTTTTGAGTTATGGTAAATAAACACACGATAAGCGGAAGCATTTCTCTTTTTAAAAAAATGCTAGTTGTAAAAAACATTTGGACTGGTTTTCCGAGTTACTTGGAAAATCCTAAAGTTTGATCTAAAACCCGTTTGGGCTGGATTTTTTAGTTGCTTGGAACATAAAATGCTTGATGCCCCTGGACTGGCGCGATTTGCATCTTTTACAAAGTTTGATGCAAAATGCATTTAGGCTGACTCCAGACCTGAATGACAAATACCATGCTTGACATAAAATGCATCTGATCTAGATTCCCAAATTAGTTTGTAAATACAAAGCTTGATGTAAACTACACTTGGATTGGCTTTCTGTGCTGCTTAGTACATGGGCCACTTGAAGTAAAATACGTTTGAAATGGTTTTGTGAGGTTCTCGGCAAAGACTGTCGTGCTACCACCTGTTTGTCTTTCCACCCGGTAACTACTACATCGAAACGGTGTCGGTACTAGGCAGTGTAATATTCATTTTTTCTTATCTACTCCAGATAATTAGTTTGAAAGAGGTTACAGTGTACGGGCATTTCTGTGGTAGTCCATGGCAAGTGTTTTCGAAGAGAGAAAGTAACATTACAGTCATAGTATACGGATAGGCTATAGGAAGTGAATGTAGATACCCGGTGATGGTGCAGATTGTTGTCGGAGGGGAGAGGTTAGGAGAACTGAGAAGCTTGATTGCCTGTAGGTATGTCAGAAACCGTAGTCAATCCATCGCTAATGAAACAATACCATATGAATAATTGACACGACACGAAAGTCAGTTGATTAAGTTATTAGTCATGTTATGCCCGTGTCCAGACGGACAGGACGCTGTTCCGGCGCAGGCGCTTCAGAAGACATCAGTTCGCGCTACCTTGGGAAACATGCACTAATTACACACTTTTCTAACCAAACGTTATGCTGCAACGAACGACCCCAATCGATCACTAAATGAATCAATCATGGGATCACTTCGTCACAGGGTCGGCGAGGCCGCCTTTGAGCGGGCTAACCAATCAGACAATCAATTGATCAATCAAGGTAACTTACCTAACGCCAATGTCAAAATATATCAGTGATTCAGGAACAACCCGCAGATTTATATATGTCTTTAAAGTCACGTTTTATTTTCCAGTCGTATATCATCTTGGAATGGAAATGTTCCTGAACTGTATGGCCAGTCTTGCTACACCTATAAATCATTGGACGTGCAGACAATGGGAAAAAACAAGTGAAAAATGGTATCACTTAATGAATCCCTTTAGGAATGAAACAAAAAATGAAACAGTGAAAGAACCAGACCGTAAATAGGTCCAACAATGAATGGATCAGACACTCAATGGAGGAATCAAGTAAAGCAATGAATGAACCAAGAAACAAATTCATCATGACATGAACGAATCAAACGATGAACTAGTCAGTGAATCAAAGATAGTGTTCGATAACTCACGTTATATTTGTCTTGTAAAATGAGCACCACCACTTAATCAATACAACTGCGACGCTATAGGTAAAAAGTATTGCCTTGGAATACTGTAAGTGAAACAAGCGGTGGCTTGGACAATAGTAAAAAAACAACTCGTACTTGTACCTACACATGCAGCTGTAAGACAACCTGCTTACAGTGGAAATGCGAAGCCATCGGTTTCTATTTTCCCAACTTTTATAAGGACATTAACGCAAACCGCTTGTAACTATTGCAGCAGCAAGAGATCCTGCCTAAAGTGGCAATGCGGAGTCAGTGGTTCCTCTTACTACAGCTTGGACACGGATAGTAACGCAAACCGCTTGTAACTATAGCAGCAGCAAGAGAACCTGAATAAGTAGCAATTCGACGTGATTCCTACTGTCACTGCGTGTACACGTACAGAGACATAAACCATGCACCATGTACCCACTATTACAGCTGTAAAGACTGTGCAATACAAGGCCCCCAAGAAGTCGCATAAACATCTATGAACTTTCTCTAACCGCACGAACAGTGCATGTTTTCATGATACATTAACGGTTAACTATTCTATCGAAGTGTGCAATCGCAGTGATTTTTACGAAGGGCGCTTTTACAGCTTAATTACTTCTCATTTTAATATGTTTGAAATCACTTTATGTCTTACATTAATATGTTTAAGGTAGTCTGTGCTGTTTATGGTCGAATTTGGTGTACAATGTTTTTTGCTGCCAGGCCCTGTAAATTGGACTAGATCGTTTGAATGAAGTCAATGGAGAAACCTCTGGAGCAAATAACATGAGACAAGAGAAACACTGGCTCCCAGAGTAACCTAGTAGTACCAGTCGCTGGTGCTAAAAACAAACTACCAGTGCCACTGTAGTGACGTTGGCTGACACGAATTTCTCGTTTTCAAATATTTCCACAGCCAGACAAAAATCTCATCGATCATTTTGACTTTTTCATTTATTTCCATTTATGTATTATTTCGTACATATATATTTGGGAAATGGACACACAAGTTCCTAGAATAGCCTAGTAGTAGCAATCACTTGTGGTAACAATAAAGGGGATGCAAACTACAAGTTTAACAGTAACAGCACCATCATGGCGGAGAATGAGCCCGCATATTGCTATCGTGAGGCTAGTTATATGTATACGAGAAAGGGTCCCCCGAGTGTTTTGTTGCTGCGGCATTAATGATTGGTAAATAAGAACAAATCAAAGCCGCATGGGTGTTAACGATATAACTGCATGCTCTCCATGTTATTAGCCAGATAATCAAAGCCGGCGAATGATCAACCCAAATTAGGCGTGCCGTTAATAAAGAATTCAGGAAGTGTTGGCGCGTAATTGCCAACAGTATCGTTTGTGATTTTGCCATGTGAAATATAGCGCTCAGTAAATCAAGGACAAGCTGAGTGCCGGATTAATACAGGACTTCCCAATATCAGGAGATCAGTTGGCGAAACGCTTTGGGTTACGTGACGCAGCCACCAAATTGATTTGGATGCGTCCATATTTATTGGCTGGGTAGGCTCAGAAGACGATGAAGATATCTCAGATGTTGTCCTCTAACACAGTTCTGTAGGGATGGTGCAACCTAGGGCTTATTCCTGTGTCTGACATACAATCTTATTTTTCTGTCCGTTTCTGTAAACGGAGGTCTGTTTGATCGTGCAGCATATGTGGCCTTCAATTCTAAAACATTTCACAGTGCCACTGGGGCCACGTGAACTGGCATCAATTTCTTGTTTTCAGACATTTTTGGAACCAGACAAAAATCGCATTGATCATTTTGACTGGTGTTTTTAACGCTTGACAAGCGCTTCTCTACATCATTGATGACGACATCCCACATACACGCTAACAGCTTCATTTCTGTTTATATATTATTTCTTACGAGTACCTTTGGGAAATAGTATTATAAGTTGCTCTGCAATAGTTCCGGCGATTATGTATTCATCTTGTCGTGGTCTACGAGTGGTATATGTATATCGAAATGTAACCTTTTCACATAATTCCTGACATATACACTGCGCTTGAATTGAAGACGGGACTGTGTCAGTGCTGGGTCTTGTTTGAGACACAGTGAAACCTATCCTTCCCATAGTTTCTCGACAGAATTTCGAGTTCAGTCGTTAGTATTTATATTTTTATGTTATTACTGTTTTAACTGAAACATATTCTGGAACTAATTTTTTTATACACATTTTATATCTTCCAGCAACAATAACGTGTATCTAATATGTACAGAAAATGAAACCGCCAAGGTTTTCCTTGCTGACATTATGTAATTTCCAGGTTTCAGCCACTGTATAACGCCGATTCTCTGTGAAGATAAAGCGCGCAACACTCATCCAGCCGAAGTTACGCTGTTTTTCATGTTCCAGCCACAAGAACGCGAATATGTCTCTGGAAATAAGACCGGCAGCCGGCATCAAACAGACGCATTATCATGCGGCAAACAAATCGATCTCCAATTACCACTGATTGTTCATTGTTGATAGCCCTCCCTAAGCCGTGCTTATTACATTTACCCGTAATTGGTGCATAATTTCAATAATAATTCACCAAAGCAATAAACAGATAAAGGGTGCGATATCGTATAAAACAGAAATATGGAATGACTGTATAAATAGTTACGCACATCTCTGCAAATTATGGTCCCATTGGCGTCACCACTGAAGCTTGAAGCTGAGACAGCTTACATCACACAGTTGATAAATTTCGCTTCAAGTAAAGTAAAGCTCCGGGTGACATAAATTCTACTTTCCGAAAGAATGGACGAAACGAATGATTGATTTACAGATGCGCCGGAAAAATATTGTGGACATTCTATAGACATGCGTCTAAATTACATGTAGATGTCTAGCGCTAGTCCATGCTTGGCTCTCGGGTTACAGACGACCAACGTCTAAAATCTTTAAATAATCGAAAAGGCAAAAGCCATCAGCTTTCATCTGACCTTGACACCTTCTCTTGGGTGTCATTGACATCATTTTTCAATGAAGCCACACTGTAAATATGCAGGCATTGGAATCATTTGACTAAAACTGAAGTAAATGAAAATAAACAACAATTGTGCCTTTTCGGAATTAAATTGAATGACACCACAAAACTTTTACTCAGAACTCTTCCATGCAATCCCATATGTTACGGTTTTTGTAACTACAGTACGAAACTACAAGTTGACACACTTCAGGCTGAATATATCACGATATCTTAACACATATAGGCTCCATTCACAAAACCACGTGTGCTTGAAAGACAAAGAATTAGGTTAGCTATAGCTTACCTGTCAGGGGAAGGTATCATCTTATCATGCAAGAGGAACACTATATACATGTATAAAGTGCGAAAGTCCTACAGCGAGTTGTTAACGCGTTTCCTAGTGTCCAGCAATTGTCTGAGTAGAAGAAAGACCTAAGGGAAGAGAGCATTTCCTTAACACTGACAATCCCGGACTCCGGGGGTGAGGAAAGTGAATGGTGTATATGATGTATTGCGGAATCATGTTATTCAGTCAAACGTTCCCTTGCCACGGTATCCGAGGAACCCTGGGGGAAATCAACACACAACTACTTAATTTGAACGGGGAGATAAGGGCAATTACATCTTTACTTGTAATGTGCAATAGGAAACATTCACACGCTGGGACAAAATGTCTTGGAGGTGGAATTAATTTGAACAACAATCATTATATATGTTAGAATCCTGGAGGTAACGTCAAGCCCTGTCTAACTACGGTAATGGCAACATGGCTTTGAGCAGAATATTTACTTTCCCCCACCTGTCACTTTTCTTGACGCGCCTTGGTGACAAAAGCAGTCGACGACGTTCATGTCTTTCAATAAACATAGCGTGCATATTTATACGTCACAGGGTGGAAAGTCGGTCAGTAACTGCTATAAGTCATTGGTTTACCGCGAACACTCAGATTCCGCCTGCCATACATCTGAGTGCTGTTGTAATACTAAGTGACGAATGCCTGACTATATAGCGTCAAACAACAATTAAATAGGTTTTAAAAATCTAATATCCAACTTGCGTTTTCGTGTGGGCATGAGAATTGTTCTTTCTCCTTAATGGCTGCAGAACTGTCAACTACATGCACGTAGAAATGTATAAACATGTGGTCTGTGTAACTGTCCACCGTAGCTGGCCTTACATGTATCTGACATGTCGCATGAGTCCCGTTGTCCCCCTTGTTCCACCGTGCAACCGACAGCTGACCCACACAGAGTCCGCCACGTGTTGTATAGATCACCTTTTTATTGCCTATTATTGTGCTCGGGTTGATGCGTCTTTTTAATTCTTTTTATTCAGCCACACCACAGATGTGTCCGTTTGTTCAGCAGAACGGTTCCAATGCTTCGACATTAACAGAGCTTTCTCAGTGTTCAAAAGCATCAAGTTGCAAACAAAACAGGCCTCGGGTGTGCATTCTATGCTGGCGTATGTTTTCACTCTGTGTTGTCATGGACATAACGACAGGGGCATGCTGCTCACGGCTTCTTCGTAAAACGGAACCAAAAAGTGGTTGTCTATTCGGATCACAGTATATTAGAGCAACCAGTTTTACTATGACATTTAAATGCCAATCCCAAAGTACTTTTTGGTTCATGGTCTTGAACTCGAGCTAACCGGACTCTCAAGTCACGTAGTCCGCGTGCTTCAGCGTGTTTTGGGGTTATTACTGAGATGCCACTCTTCTCATTCTGACAACCAACCATGTTTCGCAACAACACTGGGGTTGCATGTCAAGAAAAGCTTAGATGAATGTCTTTTGATTGCAATTAAAGTTGCAGCTCCATTTGTAAGATGTGGTCTATTTGGGTCATAACCCATACTTGAATGTTCACATAGGTATACCTACAGTGTATATGAATTCATTATTCGTTATTTCTATACTATGTTCCACACAATGTCTGGGCAGCGATTCTTCTCTACACAAGCTTTATTGAGCAATTTGTCCTTATACTGTCCCTGTTCTGGTTTTATCCTTCCATCACTAATTCAGTTGAGTCGTCTTTAGCTAATTGTTGTTACCTGTCAAATACACGTTCTTAGGATTTTATTGCCAATCTCTGTACATTAAAGTTTCAGATTAGCAAAAGTTAAAGTATAGACAATTTTCCTTATAAACAGGTTTATTTGTTTAGTGGAAACCATCTTGAGAAGGTCTCTTATCCGTCCTGTAAATCCCCGTTGAATTATACCCCAGCCTCTACCCCACGTTTCTCTCCTTCACACGAGGCAGCGTTTGGGACTCAGGGCGATTACAGAGCAGCATCCAGCAGAACAGCAATAACCAGAGGTAGTGGGTTGAGCTAGAAATAGTGCATAGAGAGCCACTTCCTGCCCAGGCGTTGGAGAGCCAATCGATTTACAGGATCCACTGAACTAATTACGAGAGACTATCCTACAAAGATCTTTTCAAAGCAAATTGTGCTTAAGCGGAGATTTACGCACAACTTTGGCAACTTTTCACAGTTTTTCGTTGTTTGCCAATCTGCTTAGTGCGTGAAATTGCCTCATCAATAAGTTAGTGGACAGCCGCCAGGAACTTTTATTATGACAGCATTACTTCAGGTTCTCACAGATGGCACACAGTGACTTTCGCCTAATTCAGCAGCCCTGACCATTTTGACAAGGTTCTCAGAGAGGGAACTCAGTGACTTTCACTTACTTCAGTAACCCTCACCATTTTGACGAAGTTCTCACAGATGGTACACAGTGACTTTCACTTACTTCAGTAACCCTCACCATTTTGACGAAGTTCTCACAGATGGTACATAATGGCTTTCACTTACTTCAGTTACCCTAACCATTTTGACAAGGTTCTCACAGATGGTACATAATGGCTTTCACTTACTTCAGTAACCCTGACCATTTTGACAAGGTTCTCACAGATGGCATACAATGGATTTCACCTACCTCAGTAGTCCTGGCCATTTTGACAATATCTATGCGCCTTCAGAACAGGTGTGGACAGATTCAGTAAACGCACGGTGTAATCTCCACGTAGAAGTGGGCTTGCAATGACGAGACAGTCCCCAGCAATTAATAATACATAGGCCAGCATAACTGAAGTGTCTTCGTCAGTGTGAACATTTGGGAGGACTACATGACTGAAGTGATGGTATCATACTTTGAACATTTATTGTGGATGGTGGTGGCGCAGACCTTTTGTCCGAACGCCATTGTCAACATGCAGCCTATGCAGTGTCACGTCATTGCCTTCGCGCAGTTCGCTGGCGATACCGGGGGTTTCCATATGATGGTAAGCGCTCTGAAGTTTTGTTTTTAATTATTATTCGACGCAATGCACCTGGGACAAGTAGTATGTCATCTGTAGAAACTATAACCACTTTCCATCTCTACTGCTGTTTTGTAAGTGAGCACTGAGGCTATGGAGCAGCGCATTGTATACAATTTTTTAATTGCCATGGAAATTAATATTTTGTGGCTACTAGTCCATAACACGCTTTAATATATTGGCACAACATCTAACACCGTTCATTTCACCGCAGGCCGCCGCTGGTTCGGTGGAGTCTGGCTGTGAAGTCTAAATTACCACACCTTTAAACACAATCCAACAGGTTCATCATATACATCGGGCGTGCTGAACAGAAGCCATTCAGGATCAGAACAATCCATCTAATCAAGTATAATCAGAATTGTGTAGCCACTAATTGCAACACTCCAATTCGAGCATTGTCAATACAAATACCCCTTGCGCTTATGTTGACGAACAGTAAAACGTGGGCCTCTGTCAGAGATTTTGTAACCGAGGCCTGGCGAGTAGGATTCCTCGACTAATCGAGAATGAGTCCCAAAGGCGGTTGTTGAACTACGTGCAAGATCTGTGTTGACTATAAAGTCAGTACATACAAATGAGTAACAGTCCTTATTATGCGCAGTTCAGACTTAGGGTTTATACACATATTGAGTGTGTACTTGGCTTTTTCTCAATTTCTCAAGAGGACAGGAGCCACATATATATAAGTAGTGGTGTGCCACATTTTGGTTTTTGCGACTAAATAATTCTGTATATGGATGATCTTCGTCCTTAAATTGATATAGGATTTCCACAAGGCGCTAGATGTTTTGTCATAAAATCAATTACAGAGACTTCAGAATGGACATGGGGATTGCACAAGCTTTTATCATGTAGAGACATGACAAAAAAGATACTTGCAGTCATAATATAAATTTATGTGTATTCAGACTTTGCGGTGCAACATTCCGATTTTTATTTTCTGTATGGATTCACGGGTTTGTCTATGTAAGATGTAGATGACAAGTCAGTTTATTTTACCATATATGTACATGAATGCAACAGTCATTCAGTGCCCTATTTAGATTTAAGAAACTGCACTATAGTCTTCAGAAAGACTGTCATACACGCATCCACTCTAAAATGGTAGCAAGCTCTTTACTAGTCTGGACTATAACCCCTACATCACCAAATGTCCATGGTGTAATTTTTTTATATGAACACCCCGGGTGTCCATTCGGTATTATTATAACAGGGTGAGTCTGTCAGCAATCTGTGAATGGTTGGGGGTTTCCGCAGAGCTCTGCCCGGTTTCCTCCCACCATAATGTGGCCGCCGTCGTATAAGTGAAATATTCTTTACTTGTTTACTTTTGCAGGTTCCATAACGATGTCCCCCAGTCTAAGTCCCTTGTGGCTGCGGACAGAGAGCACACTGAACCTTACTTGTGTCTCCGACGGGCGAACCGAGATTTCCTGGTACAAAAATAACGTAAAGATGAACATCGACTCTCGGGCCGGTTTTATAATGACCACTAGACAAAAGGATACAACAACTACAAGCAATTTGTGGAAAGTCGACGTCCGTATCAGCGACGCCGGCACGTACAGTTGCTATGACAACCAGCAGCGCCATCTACATAGAACCATTGACGTCAGAGTTCTGAACGGTAAGCGATACACCATTGTCTGTGATGGACTGTGACTGTTTCTTCAAGGTCGAACCAAAACAAAACCAGTTGAAACACGCGTACACCTGCCCAGTGTCAACCAATACCTCTGGAGCTGGCACGGGGACAAGCGGCCCTGTACAGGCGAAAGATTACTTCAACTCAACATAACCACTACCTCGTCTGGACAAAGATAGTCAATTATTCATTATCAACATGAAAAATACTATTACCGAATTAATTGTTCATGCAATGTGAGTCGGTGCGATCGTTAAAAGTAAGATTTTCGAAACTCTATGAACCACGAACTGTAGCACTGTTAACTTAGGCCTAGTCTTCAATACGTTAAAAATGTAGGCGCCATGTTAGATGTCTGTATACCAGCTGGCAAAAATGACGGACGTTCCAGGATAACAATGCAAAAACTAACTATCAATGACTATTCTAACTTTTATTTCAGAAATGCACAATTGTATAGTATGTAATGGTATAATCGAATCCGCTGGTTTGATGAACCCAACCTTGAGAAAAAAAAAACAAAAAACATTTTACTTAGTCTCTACCTGACGTCTACGGTTTAGTTATTTCGTTGTTTTACATCATGAATACTCCAACAACTCTGTAAGTTTGTCTCTCCGTTATGTACAACTCGCAAACGATATCTTGGTGTGTCAATTATAATTTCATGCAAAGAAACGCTATCAAAAGTATGCAGTGGGTGGCCTCTCTGTGTTATGTACAATCGGTAAAGGAACTGTCGAACTTGATGAAGTGGTGACGATTGTTTCTATAGATGATGGGCCCTTTCAGTGATGCCCTGTAAGCCTCTGTCTGCGTTTCTTTACCTCGCCCTGTTTCTAGACTTATCAGACTGTACAGCACACTTAATTAGGATTTGGCTAATGAATTAATCTGCAGTGCGGGGAAATTGGCTGGCTTTTCAAATCAATGAAATCAGGGATGACTAAATGGGCTGAGCTCATCGCACATCAGGTCTTGCACGCCCCAGTGTTGACGCTGTCGAATAATACACCATTGTATACATATATATAGATATATTACGAACAATCATAGTGCCAAATCCATCTAACCAAATCCCACTGAAGTTGTCAGTGTTGTGGAAGCCATATACGAAGTTTCAGTTTCCGAGCAGACAATATGTACGTGAACAAAACCCTACCTACATGGCGCATTGTGTTCTGGATTCGAACTCACGACTTCTCGCGGCCAACACTTCGGTACCACCTGGCGCGGCATCAAATCAAGGTATTACACAGAGGCACGTTGTAACAGTATGGGTAGTCTCTGGCATTTGGGTTTTACCATGCTACCCTTTCTAACAACAACGGTATAGAAATTTACGCATGGCCTCATTGTACATAAGTGAGGCAAACTTCGGTTACTTTGATCATTACATTGACAATTGTAAAATTCACGTTATGCAGCAGTACAAAACTGCACAGAGGCACATCCTTTCCCACGTTTAGTTGTGTCTCATTCGGATATATATCTTCACCTGATTGACACCTGAACATGTGCTTGGTTTATGTTTTTACCAGTCGTGGGATCAGATGTCACCAAGCCAGTTGGAGATAGTGCAACGTTGAAGTGTAACCCACAAAATCTGAAACATGAAGATTTCAAAAGGATAGAGTGGCGACGATACTACAACAGTCTTCCATCGCACCAACGTTCCAGGGTGATCAAGAACGACAACTCCTTCTCGTTAAAACTAACTTCCTTAGGTGAGTGATGTATTCGTGTAAGTCATTGAATTCGTTCTGAAGGTGATTCATGAGCTTTTCTCTTCCTTTTTGGAATTGATTGAAAATTGAATAAAAATTTCAGCAATATATATTAATGTGTATAAAATATTAGCTTTATGCATTCACTATTAACTTCTATCAGCATGTTGACGAAGTAAACTGACGAGATATTTCTCAACAAAACACCTGTGATTACTTGAAATCATGCTGTCATGCAGAAAGAACTTCTATTGAGAATGCTGTCAATGAAAAGCTCTGGTGTTGGATATAATACTGTTATTTCTGGTGGTCTGAATTTCGATCACATGACATAATACAATGTATGTGTGTACCGGCTTGGCGCTGTCACGACCAGGTTACATGCGGTGATTGTTTTTCTTTGAACACTGCCGTGCTTTCTGTACCCACAAAGATGGATACTGTCATTCAACACTGTCAGTAAAATATTAATATATGACGGCATAAAACACCAATCAGATAAATAAAGAAACAAAAACAGAAAATTCTATAAAGCGACTTTTAGGTATGTAGTGTTTTATAATGCATTTTATGTTATTCAAAACTGATATGGTATCGGTGAACTTAATATAAGTACTAAGATGGGCCTAACCGTTCCTTGGTTTGCAGACCAAAGTGATTCCGGGGATTACGAATGTATATTTACGTTTGAGACGAAAACCCCGGATGGTTTAGTACAGGAGACAAGTCTTTCCAAGAGGATCCGACTGGCGGTCCAAGGTGAGTTAAAAGGACAGTCCTAACCACGTGGTAGTCCTGTGGGGTTATAGGAACGAGGTAGGGTTGCGAGACAGGGGTATGCCCTCTAAACCCTCTGGTTTACTGGCCCAGGCTGGACTAACTCAAACATGCAAGATTTTCAATATGTAAGATTTTTGAGGCAGGTTCTACTTCCAAAATCGTGGATATTAATCAGTACTTCAAACTACGGACTACTTCAGTCCCTTAGACTTTATTTCTCGGGGGCCCTTTTTTATGTGTGTCGAAACCGCCTTCTTCGCCATGGGTAAAAAGTAAACAGAAATCGGTTTTGAAATATTTTTGTCCTATAACAAACTAATGTCTAGAGCTTTCATCGTCGCGAGTCGCCGGAAAATTGTCCGTTTATTTTCAAACATTCTTCGAAAACGTCTGTCCAGAAAATGAACCCTGTCAGTTGGCAGGTTAGAGATGACCAAGTGGTCTGGAAATCATTAGTTAGTGCTTTCGCGATGAAGTCTAATGGGTAGTGCTTTCTAATGACTATGGCAACACTGGATTTATATGTATGTCTAAACATTCGAACAGAATTCACATAAAAGCTTAAAGTGAAAGACAGCTCATGACTGAGGTACTATTCATTAAAAAGATGATAAAATTCTCTCCTGAATGTAAAGACCTGTTTGAATTATATGAACTCCTTGCTGCATTTTCTTCGTTTGAAATGTGGAGTACTGTGCTGCCAGCTGGGTATCTGAAGATGCCTATGTTTTCAAGCTTATGAGTGATTGACGAATCAGAGAGCTAGGAGATATCATCTGCCTATAAGCTGTGACGTAAATATTCTGAGTTGTCTGTCAGTGTAATACGTAATTACAAATGGACAGAACACTGTTTTACTGTCACATATTTTAATTATAACAATTACATGGGTGAAAAACAGTGCAAAGTATTTCCAAACCAATGTGTTTTGGCGGGAGTAAGTTTTTTCATGACTTCATGTTACAAATTTACATATATATACTTAAGTTTCAGCGACAACCCTAGCAGCTAACTACAGTCACAAGTGACAGGAGTGTTCCACGCTTGGAACGGTTACGTCACTGCTCACACAGAATGGCTGCCTTTCATGCTAGCCGAGGGAGCACGGTCAAATGTGAATTTCCGCTGTCGTAGTATAGGTGTTAGAAAAAATACTTGACCGAAATAAACATAATTTTGTCCAGCCTTTTTGTCAAACTTAACTTTGAACCTGGGCTGTCTTTCACTTCAAAGCTAATATAACTGTTATCGCCTCTGACACTTGACAAAGCTATACTTCACCTCTTAATGAGGTTATTTGTCAGAAAAGCTGGGAACCTTCATCTTCGTTTCAAAAAGCCGTGGCTACTTTCCCAAAAATCAAAATGCAACCTCTGCTTTTTGTTCGACTTCCGCTCTTATATTTACCTCTGTCTACTGTTGACTTACAATTCCCTGCTTTATTGCGGTTATCGATTTTTAACGTGCTTGTTTGAAATATAAGGCCGGTGTGCTTGTCCTATGAGACCGCGATCTGTGTTCTCTTGAGCTACGAAACCACACATTTTCCCATCACATATAACGAACTTTTCTCTCAGACACAACATCAGTCTTCAATGTTTTAACATCTGAGACACCACAATGTTTTTGACTATTTCTAGCGAACGTTTCGCTGGAATACCACTGTCAAGCCTTTGAGACATCGCTTATTGTTCTGCTTACAAGGACAAGAAGGTGGTGGATTGTGTAGGCTGCAAAGACAAACACAGACACATGACTCACAGACCAAAAAAAAGTTAAAGACAGAATGGTAAAGACATGACTATTGTATAAATTCATGCAGGTTGGAAGACAGAGAACATGAAAGATGTCCAAAAAAAAATAATAATAAAACTGTTAATGTATGAGTTTAAATTTTAAAAAAGTCTTCAATGTTTTAACATCTTCCATCATAAGACTTTAATTTAGATTTACTCGTTTGAGCCCGGGCGTGCAGATGTGAATCTATGCTAGGTAACAATATACTTAACCCTTTGAGAGCTGTATTTAAAACACCAAAAAGACGTAAAATACAATGAGAAGCAAGGGTTTGCTTGGGAGTTAGTCTCACAGGATGAACTATAGACCTGTATACAGCAGTTTACAGATGCATAGCACACGTCACGGTGATTCAGACTTGCACCTGTCTGCGCAGGTCGATGACAAGGCGATCAATTCAAAGCACTCTGATTTGACTGCAAGGATGGCAGCCGTATAAATGAGTCACATGTGAATTGATTTGTTGCTATACAGCATTTGCACATGAATCATGACTTGGTCTAACATGTTCTATCTTTCACGTTACCGACAACGTAGATAACATATTTAGATGCATTGTACTGGCAGACTATCTGTGACTGGTTGCACGGTATTTAGTCGTCATGCGCTCTGTGCAAATCTGCACTATTAAATAATCTTAAACAGCTAAAACTTGATTATTAGTCCGGCCTCATTCTAACATTTGTACACTGTAAAATACCCAACGCCTAACGCGTTTAATGGGTGATTAAACTTCAAATAAGAGCGTTGAATAAATATACACATGTATTAAAGTATTAAACATAAGCGTCTGAAACATGTATATAGGTCTATATTATAATGCTATAATCTCCAAGTGTTTAATACCTGATGCACGTAAGTGTTTATAGTTTAAACATCGAAATTTTCAGTGTATGATTGTATTTATTATTATTATTATTTTTTGATTGTCGTTAACGTGGTTAGCAATTTTTTTCAAGCATACGTTGACGGAGTCTCCGAAGTTTGGTGAAGTTTCCCACAATTTACAGACGTACCCACCATATTGGTACAAGACAGAGTCACCAGGGTATACTAGAGGACGCAAACGGCCCCACGAGCTGTCGTTGACACTTAGTGTTGCCACGCAGTCCCACAAGCAGCAAGAGCAAGGAATCCATAAATTCCCTATCAAACGCCAGGTTGGATCCCGCACTTGATGTTTCTTATTGGTTAAACAAAAATACAAAAACACTCGTAACCACTAAACTAAGGAGACAATAACACTGATTAATTATATACTTTGGATAATGTTGATATGTAGGTATTAAAGACGGTTGTATATTCATTGAATGATTGATGTTTAACGACGTGCTTAAGCATTATTCACATATATGCCAGCAGCCAGGTTTGTTAGTGGGGGAAATCATCGTGGCCGAATCGGACCACTGATCTTCACCAGGGACTTGACAAACCTCTTGAGTTAAAGTCACATCTGAAACACCGATAGCTGGATCCGAACACGCGACCTCACTGGTGTGAAGGGTCTGAAGATCTCAGAGAACCAGCGTTTCAAACGCCTGAGTCAGACAAACCCTTACTGCGTGTATTATTTGGATAATGGATTGATTGTCGTGCAGGCGGCAAATACTCTTTTATCACGTCGTCATTTTATAATTTGAACATTTTTATTTTTAAATTAGTATGCAGAAGGCTCTCGAAAAGACGTATATCCATAGCTACTTGCATTGATACCAACGCATTTTGCTCCATGTGTGTACATGTACTTTAGGTGTGGTACTGGCAAAATCTGAAATCTGCTTCGTTCCTCCCATGCAACTTAGCTTTCAGAAATACATTAATATGGAAGCTAGGCTGAGCACATTGACTAATCGATCTCGGAGAAATCCATTGGTACACTGCGGGGCGCATTAAAGGGAGATAAATGCATACACGTGTCCTAAAGTTACGATACTTCAGGTCTACAGTTAACGGAATGTCTCAGATTTCACAGTTAGCGATTGGTTTAATAATCTGATGTTCTCTGCTTCTGCATTAATGGAGCTATTTCATTTCAATGATGCATAACTGATATATTCATAAAGGTTAAATTTCACACCGATTTATATGTTTGAATACATGTAGCCTATGCTTACGTCCAGACGTGTTCAGTTCAAAGAGACCTCAAGTCAGGGATTACATTTCAACTATTGTTCACTTTAAAGACATAATTTAATTGGTGTA
Organism: Acanthopleura granulata; assembly: GCA_016165875.1. Lineage (NCBI taxonomy): Eukaryota > Metazoa > Mollusca > Polyplacophora > Chitonida > Chitonidae > Acanthopleura > Acanthopleura granulata. The sequence continues at coordinate 6,452,505 of JABBOT010000008.1, forward strand.
ACTAAAAACACTTTTGAACATGAAGATGATATAGTCATATACATGTGTATGTAATTTTGCTGTCATTCGTGAATACATAGATTTAGTATGTAGGCCTGTACATTTACCAAGCCAACCGAATCACGTTCAGGTCTATAGTTATACACGTGCTGTCTAAACTTCATAGTTCGTTTCACGCAGACTTCGGCTAAACAGAACGGGCTAATTACAGACAGTCCGGGATCGGGGTTCAGCATATATAGGCGTTCGAACACGAATCAGCGGGCATAAGTACAGTGGCCTACGCTACACTGAGTGCCAGGATTAGTCGCCGCTTGGGTTCCGCTGTATAAAATGTTAGGCCTACCGGTTTGAGGTGCCTCCACTGTGGTCTCACCATGCCGTCTGCCCAAGAAGTTTTCCAACTCGAGACACAGATTTTAATGTTGAAAAAAAAAAATAGTATGATTTAAGAGTAAAGGATTACTTAAATATTGTTCACCTGTATGTGAGTATTCAGAAAGATGATGTGACCTCAAAACAGGCCGTGTCATTGGCAGTTCCTTACATGAATTAGGCCCACCTCAGAATTCAAATATTTCATTGCATTGAATGCCATTTTGAAGAAAGATAAGAAATTAAAAAACAAAAACAATATAAAAACAAAAACAAACAAATAAATAAACCAAAAAAACAAACAAACAAAAAAAAACAAATAAAAAAAATGAGTAAAAGTTATCCTAGATATAGCTTTCAGTAATCATTCTGGTTAAACTTCAATTTTGATCTATCCATTCCTTTCCATAGGAAGTTTCCAAAACGTGTGTGGAGTTGGGGGGGGGGGAGGAGTAAAGTCAAAGGGGCGTTCCACTGTCACAGAATATTTTTGCTCGGGGCGGCCTATGAGCTCCGGAAGATTAGAGATTAGAGATATACTCTCAGCAAACTGCCGTTTTACAAATATATTTTTCTATGTGTACTTACTAAGATACTTCTGGTGACCGTTTCATACAAGTCGGATGAAGCGGAATGTTTAGGAATGTCGCGCGGGTTTGGCAGAAAAAACTTTATCCCTGTCCGATACGCGAGGGTCAAAGGGCCACCTATTCCCCAGAAGCTCTGGCTCTTTAAGCTGCCGGAGACGCGTTTTAGGCGATTTTTAGTAAAGTGAACAAGGCACAGGAAGTATAGTTATATAGTTGGACACTCGTTTTGGAGATCTATTGATGGCTAATATTTTGATTGGAAACCGGAAAAACTGCTCATTTTTCCTTTCCGGTGAAAGATCATATAATTTGGAGATGGTGTTAAAAGTACTGGACATGGTTGAAGTCCAATAGGCGAGGTTCCATGGACCGCCTAGTCCCCGCAAGCTCTAGCCTTTGCAGCCATGCAGCTGGAGAAACGTTTCATGCAATTTCTGCGAAATAAAAATTATAACTAGCTGTGATAGCAAGCGGGATAAAGATAATATCTTACATCCTATGTATATTTATCCTTTTCATATGCAATATGAGTTGAAATCATTTTACAGTTACGCCTGGGACGCGGGATGGGGTGGCGAAACATAATTTTGCACCCCCCTGTCCCCAACCCCTGAGGTCGAGGTGCAATTGCCACCTTTGTCCCTTCTCTCCCATTTCCCACGTTTATGCTGTCAATGGATTTATCTGCTATATTATTTCGAATTTAGAATACACATGGGCTATAAAACTCTTTCCTGGCATCCAACCAGCGATCTATCTAAAACAACAGTACAAATTACATGAAAACAATGCGTAAACATGCTTTTTTGTGTTTCATTTTATGTTGAACATTGTTTTCATTTATTTCATATTTTATATCGCAAACATTATAATTGCCTATTTTCTTACACACATGATAGTCAAATGATAGTTTATTTTCTTCACTGTAGGCCTTGGGCTATAAATTTTATTTACCAGGAACCACGATTGAGGTATTCCTGAAATCTTTTTGGTTTTGGTGGTATATTTCCATTAACTGGTGCGCACAAGCAAACTGGCACTGAGGAAATAGGTCAGTGGTTTTTAGCATGTTAAATAGAGAACCATGGATATAACCTACAATAGTTGACAAGCCCTTGGCCACTCTGTGCACCTGCAAAGCACACATGCGCTGTGCAAAATCCCCCAAATCGAGGCCTATACTTCGAACGCTAGCTGCCCATGCTTGCAGTGGTCATGAGGCTGGTTTAACTCTTTTTGAGTCAAACAGGTTTACTATTAACAGTTCTGCTTTAGTTGCATTATGACCACTGGGATTTCTCTACATCTGGCACTTATTCATTGCTCATTGACGTCCAAGTAGGCCTAAATAAATGAACTCGTTGAAACCGCCCACAGCTGGGTGGTTCCCATTTCCGAACAGTCCTTTCGGTCCTCGAAGACTGACGTCATATTAGCTTAAATATTGCTTGGAGAGGATATAAGTTTATTAGAGACATGCGGAGTGTTTATTCTATTTAATTTACACGTACTACGTCTCCGGGAGGTGCTGTGATAACAGACAGGCTGTAAAGCGGGTGAAAAACGAACGCAACTTTTATTTTATTTTGACGCATTGACTGCGCATGTCCGTAGCTTATGATCATATGATAGATCGGCCATTTTTGCAGCGCAGTTGAGATTTATCCAACTTTAGAGGGACTGTTTGTTTATTTTCTGCGAGAAATCGGGGCAAGAAGGTTGAAATAATACCTTTGCCGAAGACGACAGATTGTCGAAAATGTTACCAAACAGACCAGTCTTAGCGACTTTAGGCGTTGTGCTGCAAATTTGGCTTGCTGCGGGTAAGTTGGTTCTGTTTGTAGCCTCAGTATGAAAGCCGCCATGAAGGCTCGCCAGCTTTCTCAGGGCTTGGCTTTCGTCACTTAGGTTTTTCGTGTGCTATTATTTTGCTTATGAACAGGAGGTTTTTACAATTCGTTTGATATATATAGAGGCATGGTCTGCCAACTATTCGTTGAATTTATCTGGAGGGATACCACATAATGGTAGATTTTCCTGCAGTAGTACGGGTGCCCTTCGATTGCCGGCTAGTTAGATGGTTGACAGTGACATCGTCAGTCTGACAGAGCCACCAGTGGACATAACAGTTTTTCTCCAGCCAGAACATACTTGGCAGATGGGTGTATTATTCATAACTTCATCTGTAAGTCAGTAGTCTAAAGTTACTATTATTATGTATGCAGTTTTAGCTTTATTTGTTAATTCGTGATTATTTGATATTTATTTGGACCTTATAGTAACAGGAACAACGGTTTCTGATCATTCGTTGTGTTATATTTAATGGACAGTGATCTTTACAGGAGCCTACGTGGTATTTAATGATAATATGTGTAATCTTTCGTATTTGTTACTTTCTTTTTGTAATTACAGGTGAAAATCAAATGATGTAATTGTGGAGGGTCTGTTTCGTCCGCTCAGACTGAGAGGGCTTATCTACTGAATGCATAGTATTCTTTGTACTTGTGGGAAGTGATATTCTCTTACAGACCAAATTGTTTAACATTGAAATCGACTAATCTAAATAAGCTGATATGGGCCACATTGTTTAATGTATAAACCAAGCTGTTCAATTTTTAACTTAACAGTGGGATCTGATCTCCATTTCTCAATATTAACATTTATTCTGCTACTTAAATTTTTTAGATTCAGAAATATTACATTTTCACAGGGAGCCATTTTTGTGTATCAGACGAATGCCATTTTTTTCTGGTTGAAATGTCGCAAGGTCTTAAACTACATGTGAGCTGTGTGCTAATTTTCAGTCGATCACCAGTGTCTAACAGCGACATGCCTTTTACATTAGATGTCACTCTGTTTGAATAAGCCAAATTGGTATTGGAGCTGTCTCGCGAGAGTAACAGTGTAACTGGGGATTTTTTTTTCCCATGTTACTGCCAAATATTATTAGTTTATTGTTTACATCACAAGTTGATGCGAATGGGAATATGTGTTACAATATATATAATCTGAATCGGCATTGGAGTCATCTGGCAAGATTAACGCTGTGTGGGTGGGACATGGGTGGGTACTCTCGCAAACTAATGCAAAATAAGGTATAGCATAAAAACATTTGTGTGCGTTGTGAAAAGTTAAATTTTATTCTGGTCTCTGAAAAAGATAGGTTTATCAATAGGTACTTTTAGACTTACGACAATGAAGTGACATGCCAGTAGAAATGAAATCATGGCTTCATGCTATAGTACGTGTTGGTCTGCAAAATTGGGACTCGAGAACCTACACAGAAACATAATTCAGAAGACTGATCTTGATTAATTAGTTTCCTCTAAAACTATCTCAACAGGAAACAGGAAAGGCTTAATATATCAAGCATTCAAATCTAGAAAGATATGGCACAAACCATTTCTCACAAATAACCCAAATCGGCAGTGCAGAAGCCTGTCGAGATCACGCTGGTTTCGGAGGAAACTGGATGGGGGCTCACGCGAACTACTGTGATTTCACGAAGGTTAGCAATGCTGCTGTCGTTTTTGCCGCGAGAGCCCCCACCCTGTCTCATCCAAAACGAGGGTGATCTCAAGAGACTATGGCAAATGCTGATTTGGCATATGTAATGTGAATTCCGCTATTAGACGATCTGATGTATGTATTACGTCATCATGTATGCACATAGATCTATATATATATATATATATATATATATATGTGTATGTTTGCAAGCAGTCATGATCCATTTCAGGTTTCAAATTTATATGGACCATTGCTTTCTGAGCTGTCAATCAGGAACATTCCTGTTGTACATGTAAAGAGGTCAACCACATCATGTATGTTCCACATGGTCCTTACAAAATATTCAGTCTTTTTTTTTGACAGCATGGTGTTTGGTTCTGAATGGATTGAAAAGAATCATTTTTGTAAAAAAAAAGGGCCTTGGGTATTGGGGCATTGCATATTGGATCCATCCATAACAAGCAGTGTGCATATTTCGTTGAAACTTCACAATCATCAAATGTTTGTCAAGTGACCTACATGGGCTGTAAATGGCAAGAAAGCTGACATTTTTCTGTTTATAAAGTTGTCAAGTTATCAAGTTCATTTTCCTGATGGCATCATCACTTAGGTCATAGAGGTCAAAATTACTTCAGCCAGGCATAGATCAGATGTGTGACAGAGTACCTACATCTTTGATTTGCCAATATAGCCTTATATCCACTATTAAATGCATCTACGTAGACAATAGTATTTACTGTTCAGATGGATATAGAAACGGTGGGCCTGCCATATGGATTGGTGGCATAGATAGGATATGTAATCTTCTGCAGCAGTCATGGTGTTGTGCTTGATAACAATAGGCCTTGGTTAAGTTACAGTGTGTACAGAAGACTAAATATAAGCTGGTTGACATTCACTGTTAGCTGTTGTTATTTCTACCTGAGCTTGATTGACAGACTCTGTTTGAAAAGCTTTGGGTGGATGACCTGTTGACATAACAGATTGACTCGTCCAGACCACATGTCACCAAACAGGTGTTAACCTGAGTGACAGCTCAAAGCTTAACAGTTAGAATTAATACAATGGGTTCAGTACTGTTAAAACGCAAATGTATCTTTTCTAAAGCTTTGAATTATTATGTTAATGGTTTGATGACTTTGATCTCAAGTTTAATGTATAACCCACCTTAGTCTTTCATTTCAAATCTGAGTTATAAGTATTGTTACCCATGTGCATGTACTAAAGTGCAGAGATAGTATTGTTTTGGAAAGGACCCAAGAAATATGTGTAATGTATTTTATTCAGGACTTACATGCATGATTGGTGAAGCATTTAAGTGTGGACCTTTTATACCCTTAGGCCAGTTGTGCAGAGTTTGATATCTCTAGTCGTATTTATATAGATTGAGAAAGCAGCTGTTACTGCTGACTTCACATGAACCTTGATTTAGCCCTGGGAGAGTGGGCCTCAAGTGACACAGCTGCATCATGTTTTCACTCTCCCTAACATGGATTATCCCATGGCCTTTTATTTTGATGAATGCTAGATTAAAAGATTCCAGATTATTGATGGAGTTACCAGTCATTTCAGGACAAAATGCCTGTGGTGGTATAGGCCTGTTTCCATCCCATGGTTGAGGTTCCTAAGGTGATATTGTAAATAGCCATTTTCAATGAGGAAGTAAACAAAGTGGTTTCAACTACATTTACTTGTATGTTGTTTTCTTTACATCAGGTAATCCAACAATAACTCCGAATAAGAACCCAGTGAGAGTTTTGGCACCAGGCACAATTACCTTAACCTGCAAGGTAAAGAGTGAAACAGATATCGTGTGGGAGTATGAGAATCAACGAATCCGTGAAGGTGGAAAGTATAACATCTCTATACTTAAAATGAGCGTAGGTGGCGGCATGGAGTCGACCAGTACGCTGAAAGTCCTCAACCCCACCTCTAATGATCAGGGACAGTACTCCTGCTATGGGGAGAATTCTCCCAACGAAAAGGAAAGCAAGATTGTCAAAGTGTTACAAGGTAAACCTGCATGTGGACCTATGTGTCACTGTGTTATCATGCATCTTGTCATGGTGTAGTGGAGTATTTAGCACCAATACAATTATGCTGCTTCTTTTTAAGCTTTGAAGAAATGTATGTGTATTCAGCTGGCTTCTTCCATGTAGTTTTAATGAGGCCATCATTAAAAAATTCTTTGTTGGTAACACAAACTAAATATGAAAAAGATAAAGTCTGTCAGGGAAATATTTTCTTTTTTTGTTGTTGTTTGCTAATGAAATAGATAAGAATTTTAAAGAAATTAATATGGAGAGAAAAATAAGTAATCCCATCTGAAGACCAACTAAAACTTTAGAGTAGTGCCCTTTATTTAAACTGAAACAAACAGATCTGTGGCAGTATGCATGTGAAAACTCCTGCCTTATTACACAGCATAACTGTCATCTGCTCACACCAGACTAAGATGAAATAATTACATATAATGCGTAAAAAATGTCAACTTTGTTCTGAAATCTGGTCAAATCCGAAGGAAAAAGTCAAATGGATCTCATGTGTACATTGGTTTTTATAGTTTAGCGTTTGTATGTGTAATAACACACTGAATATCATCATCAAGTGACACCTGCGCACAAAAACTGGTCTGTATGCAGCATATATATTAGGGGGTAAAACCTGACAAGAACGGCTAAGGTTTTGTAGTCAACATTGTTTACGACTGGGTCAGACTGTCTTGTTCGACTGGCTACTGTTTTGAGTAAAACATGAATGAAATAATCAGATACAATTGTGATGTGAATTTCAGCCCTTTTTTTAAAGCTATAGAATGTTGGTAAAACAGCATACTGCATAACAATCTGTCAAAGCTTGTACAGAGAGTGTCAGCGCAAACAGTGTGCGTGGAGGCCGAAAAAAAATGGCTGACTTTCATTAAACAAAAATATGTACCACTGCGTCGAATGTAGTTTTTGTTGACATCCTAAAGGGAATGTAGGCAGTAGTGAATGTTGTGCATGTGCATGTATGCTACATGGAATAAAGAGAAGCCAGAAGCATTTGTTGCTTCTAATGAGTAACACAAATTTACACATGCAGAATAATATAATGTGTGTTCAGTGTGGCAACTTTGTGCTGATGAGGGTTCTGGGTTTAACCAAATGACTGGAATGTAAAGTAAATTTGAATTTATTTTTTAACCCGTTTTAATTATTGTTGGCACACCTTAACGAAGTAGGGTGGGGTATTGTGATGAAGAGAAAGAAGGGTCATGGTTATGATTCCTGATTGCCATCAAATATGCACAGTTCGCGAAGGATATGCACAGTTCGCGAAGGAGTGCAATGGTATGCATCTTGTTTGTTGCTCTGTGCAATTTGCTCATTTTGCTCAGTGGAAAGGGAGGCCTAAGCAGTTCAGGTTAGGGGATTGTGGACACTTTAAGGGAAATTTCACTGAGTGCTATAAAAGTTAATTTTGTATGTCTTCTGAATCTTAGTGCCCTTAGTGAAAACAAGAGATAGATGTGTTAACTGAAAAAGGTTATTCTTTTAAACATAACTAGGAAGATATGTTTGATGTGGATTCAAATTAAGGCTTAACTATATTGTTGTATAACTTGGAAATCATGAAGTTGATTTGAGAGAATTCTCTCTGCTGTTCTGTAATCTTTTTCATATAAAGTTTAACTGTGTTGTATCAGCAGGTAAAGTAATTAAGACGAATGGATACTTTGACAAGTTACTGGTCAGTTTGGGTTGGATGTATTTGCTTACTTGTTGCCTAACTCCTACAGCCTGTTGTATGTACGTGTTCTTACAGTTGAGACTACCAATGCCAACTTGACCATTGGAGGAATGGCAACTCTGCGCTGTGAACCTCAGAATCTTGGTGCTGATGAAATCATTGACCTGCGCTTCAAGTGGACTGCCAACAATGGGGCAAAATTAGATAACCCTCGTGCAACAGAGCACAAAGAAAACTACACATTAGAATTCAATAACCTAGGTAAGTGTATACACTTTTTGTGATAGAGAATATGCATGTACATTCTAGTAGAATGTGGACTTAGGTTTCCTGTGTTCAGTACAGAGTTTTCTCCGTACTGATTATCCATACCTATTTTTTACCAGGCAAGAAAAGAAGGAATAGAAATTCCCCTACATTACATTTGTACAATTGCTCGTACAGGTAGAGAGAACTATCATGGCCTCAGGAAATTGGTTTGTATCAAAACCCTGATTCTGATTCCACACAGTATAATGCCCATGGCAGTGTCAATCTTGGATTGGAGCAAAGTTTTGTGCAGAATTATTTTTGTGGAATTTTATTTTATTTTCTTTCACAGCAATTTGCCTGAAGTGATCAAATGATCAATGAGTTAGACTTCTTCCTTGCTTTTGTGCCAGTTGTTCATAAGTATGTTAAAAGTGAAGTGGAATTGAAATGAAGTCGTGACTAAATTGAACTTAAGACTTGCTTTGTTATCGACTACATGCAGCCCCTTGTTACACCTTGAGGCTATCTTTCATTTTTGCTTACAAAGTTCCAAACTTCTGATGCTAGCTATTGTTTATTTAGAACCCAAGGATGCTGGCCAGTATGAGTGCGAGTTCAACTTTGTGGATGGTTCCACTATTACGCGGTTAATTCAGCCAGTGCACCTGAATGGTGAGTGACCTAGTTTTGGGTTGTATTGTTTGTGAAAATAAGTGTTGTAAACTTCATGTAAGGCGAAGTCAAGTTTAAGAGCAAGATTTGCAGGTTGTCATCTAATTTCGCGCTCTTCACATTGGCCTAAGATATCATATGGTATATTTTGGTTTACTATAATTGGGTTAATGGTCAAGAGGCATGTATCTGAAACAGGTTTCAATAAACATTAAAATAAAAACGAGCAGACAGTAATTAAAACAATAACATGAGTCTATTCTTTCTTGTAGAATTACCTGCAAATTTGCTGTAATAAAGCAGATCAAATTTAGTCGAATAATGAAGCCTTTGACCACAATGTGTATAAATCAGTTCAAGACCACTTCAATAGGTTAAATTTTGTTCAAAAATTATATGTAGTCTTTAATCAGATATTTTTTAATTGAAATCACTAAATACATACATACACCTTAAATGTAACAATACTACCAATGTGAGTTCATTATTATTCCAATTAATTCAACATATCATGGTTTTTCAGCTCCTCCATTTGTGGAGAAGTTTGAGAAGTCAAAGAACATGGTACAGGGTGACACCCTCAAGCTGAAATGTGTTGTACACGGTCACCCAATGCCAGAGGTTGTGTGGAAAAGAGACGGTCAAGACATCATCTATGAGTCCGACGAAAGGGTCTCTGTTAAGGATCTAGAAAAGGATGGGGTAGTCATTAGCAAAGATGGGGTCCTAACTATATATGAGCTGCAGTTTGAAGATCGGGCTGTCTATAAGTGTGAAGCCAACAATACCTTTGGCACCGATAACAGCACCATCCTGGTTAGAGTAAAAGGTAAGTTTATTTTTCACCTCACCTCTGTCTAAGATTTGTCATGACCTTCAAGGAAAGATGTTGAAGTATGACACAAAACTTCAGTTCCAACAACTGCATACAAACCAAACACTTTAATAGTAAATGGTTCCTGGTATGCGCGTAATGCTTCTGCAATGAGTTTCATTACAGTTTTAAGTCTGTAATAACTAGGTAGTGAAAAATAGTGCATTTGTACAGCAGAAATGATTTTCCTGTGGGATTTTATTGTTTCCTCAGTGTTTAATAACAGTGAGATATGTTGTTTTTCTTTTTAACCTCTGTATTTTGTCTTGGAGAATTTGAAGGATTACTGTGTTATGTCTTTGTAGTCATTGGATTTCCTGTTTGTTTTAATTTTAGACAAGCTAGCAGCATTATGGCCATTCCTTGGAATTGTTGCAGAGGTGGCGATTTTGTGTTTAATTATTTTCATATATGAAAAAAAGAGAAGCAAGGATTCTGAGGATGAGGAAGATGCTCCTCTTCAAAAACCGTAAGATACTAAGTCTTTTGTGTTAAGTGTGCAATGAAAGGAAAGAATACTATCCAAAGCTCTTGTATAACAAGTCTTTTGGTCTGTTTTATTTGGTAGATTTTAGGCACAACAATGGCATATCATGTCTGAGGTCAGTTGTATCTATCTCCACATCTTACAAATCTTCTGTAATTCTTCAACCTTTTCGCATGTTTGCAAGGTGTTTATTCAAGCATATTCTGAAGGCATTAGTCTGTGTTGACTGATAAGATTATATTTTTTGTGAAGCCCTGATGCTGGCCAATCCAACCAATTCAGTTTTGTCTCCAAAATCATATTAAAAATGCTCTGAAGTGGAACTGAACATTGCTCTTTCATATGCGAAAAGGTTGAGGAATTAGGGTAACACCATAGGTGAGGTTGGTTACATTAGCCGACACTTTAAAAAAAGAAAAAACAGGCTTTAACCATTTTGAATTGTCAATGGAAAGATTAGAAATTGGCATGGTAGATTGTGTTCTGGCCTTACATGGGGTTGAACAAAAGCAAGACAAAGTTCATCTGGCTCTGTCATACACAACACCCAAAAAAAAAAAAAAAAAAAAAAGAATGAAAAACCCCTGGAGAGCGAGGAGCCAGCACCTGCTCATTTGTCTGAAGTTGTATGCTCACTGAAGCGAATTGACCCGAATTGGACCAGCTTGCTGTTTCGGCTGCATCTCCTTAAGTGAGAAAGTTTTGTCTGGTACTTTGTTATTGGCAGTTTACCCAAGACACTCTGCTTTCCTCCTCCTATGAAGTCAATGGCAGTTGTATATTTCAAGTTCGTAGCATTAAATACAATGAAATAAATAAACAGAAACATAGAACTAAAGAAAGAAAAAGTTAAAAAAAGAAGCCTAAACCTTGTTATATAAGTGATTTGCTGAAAGTTCCCAGACTAGAGTAGATAACTGTAATCAGTTGTAACTGTTTTGTAATTTCAGTGCTTGTAATGCTCAAGACCACAAGGGCAAGGATGAAGTGAGGCAACGTAAACCCTGATCTAGCCTGTGTGTAGAAATCTCCCCAGATGTGTCCTTGTCAGCTGGTTGTCTTATTGAACCTCGGATTCCCTCTCAAGGCTACTGTGTAAATGTGCGTGTGTGTGTGTGGCAGTGTGGCTGGCTGATTGGGGCGTGAACAAGTTCAGGTTTGTTTATCAGTGTAAAAGACTCTAGGTTAACTCAGATGCAGTGTAATGTGTGGCAGAACAGTATGCAGATTGTTGTTGTCTGGGAGCGAATGAGTACCTGAATGAATGGGCAGGTGACGTTAGTCTTGACAAAGCATGCACAGAGTTTGCTAACTTCTCATCCTTCTTTTTGTGATTACTCTTCGAAAATATTGGAATATAATGTAAAATTGAACGCGTCAGTAAACTGCTGTGAAAAGCACTTGCTTTGTTTCTTAGCCTATACATCAGTGGCTGCTGAATGGGTTGGGTGTGATGGATCTTGTGTACTAAGTGAAAGGACTTCTCAGTTATATAATCTATGCGTGTGTTTTTATACTTACGTTTTTGGATACTATAGATGTACATTTATTTAGAACTTTTCCTGATGTTCAGTTGCTGTCAATTAACTAGGCCTGCTTTGGAAAGTGTGACTCTTATGGTAACTTGACCAGCATGATTAAATTTGTCTCTCTTCCCACTGAGTTCATCTGCACCTGACGTATAGGGTGTTGGCAGAAATGATCCAAAGATCAGCATGCAGTGCATACTCAGAGAAGTGACACGTCAGTCTGAACTGGTAATACATAAACATGTGTATAGGTATTTCTTGCTATTGTCATTTCTTTTAGCAATGCATGAAGACATGGATGTTTGGTTTACATGGTTTTTTTTTAATCCTAGGAAATGGAATGGCATGTGTTCCGACATGTTTGCTGTCATATGAGTATGAAGTTATATGGTTGTTATATGCTAATCAACTGTGGAAAAAATTCTGTGTGTAATTGGTACTTAGTTTATGTCACTTATTATTTGTTCTGCCACAACCCGTTAATATTTTGCAGTACTTTCAGATTTTTATTGTAATCTTTTATTGTTTTTTTTGTTTTTCCTTTTTAATTGTGTTTGTGATATTGATTTATGTTGAACATAATCAGAGATAGCACTCCCCACTTCCTTTGTGTTTGTATAGCAAATGTGACATACTTGTTTACACATACGAAATTCAGAGATTGTTCATCACTTGGTATGTCTTGGGTTTTATGATATTCTGTCACCTGACACAGGAGTGACATATCTCATCCACATAACTTTACTGAAGCAAGTCTACATGAGGTTTTGGAGAAATGTTTAGCAGTTATAGACTATGAGTGTTTGGGTCTAGCAGCTCAAACTACACCCTGGCAGGCACTCCAGGTACATGTACACTTTGATTGTATTATAAATGTGCGTCACATCATTGCTACCTTGATTTTTGGCATATTTTCATTTTACCTCTTTAAATTCAAGATGAGAAAAGTTACCATTATTGTATATATGCAGTGTGATATCTTGATCAGGGGAATGACTTCCAGTAGTGCAATCTCTGGGAAGTTCATTCTGTTATTAAAGGACATATGTGGGTATATCAGTTTATGCTGCTGCAATTCGGAAGCAGCTGTACTGCACTTTATGTTGTTTAGGTTGTTCACGATTACGTGAAAATACCAGTGTTGGGTTGAACATTGTGATGGGATATTTCTTCCTGGTCCTCTCGTGAGTCATCAGCAAAATGCAGGGACAAACAACTTCATTGATAATCCTGGCCATCATTAACGTTTCAGAACTGTAGAGGTGCCAACGTTATCGTTAACGTTTCAGAACTGTAGAGGTGCCAGCGTTATGTGAATTGTATTCAAAGCATTTACCACAGAAGTTTACCCCAGATAATGCACGCTGAAAGAGATATCATTTTATCCAGTTTGTTTCATGTGTTTGTTCTTCTTAGTTTATTTAGGATTTGCAGATTAAGGCTGTGTGTGGGGAGGACTGTGGAACGTTGTGTTCTGTTGACTAACTTGCCAGCTTTCAGTGGTATGGGTTCAAACTTTGTACAAAAAAAAGCCATTTTTGAGTTTTTCTACATACATGAATTACATGTCATGGACGCACCACTATATGGCACAAGAGTTATAGCGGGCAAGTGATACCACACTGTGTAATAGGATAATAAACGGACTGGATGTCTTCTCACTAGTTAGGCATGAATTTGGCAGAATTAAGGAAGATTCAAAAGTAACTACATGTATATATCTGACAGGATTGTGATAATGAAACACAAACTGAAGTTTGTAGAGAAGGGAAGTTTCCAAAAGTTTCACCAGACATGGTGTGGCCTACGTGGAAAGGCCTCGTGTGCCGCCAGTAAATACATGAACTTTACCACAAGCCCGTGTCAGTAAACAGAATTTAGTGTCTTTTAGTTTATATGTACAGGCGACTTAATGATTATTAAACTTTTTTAAAATTGTATATCTCTTATTTGCCTTTCTCTCTGCTGCAATGGCTCACAAGTCTGTCCTGGTTCCATGGCCCAATTGCCTGGCAGTGGCCAGGTCTGAAAGAACAGATCATTTTTAAATATACACATCATCTAAAAGCCCATGTCCTCCTGATTTCACATTTGGTCATCATGATATTGTTTTCAACGTTTTTTCTTTGCATTGCATAAAACACAGACAGGTTGAGTTTCTATGGTCGACTTTTCCGACCATACTGAAAAAGCTGAACACATAAAAGAATTACCATATTTGGAATCGGCACGATATGGGCGTTCAGATGATACTTATTCATCTCAAAATGGTCCCTTAGTTTGGAATGATATTCGTTCGGATTTAAACCACTGGCACAATCCTCTTAAATGTGTTACGATTCTGTATCATTAAATGTTATCAGTGCTCAGGTCCCATAACTCCAGTGCTAGCTCAAGCTGGCTTTTTTAACAGTTTATCTTCTTCTTTTCTTTGTCAATCAGTGGAGTGGAGTTTTGAACATCTGGTCAAACAAGATAACACCACCACCTGATTCTTCAGTTTGTAGGTTACACTGTATGACAGTGTTTCGAATGCAATTTTCCTTGATTACCGGTACCCCTGCGTACAAAAACAATACAGGAATACGTACAACATTTTTAAGAACGACACCTTGGGTAGACGTAAGATGTGCTTATCCCAGGCAAATCGGGTTTCTTTAGCCATAAAGCTCTCCAAATAAAACCGAAAAGAGCAGTCCGGCTACTGTCTTTCGGTGGTTCCCATGGTCAGTTTTGATACATGCTAGTTACTTCCTGGCTTCGATATCGGGCGTGTAGTAGGTGGAAAAGCGCGTCAGGAACTTGCCAACGGTGGATGGTTTAAGCCAGGCTGTCCGGTTCCCTTCGTCAATAAAGCTTATCACCATATCGTGTAAGTGAAACCCCCCAAAAGATTTAAAAAATTAAGCTGTTGGCGTTAACTAACACATACATAGTGTTCACAACACCTTCGTTTGTAACGAAGGACGAGCTTATGGGGGCGTCTGTGGTTAGCACTGCGCACGTAACGTGTTTACTGATGTGGCCACCCAGTCATACAGATGTGTTGTATCTCCGTGAAAGGCCTACTTGTACGTCCACACCTTTAATAATTTATTTTCTCATTTTATGACGTCACATATACGTCATTTATATATATTTGTATGTTATAATTTCCGGGGGAATTGATATATTTAGGCCTATACCTGATAAACGGTAAGTGTGAGTGCGACACAGCCTTGACCCAGTTCAGACAGCTACCTGACCAGCATTATAACACTTTTTAAAACGGAGAAATAAGAGCACTCCAGTAGGCCCTATAGGTCACAGGGACAGTTCTTCGTTATCTTCATGTTATGTACACCTGGCATGATTCTCAGTGCAACTGTCCCTTGTTTCTTCGACACTCCTCATATATTTATATGTACATGCACGTGTCACGTACACTGGATATCGCAAGGTCTCTGCTTGTGCCCGTGAATACGAAACATGTCCAGGAGCACGGATTCTTATATGACATCTAATCTCAACAAATCGTCCACAACTCGTGTGCGTCTAGGCTCGAACGCCCTTTCACGAAGCATTGTGTTTACGTAGTCAGCAAAGCTGTACAGCTGCTGTATCCAGTGAGAAAAACGTTGTTAGCAGTGAATACACTCACTTTTTTTTTAGTTTCTTTGTTTTTTTTTTTTTTAGTTTTTTTATTTTCTGCTCTAAATGTTGTATTGCCAAGAGGCTCGTTCTGCTGGACTGAAGGCTTACGGTTACAAGCACCGTAAGCCTTCGCACCGTACATACATCCCAGTATTGATGGCCTATTTAGACATATCACGCTTGTCTACCCACTAAAGAAAAACAAACAAAAAAAAAACCAAAAAAAAAAAAAAAAAACCAAAAAAAAATAAAAAAACCCCAAAAAAACAAAAAAGCATATACCACGGCGGCCAGCATTATTGTGGCCACGACCATCCGCAGGTTGCTGGCAGACCTTCCCACGTATGGCCGGAGAGGAAGCCAGCATGAGCTGGTCTTGAACTCACAGCAGCCGCATTGGTGAGAGGCTTTATTGTGCTGGGATAGGGCGCTAACCGACTGAGCCACGGAGACCACCAGTAGACTTGTAGGGCCAATTCAAGATAGCCTACATGTAAGTGGATGCATGTATACAGACCGCATTGACATAAGAAAGCCATTCGGGAACGTGCATCAAGCAACTCGTGGATCAAATCTTTTTCTTAGCCCACAAGATTGTGTAGACGATACATTTGGAAGGGAAAAGCAGGCTAGGCCTGGGCTGACGCGCGACTGCGCGAGCGTGTGTGGATTTGCAGGCCTGCTCATTTTGGGCACTAAGTGCCAAGGCCGTGGTCCAAGGTAGTCTACAGATGCATGGAAAATAAAGGCGTGCATATAATCAAAGCAAAATGCCCGAAAGTAACTAACTGTACACTCAGTTCACAACAGGGCATGTGATAGGCCTAGCTTAATGGTACAGAAAGCCAAGTCACAAACAGACTATATCTATAGCCTATAGGCCTGTACTTTTGAACAGTCAAAATGCAACCTGTCTCAACAAGTAGAGAGAAACCACCGAAAATGAGTAAATAAATTAAAACCGATTGACTTATTAATTAGGGAAATATCGAGGATGATTTTTGCAGCATCCGTTTGTCATTATTAATTAATTACAATCAAATATTTCATCCGGCGACGCTCGACAACCGGCATCTGCCGTGGGGAAAATATTTAAATTGATCCTACCAAAGACATTTACTGTGAGAGTTATTTCCCTTACGCCGTCGGCATATTTGATGGACACACATCTGCAGTAGCTTGTTATAGTCCCCAGATCCTGCACTGACCTCAAAGTTAACCTTTCTGATCTCCGTTCTAACGCCACTCATACGTTAAAATTAAAGAAAAGTGGGAAAACAAGAAAACGAACACTGATGTTAACTTTCTTTGGACCTGCACACGAGTTTGTGAAGGAGTCCACGGGTCAAGCGTCTAGATGGCTACAAGTCAGATCATTGGTTGTTTAACAGTGAGGTCAGATGTTCTAATCCACCTCCCGATCAAACGGCACAATCCCTTCCTGCGACCTATTTCAGTGGCCTACCCTGAAAGCCACATGGTATAGTGTAATATAATTTTTGTTCTGAATTCGGAAAGGTATTTTAAGATGCATGGGTGAAGTAAAAAGCCTGTATCAGGAGCTCGGATGACCCTCTGTATAGTTTAGCCGCTCGCGAGTTAAACTGGAACGAATGTCGGCTGTCGCATTGCTCGGTACCGGGTACGCAGTGTTGTTCTTTCTCAAGATGCTCCTACCTAGCACTGTTGAAGAGGCATCAACATATCATTCCTGCTGGTTGCGGTCAACTGGTGGACATTTAGTGGGCAAAACAGCGATTGTTTGGGTGCTCTGGTAAAGTTGGATGAAAGTCATCGTATTACTCTATAGGATTACATGTAGGTCTTAATTCTGGTCTCAAAAAATCCCAAAACATGTCCCGTCCATCAACAACGCGCATGGGCTCTTCTTCCTTTTAAGTTCCTCTTCCCAGTTCCAGTGCAACTCCAACGTACCTTGTCAGAGAAGCCATGTCGACTCGGCTCTGCACTCTTTGACGATTACGCTGTCTTCTGTTGTTTACAGATATGCGGTTACATTTTAATATTATTATGTTAACTCATCCCATTTCATGAAATCATTTAAGAAATCATTTTACATGCGTGTTATCGTCATAAGCACCCTTATGAATTCGGCCTTTTTTATTTATTTATTTGAATAGTGTTTTAGGCGGTACTTATACAGAAATATTTCACTTATACAAGAACGGCCAGCATTGTGGTGGGAGGAAACCGGGCAGTGCTCGGGGGAAACCCACGACCATCCGCATGTTGCTGTACCACCGGAGAAGAAGCTAGCATGAGCTGGACTTGAACTCACAGCGACCACATGGTTGAGAGACACCAGGTTTATTTGGCTACACTATCGCGCTAATCCCCTCGGGCTATAGTGTTCACTCGGCGTAAAACAGGGATGTAATTAATTGAAGAGTTGAATACGTTGTTTAGTGCCTTTCGAGGGTAACCAAAGTAAATTAAAGATTCTAGTATCACCTGGATATCTCCAGTGAAATGCACTCTCCTTTTGTTATCACCTGGGATCGATACTTATGAAAGTTTAGACATTCTGACAGTCAGTCATGATTTACGGCAGAATGGAGCGAAAGTGATCTCTTCAGGTAATAAACATACCTAAGGCTTGACAAGATAGCATATCAAGCTGAAAATACTGTCTGGGAGTAACGCCCGGCAATACTTTTTCTTAAGGATGACAGGGTAAATCTAATTGTATGTGTTGTCAGGTAGGCCCACAACAAAGCGCCGATTTACGCCCCATTCAAACTGGAAGTTTGTCATGAGACGTTTGATACATTTGATACAAAGGCTTGGAACCTAGAGGTCGAAAGGAGCAGTGAAATATTTCCGTATCCCGTCATAAAGTTAAACTGTTTTGACGGCATGACATGATCACATTCGATCCTTTCACAGAAACATCCTGAATGGATAGTTATCCTGTATAGAAGGCAGGTCATGATCACTTGACACACAGGTCACTTGATATCCAGCATGTCATGAACACTTGAGATCTTGACGGATCCAAACAGTGCGAACGACTTTGTACGGTCACTTGCGATCCTTACCGGCCACTTCCCTGATTACGACTTACCATAGGGGGATGCACTAGCATGGACACGGCTCTGTATAGCCTACAACAACCGAGGGAAGCGTCAGTGTCAGGTATACTTTGAGCCAAGGTCTCATGTGCTTAAAATACACTTTGCTTCATGATATAAAAAACCCACGTGGGTCTAGTGGTTACAGATGCATTTGGGTTCAAAACTGGCCGTCAACAGAGATTTTGTAGATTTTCACACTTATGGGGTCTTAATGGCAGTAAAGTGTGGCTTTTTGCGCTTTTTAATATTCTATGCACTCGTCTTCCACAAGTATGGTATGCACATGCGTATATTTGATGTACATACATATATGGGTCGTCTGTAACTTGCTAAAGGTTGGTGGTTTACTTCTGCCATTCCGTTTTCCTACAGCCATAAAAAGGGTAAAATTCTGAGTATAGCGTTAAACAACAATCAAATAATAATAATAAAAGACATATATAATATCACAAAATATGCTCCAAGAATCCAAGCTCGGTGTATTTCGTGCATCTAATGCCTATCTTTTCCAGTAGGATTACCATAACTTGGCGTTCGATTATAAATTCTACTCATGTAAATGTACCCAACCATCATGGACATAGGTACCATCATGGACATAAGAGCTGCCCTTGTTCAATACAATCTTAAGTCCGACAACTTTTTGGAGTACTAATTCAACACCTATGAGCCAGTGTTGGCCATAACGCGGAACAAACAAAACGGCATGGCTATTTATGATTGCGCTATAACACTGAAGACTTTGCCGACAACCCAGGTTTCAGAATGGAGCGATGTTGACAGCATTGTTACCGAGGCCCCATGCAAAAACACTGTGAGCAAGACAAGGAATTTACCAGCACAAATTCCGTGTCCAAGACAGGGATGGAATCCATGTGTGGATCGTGTGTCCTAGCCAGTGGAAGGCAAGCACCTTGAATCACAAAGTCACGTCCCGTTCCCTCACATCGTTGATGTCAGAGG
Organism: Acanthopleura granulata; assembly: GCA_016165875.1. NCBI lineage: Eukaryota > Metazoa > Mollusca > Polyplacophora > Chitonida > Chitonidae > Acanthopleura > Acanthopleura granulata. Next base: position 6,472,217 of record JABBOT010000008.1, read on the forward strand.
CATAACTCATGTCATTGCAACGTGAAAAAACAGCTGTGCGTCTTCTTGATGGGTCGCCGTTTCATTTACTTTGTATGGAAGCCCGATAAGCCCATCATCGCAATGGGAGAGGATCGGGAGTGATGTCGCAAATCTACGGTTACTGACTTATTTCCAGCATTAAACAGAAACGAATGTATCACTTAGGGCGATGCCCATCGGCCTTAACAATGTGCAATATTCCTCAGTCCATCGGCCTTACAATGCACAAAAGTTCCTCAGCCCATCGGCCTTACATTGCACAAAAGTTCCTCAGCCCATCGGCCTTAACAATGTACAATATTCCTCAGCCCATCGGCCTTACAATGCACAAAAGTTCCTCAGCCCATCGGCCTTACAGTGCACAAAAGTTCCTCAGCCCATCGGCCTTAACAATGTACCGTCATGTAAGTGATAGAACCCTGATTACAAGGTTAAACAACACGGTCAATAATATAGTCATATCATTCACATAATTTGTTTACGATCAAACTCATCAAATTACACTTTCGTCAAATGGTAACGACAGGTCCGAGATGGCCTAGTGATCTGGGTTACGTTTAAATATGAATGTAATCCTCTAAAATGTGCAGTAAGGTCACCAACCATCATACCTACAGGCGCCACCTTCCATGTGAAACCTGGAAACCCTGCCTTCAACTCATACCTGTAAGTTCCCCACCGCCATCCGCCTCACCCACTGCCCCATGAATACCACACGTATACAAATTACGCCCGCCACTGTACACGCAAGTTCCACCCTCGTCAAGCCAACATCTTATAGTCACACAATCCCACGGGCCGATCCACGCAACATAGTTCAGGGTCTTAACGGCTGATGACATGAATGCAATTATGAACTCTTTTATGAAAACTGTTGTGAACACTTTTTCCGTTGAGGCAGAAATTAACTTCTGACGAGAAAATAGGACGGATATTATCGATTTGGCAGTCGCATGACATTTGAAGAGAAAATTCAGCCGATTTGAACGCACGTTGAAATGGAATTGTGACGCGCAACAAAAGAATCGAGGGTAAAAAAGATGTTATTTGTTGTAAATTAGTTCAGTTGTGGAGCTGATCTCATCCATTTACTGATACACACTAGGGTTCCAGTGTCATGAAGTGACATTGTTGGCTGTATCGGGGTTTACATGGGCCGTTTACTGACGGTATCTTTTCTTTCCGAACGTGAAAATAATTAAATGGATTGAAAAATCGTCGGCATGTATTGTGAGCGGAAGCTCTCTTCAATTGACAGCCTCTTGTGTAAGTCTCCTACAGAAATCACTTTTCTTGGCATTAAAGCAGACATTCCTTGCGTCTTGGTTTGAAAGGATTTTGAGATTCCATCATAAACGTCTTTGGTGATCGGATTTACGTCCGGGGTATTAATCACAGGGCTTCAGCGAGAACTACCTCTGCCGCTGCTTCCCACAGTGTGGCCAAACTGGTTCAATTGTCAGAGCCTTGCCAGATGTTGTCGCCTCAAGTATTGAGTTCAAGTCGTCTGATACCTCGCCTTTATCCAGCTTCTCAATAATCTTCACCTGAGGAGGCGGAAAAGTGCGGGACTCGTTGCTAGAGTCAGTTCCATGAGGTTCTCTCAGCCTGTGGCATATTAGGCTCTTTACCACACGGGTTGGTTACGAAACCTTGTAAGTGAGGATCAATTTCAGGCTTCCAAATACCAACAGGGAACAACCTTGGACTACACGAAAACTGGTGTACGGTACACGTGGTTTGAAACACGCATAAGCTATCTTAAAACATACAGAAACTGATTTACAACACACGGAAACTGGCTTGAAACACACGGGGGCTCGGCATCTGACATGTCCATAAGCTGTACAAAATACATGTACATATCTAACGTTCATTAAATGGTGGACTCCAGCGAAATGCTTGCGTCAACTCGACCAGAAGGGACAGGTGGTGATTGGCAAATGTAAAAATGAATCTATCATCGCCACAGATAATTTCCTTGTATAGTTCATTTCGCTCTAACAAAGTTACACAGCAGTCATGTCGACCCTGGGGTAAAACAACTCCACATTTTTTTTTTTCTTCAATCAGATATATGACGAATATTGGGCGAAAATATTGTTAACGCTGTAACTAACTGTGATTGGCATGTGCGATGTTTAGGATAGTAGAATGTCTGGATTTTTTACAACATTTAGTAAAATGTGATATTCAAATATAACGGGTCTGAGATTTCTTGTATGACGGAACTATAATCTAATAAACGTCAAAATCATAATACGGTTCTCGTTGTATAAATTTCATTACCGCAGAATAACTTTTTCTCCCAATCCCAATCTGCTCATGTCAGGTAATATTTATTTAATACTTTGGCAGATCTGTGAGCTAATTTTTCTTTACCTATAAAAAATGTGATTTGATTTATTTCTATAATCCTGTTTCCGCTCTCAAGAACATTTTGACAGGAAGGACACATGCAACCTAAACAAAACCGCCGCTCCTGAGCATGCACATACCTAACACAGTGCAGCAGCCAGCAAGTGCTGGATTCGATCAGGTGATCGGAGCAATGAACTATAAACCGACGTCGTGTTGGAGACACTCACGGACACCTCTGTAAACTGCCGCACAAAACAACATAGAATGCGGACAGTGCTGATGATAAACACATTAGCGTCGAGAAGTCTTAACAAATTCTAAACCTTACAAAGGCATTTTCTTTCGAAGGCGAACCAAAATTATTCATTAAAGTACCTCAGAAAATGGACCGAGTTAGCAGATACCTAATGGTAATGGTGTCTGCGTCCCTACTCTGTAATGGATTATGCCTCTGCTCGAGCCACTGGGAAGAGGCGCAACACAGGGGTGAGGTAGTAGGTGTGAGCCATGTAAGGGCCTAGTGTTAAACTATAGTGGATTTTTTTGCAAGCGTTACACTACAGATGATGAATGTTGGGCGTGGTGGATTATATGTTTACAACAGCTAAAGTTGTACAAAATACAGTATTGCATATTTGGTTCTGATTTTACGTATAACTTAAAAAAAATACTTAAATTCAGTAGACGTTTCAGTGCAAGAGATGTTCAAATGAATACATATTTTAGGTTCAAAGCTTGCTCTTTTACAACTGTTTTAAAACAATGACTAAAGCAACAACCGTTCCAGTAAAATAAACAAGCAGAGCTACTTTCACACTTGTTCTGATACAAAAATTAGGGCCGACCAGTCAGGTGACCAGTGTCGTCACAAACGTTCTATCAGGATGGCACTTACCAGCAGCGGTGTCAGGATTAAGGTCTCTGACCATCCAGCCAAACAAACTATTAAACCCCGGAGTGATCGATGCACGTCGGCTTCATCCTGTCTCGGGTTCACTGATTGACAGTTATTTTGTAATGGCCATAAGTGATGAAACTTTCGATCTTGGGGGAAATCCCTGTTGATTGTCGAACTCTGTCAATGTCACCCCGCCCCAGGTCCGTCCGCTGAGCACAGCCTGTGTGGCATAATTACGACATATGTCCAGGGTTCAAGCTGTCTCATAGAGAATCTGATTAGTTGACGACTATGGAAGACCGGTGAGGCAACTCCCGAACCTTTCAAAAACGACTAGGCACGAGAACGCGAGTATACGAGATTAACACTAATCATGCGCGGATTTCATTAGTCTCATATTCTCTTTAAAGAAAAAAAACAAACAAACAAACGGAAAAAAAACACACCAAAAAAAAAACAAACCAAAAAAAAAAAAAAAAACAGGCCAAACCCCCACCCCCCCCAAAAAAACACGCGGCTGGATAACACGGGAACGCGAGAGTTGAACTAATTCCACATGGTTTTTTTCCGATCTCGCATTCTCGTGTTCTCGTGCCTCGTAGTGTTTAAAAGGCGCGTATCGAGTGGCCGCATGCTTCTTGCATACGAGACGAGTGCATTGGAATGCGCAGCATACATGTGTTACAGATGGCACGTAGGCAAGTAAATTTATACTCTTAAAGGTCTGGCGGGTGCTCTTCAAAATGAGACAAACATCTGTAAACAACACCGACTATTGCAACACATTGTTGTCCACAAGTGGAATACATTCTCAGAATGTCGATCGACAGGCAGAAATCATTTAAGAAGGATTTGATGGAAAACGTTTTTTTCAGGATATTAATATAACAAAAATATTTTGTATTTAACACAGCGCTGTATATCTGTTGGGATTTTTGTCAAGATTGTCATGTTAACTCTGAAATGGAAGACGTACATCAAGGGCTAATTTCCAAGTAAATATTAACTGCGTTATTATACCTCATATTGAATGGATAAGAGCTCATTTCAGTAGAGAGGATTGCACGAAGGGTCTGTGTGTAACTCGAGAGAACCGCTGTCACGTGACCAATGGACGCGATATTTGGAATTAAACCTTCAATCAAGATGGCGGCGTTGTGGCTTCTTGAAGGGAGAAAGCGAATAAAAGCATAAAACATTTAACAAAATCGGATTTTTCAATATAACGAAACAATTAAATGCACCCGGTTTTAACATTAACTGTAAATAATCCAATTATAAGTTTCAGATTAGTAATACTGCAGTTTAAAACGGTTTTTGAAAGACGGTGATTTAACTAAATTTATGTGAACAGGACATTTGACGTAATTCAGTTACCTACAACATTGTGACTATCACTGCTGCGTCCTAATGAGACGAAGGCCAATGTTTAGCAGAACTGACAGTTGTCAAAGACTGAACATTTCTTCATAATAGCATTTTTATATCATCATTTCTAGGTGAATCGGCTTATCTTTCAACAAAGATATTAATTGGGTCTTTTTTTATGGCTCTCAATTTTCGCCAAAACACCACATTACAGGAGAAGTAAAAACTCTGAATTGTTACCTAGCGAGAAAACAGGCTGTTTTAAACAAGCGCATGCAGTCCCGTAGGCGAATGTGCAGTCCGCGCATCTGCTCACAACATGGCACCGAAACATCGATTACGTCCCCTGGCATAACACCCACGCAAATGGGGTTGGCTACTTTCATTCATTCAATATGTTCAACACATCTATGACTTCGGCAGAGTCAGTTTTTAGTAAAAGCAGTCAACGAGTTTGTCGTTGTACAGTTTGTGATTAACCTATAGGTTAAGGCCAGAGCCACTATAGGTCAATCGTTTGAGACTCTTGTTAAGGTTCAAGATCCAAGCAATCAAGGATTTTCCCGCTTCAGAAGGCAAGCGGCAAATCCATTGCCAGTCAAGAGGCTGTTTTGTTAGTGAGATCTAATGAAGCGACCGCGGTGAAGATGTCGTCACAAGTCAGTCGCCTATGGATGCGTACACCAATGCTAGGCAAGGTCAAATACCGCGAGGTCAGCAGAAAGACACATCAGGACTGAACACTGACTTTTCTAACAGGGCAGTTTTAGTCAGATTCAAGCCCCACGGGAGATTTTTAATCGTGAGGTTTTAAACAGAATTATTCTGTCATATTTTGTCGTATTCTGTGTTCAGTATCTGTCTAGGCTGTCCATTTTACCATTCGTATTACACATTTTTCGTGGATTTATAAACTTTGGATATACAAGAAGATAGACAGCCCTTGGTAGTTTATGGAATGTTTCAGGAAGTATTCTTAATGTCCTCGAAAATTTAGGACCCGACCATTAATATCAATAAAATAAGAAAGATCCAAACACGACCTTGTATTGTTGCTAAGCTCCATACCCAAGAATTTTCCAGTTATATGTTATGAGAGGTGATTTATGAGTATACCAGCAACTGTTGGCAAGTTATTAGTGAACTTTCTCACGTGGGAGATACGTCAAATTGGTGCCGACAAAGTCCGGACGATATGTGGAAAAATAGTGTACGCACGATTTAATATTTAATATTTATATTGCATTATTGTTTAAATGCAAACATGGCACTAATATGAAGGCTGGCAAAGTGGGGGCAGCATTTTGTATCCCAGAACTTAAATATAGTAAAAGCTTCCGGTTATCCAATTTTAGTCCAGTATTTGCTGCTGAACTTATGGCTATTTTAACATTCCAGTATTTTGTGCTGGATTTTAATCCGAATAATGTTGTTATTTTTACGGATTCTTTAAGTGCTTTGCAAGACATAAGAAACCCCAGAGTTTCCTCTCATTTGCTAACATTCCCATCACGTAGGGCTGAAGTTATGTTTTATGTATTACAAACAGGCCATATCCCATTAAGTTCATATCTCCACAGGTTTAAATTGCGTGATTCGAGCCTTTGTCAAAGTTGTCTTGTTGACGAAACTGTTGAACATTTATTGTTTGAATGCAACAAGTTTACAACCCAAAGAACTAACCTTTTTCATGATCCCACTTGTGTAGGGGATGCGTAGACCGCGTACAGAACCTGTGCTCAATCCGGTAAGAAACGTGCAAAAAGTGTTCCAAGCACTTGGAAACTACATTGTCACTTGCCATTAGTTCTGATTTCTTTTTGTTATTGCTTTGCACGATCAGAAATCAGCTGTGCGTGTTTCTGGTTGAGTCCATTTGCGTTTGTGTGTTTTTGTCAAGAACTATATTTTTTGGTTTGTGTATAATGTTTCTGTGATGTTCTGCTGCATGATCAGAATTACTCTCTGCATGGTTTTGGTTTAGTCTACTTGCGGTTTGTACGTTTTGTCATGAGCTGTAATTTTGTTTTTGCTTATTTTTTGCATGAAATGCTGCTTTGTGTATAATGTTTATTTCCCTTTTCTGTAATGTTCATGACCACAATTAGCCTCTGCATGGTGTGCATTCAGCCTGCTTTGTGTCTTTTGTCATAAACTGTTAAGTTCTTGTTTAGCCATGAACTGTAATCCATGTTGTTGTATTGCCTTTACGTGACTCATTCCATTGAATGGAACGCCAATAATATAATATCTGTCTGTCTGTCTATGAAGATTATATCAGATGAAAAACCATTAAACACGACCCTTTAACATAATGCAAACCGATTGAAACATTTTAACGGCATCGGATTCGAAAACTTGTCTGTTATTATACCATGTGGGTATTAATGACGTCACACCCTTCTATATGGATTGCAATAATAAATTGCTCGCCCTCTATGTATAATATAAATGCATATGTCCATATCACTCCATATAGTGTATGATATGTGGAAATAAACCTAGTATAATGTAGCTGGTTGTATATGGCTACAAAATACAACCGTAGAATCTCCATAGAATCGAGTGCTATACAAATACATTTTATTCGGTTTAATAAAAAAAATCTAAAAAAACAAAACAAAACAAAGCAAAACAAAAGAAAACAAAAATTAAATGGAACAATGTTGCAGAAGAGTGTTAAAATCGCTTTTCATCTGACGTGAACTTCATATTTACTCGTTACTTTGCTTTAACCTCAGAATCACGTGGACATCTGTAGCGCAAAGGCGTTATCAACCACAGAGTACATATTAACCGGCAATCATGTCACCCTGACATTAGATACCCAATGGTTCTATATTATCTGCTGTATGGTGAATGAAAGACCCTCCAGCCTGTTATGTCCAGAACTGCAATCTGAACTTTCGAGGCAGTGCGTCAGTGAAACAAAAGGAAGCTGTATTTACGTATTAGCACGGGTTTGTAAATGGAAATATGCTCCAGTGGCCGGAAATAATCTTAAAATTGCGACTGAATGTCGGACTTGTGCTTGGTCTGCATCGGAACTTTGGCTATGGGCAGATCACGCCAACGTTATGTAATGCTGTGAGTGGACGGAGCGTTAATCCATCAAGTGGGATCTCAGCCACAGTCTGGTGTCTGAATGGTTATGTTTGTATCGATTAGCTATCAGTGGAAGATGAAATACCGCTGTGCTGTGAATTTCCCGTCGCTATCTCGGACGGTAGGGCACTCTGGGCGGGTATCACCTTGTGAACTGTATACGATTCCAGATCATAACATTACACGAAAACGAAGAATTTGAAGGAAATAAGATTTTTTACTGTAGTGCAAGGAATTTAGTCGGCCCGTTTCTGTGTGGTAGTAGAGAATTGCAATCCCGAACAACTGATTCCATGTATGTGCCAAATTAGTATGTGATGTTTTATTTACTCGCCTCATATCAAACACAGAGACACCGTTCTTTTTTACTATAGCGGGCTTACCCATAGATTATTATATATACAGGCTAAGCCCTAGATCCTACGTACTGCCAGCATTCGTATTTTACCAACACACCATGCTGTCCCTCTCAGTTTGATGTGGGTATCAATAAAAATTTATTCCCGTAGACCCAACAGTCTAACCTGTTCGTTGCCCTTTGCTCTCCGGGCGCACAGCATCTAGTAAATGCACACAGGTACAAAACCCCTCGAAGACAGACCCATTTCGAAAGTCATTCACGCCGGACTGTCCATGTAGATAACTATATCATCATTTTGGGGACCCGCTTTCGTGTTTGTTGACTTCCGAGCCTCGGTCGGTAAAGACCGACCAGAGCCGAGCACTCAACGAGTGGGCCTCCGAGTCTCGGTCGTTAAAGTCCGCCTAGTAGCGGCCCCCTAGAACGATGACGTAGTTATGTAAATGGCAAGTCCGGCGCGAATGACTTTCGAAATGGATCAATTGTCGAGGAGTTTTGTACCCGTGTGCGTTTACTAGAGGCTGTGCGCCCAGAAAACACGGGGCAACGGACAGCTTAGACATGTGGGTCTACGGAAATAAATGTTTTATTGACGCCAACATCAAACCGAGAGAGACAGCAGGGTGTGTTGGTAAAATACGGTTGCAGGCAGTGGGAAGGGTTCTAGGGCTCAGCCTCTGTAGCTAATAATCTATGGGTACGCCCGCTAGAGCTAAGGTAGGACATGTAGGTTGGTATATGCTGAACACGCATAAGTCAGTATCATTTTTCCGTGCTGATTTTAAACATAGCGATAGAATGTGACTCACGTTGTTCTACATACAGGGTCAGATATCATCTCTTGCAACGATGCTCACCCTTTCTATGAAAAACTAGTGCCTTCATTTTACTGATGACTGGTTTCTTTTTATAGCAGATACGTTTTATTGATTCGTGGACAGTTACCGTGGATTATTTTTGGTTTCCTGGCTGAAGATTTCCCATTTTAACTGATGTTTACCAAGGATAATTGCTCTGATGGGCACGTGATTGTTTTCCTTGATTTCCTGTTGATTCCTTTGTTGAGAACTGACGATCAAAATCGGAAAATCTCAGCTCTTCATTTGACTGTTCATTTCTCATTGCGACATATGATTTCACCTTTGACGGACTACTCTTTAATTTGACTGATGATTCTTTCCTTCCACTGACATTTAAATTGTTAAAATGTTTATTCGCCAGCCTATCAGCAAGACTAATCAGTTGTAAATATAACGGGTGATCCTATTGTGATTATTTTTGTGTGTGAACGAGATGGGGGTAAGTTGATAGGTCTCGAACCTTAACTGAAAAAACTTTCACAATATTCTGTTGAAACATTCAGTAGTGTCAAGTACCGATGTAAAAGGAAATGACATGTCTTAACAGCCTGTCGCCATTGCCTAACAGTTAACGTCAAAGATATAAGGTCAGAGGTTGTTAGCCTGCTGGAGGTTTAGGACGCGGTCCAGATTTTGGGTGCTCATGTCGGAATTCATTCATGGTCAGGGGGACACGAAAGCTAATTGATGCCTAAAGTTGCATCAGAGCATAAAATTTTGGATTGATATATGGATCTGTACTCGGCGGGCCAATGCTTTTTTCTTCTGATGCGATGGATTTAATCCCAGTAATAGGCTCTCGCACGCACTATATCCATTCCGGGTTTTATGGATCGTTTGGGATACACGGGATTAGCTAAGTAAATTATACCCTTAAACTTACGATTGATGATCAAGCAGAGATTTTATTATTAGGTTATTTCCCAATACACAGACTGTGATTATTGAACAAAATACATTTATGGTTAAGCGTTCCCGAGTTATTCAAGAACAACACCAGTAGAAGTCTAAAACACAGGTTGCTAGTTTTCTGTCTTTGGGACTAATATATTGCACTGTACACGTATTTTGTAGGACTGGACACAAATAAATAAGTAAGAAGTAAATTAATTAATAAATAAATACATCCATCAATCTATCTAAACTCCATCCATCCATCCATCCGAACACCTTGTGGATCACAGGGAAAGGATAAATGTATTTGTTATGTTACGGACAAACATCAATGAAATACTTACCCAAACAGAGAATGCACACTTCGCGAAACGATTACAGCCGTGTGGAGAATCAGATGCTGATTGCAACAGATAAGCATTCTCTACAGTCGTAACAGGCTGCTCCAAGATATAGGAAGAGAGATATACCTCACGGTATGGATGTCATATCACAGGCACCCAATTTATCGGGGCCGATGCTGAGGTTCTACATGGTTATTGGTAAAGCTCGAATAGGTTCTGAGCAAGCATTTTTAGATTGTTTAATGCTATACTCGAGAATTTTCACCTATATAACGGAAGTCAGTTTTATAGGTGGAGAAAACCGGATCGCCCGGCATAAACCACGGACCTCTGACAAGCTACTGGCGGACTATTTCACGTGCGACGTACAGATATATGCTGTTGTCACTCTGGCGCACCATATCTGAAGACAGCAGACATGACGGCTACTGGTGGCGAAGGCACCGAAGACACGAGACATGACAGCTAATTAAAAAAAGACAAAGACATGTAAGACACAAATATATTAAGCCTAGCGATGTCGAAGGCACCGAAGACACCACACATGACAGATAAAGATGCTGGAAACACGGAAGACAGACGGCTAACGATGGCGTAGGCACAGAAGACACCTTACATGATGGCTTAAGAAGGCGAAGGTACCGAACACACGAGACATAACTGCTAATTACAAGATGCCGAAGACGCGGAAGACATCAAACATTAAGGCTAACGAAGTCGAAGACACCGAAGACATCACACATGACAGCTAACAATGCCGAAGGCACTGAGGACACCAAGCATGACCATACACCATGCCGAAGACACCAGGCATGATGGCTTGAAGACAACACACATGATCGTCAACGTACCGAAAACACCAGACAAGGGGGTTAATCATGTCAAAGACACCAGACCTGGCTACTCATGTTAGAAGGCATCAGGTGTCACAGTTCACCATACCTAAGACTCCAGACATGATGACGTATCATGTTGAAAACACCAGACCTTACGGTTCACCATGCCCTAGACACCCGACTTGCTGAAGACACCAGCTGTGACGTGTGATCATGTCGAAGACACCAAACACGACGTCTAACCACAATGAAATCAGCCATGACTACTAACGATACCGAGGACACCAGATCTGACGACTCACCATGTCAAAGACACCAGACATGACCCCGTCAAAATATCCTATGAGTCATCATTGTCTAATTAAATGATACTGCTCCAATTATTTTATGTTATGTTATGCACAGGTATTCAGGCGGAAAATCGGCCTACCACTGATGCTTTAAATCGGTCCAAAAACGATATTTTTTTTTTATACATTTCGGATTTTTGCAATTTCAAAACATATAATATAAGAGTGTATATGTACTTGTAATGAAGTGCCAGTTTTAGTATCTCTATAGCTGTTTTAGTTAACTGAAAATGCACGAATGTCCATCCATGCGTTTGGTATCGACCCCTTCAAGCCCTAATTTAGGGATGAAGGATGTTGCCCTAATTTGCACAGTACTTGAGTTTCAGTGCTTCCAAACTTTGAGCAAAAAATCTGTCTGGGCCATTCCTTGACGGTTAAAACAATGACTTGGACATCACACTGATGTTGATGGAATAAATGATACTTCGATCGATCCTGGAACTATGGTATTGTTGGAAGCTAGCCTATTCATGCTGTTGACATTTTGTTTGGACGGAGAGATTTAAGGTGATCTTCATGTCTTTTTATTTTAAATACATGGAAATTTTACAACATTTGAGATAAATGAATTTATTTTTATATTGCTTCCAAAACTGCATGTGTGTACAATGCTTGTAGAAAGAAACAAAACCACACCGAGCCAAGATATGGTGTAACCTCGAACGGAAAGCGCACTTGTCTGATGACCCAGTTTTCAGTTTGGGGCCTGCCGATTGATTAGCCTACAGTCTAACACACTAAGTTAGCTCCTCGCCTACTTTGGGGTTGATGAATAATACAAAGTCTTTTGAGGCCCTTAAGTGCGAACTTCAGCTACAATGTACGTATGTGTCAATGTGTTTAAACAAATCAATGAAATCTAGGGCGTTGAGTTTTAGGTGAAATTTCAGGGGCACCTCGTTGAGACATAGGCTTCCGTTTGGCTCTTTCAAGTCTGTAAACGGCCTGATTTTAACTGACTGGTCTAACGGCTGTAAATGAGGAGGGGCAAATTAGCCCTGTACTGAGACACGTCAAGGGGCATTTCCAGTCGCTATAGGCGGTCTTTGGTCAACAGACGTAAACACCGAGAGGAATGTGGCAGAAAAAAAACAAACAAAACAAAACAAAACAAAAAACACCCCCCCCAAAACCCACCCCCACCCCCCAAAACAAACAAACAAACAAACAACAACAACAACAAAAAAAACAAAAAACAGAGCGGATCCTAGCACTAACTGACCGGGCCAGCAGCACTCAAGCATGAAGCTTAGGGGCCGAGACTGGGTCGTCCGCTTCGGCCAGATGGCCCTTTGGTAGTTGTTCAGTCCTCCTTGAGTGTTATCAGTTCATCAAACACTCTTGACAGGTGAAGTTATATTACAGCAACTAGAGGGTCTTTCGAATGAAGAGCTATACACGTTATTCTGTCTAAACACATTATCGTCCTAATGGCCCGTGGTCAAGGGGATAGTCCCTGACCAGTTATAGATTTTTGCCCTGATTGCACCAATTTTCATATAGTGGCTCTACCCGAACAGCAAGCATTAACCCGACAGACTTTGCTGCTTAAGTACATGAATACTGGATAATTTCCTTAAACGCTTGGTAAAACGATTGAACAGATAGTCCACTTTACACATATTTATCAGCATAACACTGTGGCAGAGAACGTATTTATAGGATATGGTTTGTGACAGAAGAGAAATTCCTTACAGGCGAATTTCTATGTGGCTTTGACTGTTCTGTGTTTCCGTCAAAGATTCCTCGAAGCACAGTATTGCTCTGTTCACCATGCCGTCCATTTTGCTTACATGAAGATGATTTTACTGAAAGCAGCAAGGATAGTGCGATGATTTGTATTTGACCAGTTAACATAACAGTTGACATATCGACAGTTAACCTCGTCCACGGTTTTATTCAAATTGATCACGACATTACTTCATCCTAAGTATTGAATTCCTTCCTCGGAATCGCGATTTGAGCGGGGTTAATTAAGTAAGGCAAACAGTATTTCACCTCGGAAAAGTTTCATTCGAGACTTATTTTTTAAAAATTTCAAGGCCTAAACTCAATCTGCAAAGTAACATGTACGTTATTGTATATAACGCCTGTACAAAATGAAATATACATGAAACCTGCACTGACTGGATGAAAAGTCTATAAGTGACTCTATACCATGCAAACTTGGAGGGAATTAAGATTACATTAGAAATAGGCTGTTTGTTCAGTCCCAAAGCACTTGTATAACTTTGGTGCTGGAACTCTACCACGCCCGCGTTATAATTAAAATATGAAGAACAAAACAAGGTAATCTTTGAGGTGGAATCGTGTCGCTCGGTTCAATAAACATGTGAGAATTGTCTTCTGGGAACTGGCTGCTTGGTTTTCCTTGGGCGTCTTCTCGGACCAGCAGACCTACTGTTCACAAATTAACATTGATTTCCGTTCTTCGTTGGGCGTGCTAGGCACGTGGTTTAGAATCTAGTCATCCACGAACACAGAGCTTATTGATATTGAACCATTCATGGCACCGCGATGCCCTAGAAACAGAAGGAGAATGTCGTTCATTGAGAGACACTTATTAAAACAAGAGCTCTCCTTAGCATGCTCCCTGTTCTCGCCTTCCTTCCCAACAAATGACTCAACACACAAGTTTATTGACCAAAATATATAACAATTTATGCTGCATTTCCATGGAGTGAAGACGAGTGGATTCTGTCATACCAAGTTCGGGATAGCTTGCCGTTATGCGTTTGGGTGGACAGTTTGGCTAAGTAGGAAGCACTTTCTAGTTGTTACATTTGTATTGTCCATTTGTGTCATGCTTTTAATCAATAAATTAGTGGTCGGATGAGGAAATTTCAAGAAAGAAATTTGACATATGAAGAACGTGATGCGGATCGATGTGATGAAAATTCGGAGGGCCCGGCTTCCATTGTAAAACATAACAGTCGGTCAGTTCCGATTCCTTTGTCCGTGTTCTCTGCGTCAGTATTGTGCTACCTCAGCGTTCACTGTGTCATCGTTCACTGCGCCCTGCGTCACTATTCACTGGGTCTGTGTTCACTGCGTCAGGGTAAATTGCGTCGGTGTTGACTTCGCCTCAGTGTTAACTGAGTTCGTGTTGGCTGCTCCCATGTTTGACAGCGTCAGTGTTCACTGTCGCCCGTGTTCACAACGTCACCATTCACTCCATCCATGTTCACTGAGTCAGTGTTGACAGCGTCCGTGTTGACTGCACGAGCGTTCACTCTTCACCGCGTCACTATTCACTGCATCTGTGTTCGTCGCGTCAGTGTTCAGTACCCCCTTGTCGACTGCGTCAGCGTTCCCTGTGGCTGTGTACACTGAGTCCGTGTTCATCGCGTCACTATTCACTACGTCCGTGTTCACTGAATCCATGTTGACTACGCCATTAATCACTGAGTGTGTGTTGACTGTTTCCGCGTTGATTGCCTTCGTGTTCACTATGCCAATGTTCACTGCATCAGTTAGTATTCACTGATTCAGTGTGCGCTGCGTCAGTGTACTTAGATCAAGCACTCAGTGCGTCAGTGTTCACTACGTCAGTACTCCCTGCTTCTACACGTATGATCAGTTAATTACCTTTCAATGACTCATGAGAGTTTGAAGATTATTCCTATAACCGGGGTGACTGGGGATTTGACGTTGGACAATATTGCTTGCTTACACAAATTGCTAAGGGAGTATGGACTCCTCACATTGATTATATACACTTATTATGAGGACATGACGCTTGCTGATCTGATGTATACATCATCTCCCTGGGTCACCTGTTACTCAACTCTGAAGACTCTCTGTCACGTGTTACACTACACTGGATATCATGTGCTCCTTTTCGCAATTAATCGTGTATCCTGTGTCACGTGTTGCACCAATGAGCTCCCCGTGTTTCGTGGTTCACAACGCTGAGCGCAGTCTGTCACGTGGCGCATGATTGTGTCTTACACATAAACAGTCATTTAAGGCTGAATAATTTAGCGTGTTTACACTGATTCCATTTGCGCCTTCATTGGCTTTAAACACCTTGAACGCCTTAATAATTGACTCGAAGCGAGTAACTGTGCAGGTATAAAAGCACCTCACTATTCCATGCCGTCAGTTTTATATATCCTTTCTCATGGTATCCAGTAATGCGCAACGCCCATCAAAAGGAGATAAATATTGGCAGCAATAGGTAAAGCAATGTTCTCCTTTATGAATGCTGCTGAAATCTTTTAAAAACCACTTTTGACTTTCAAAGTAAAAATGTGCACAGTTATTCCAAAACCAATAATTTATAACAGGCACAAGTTGTCTGCTATCATCTTAAATATCAGGTGTATTCTATACAACGTCACGATGAGACTCTGCACAACTTCATATGTAAGTTATTCTACCAGTAGAATGAATAATAAGTATTGCAGCAATATTAAGGCGAGTGTGCCAATAAAAGTATGTCTTTTTTTGCAATGCAGGCCATCAATACTTTCAAATTAATGGGCGGTTCTGTGGCGACTGAGAGAAATCGGTCTTTCTATTAAACAATTTTATAGTTTTAAAACTGTGGTCTTCAGCAAAGCATCCGGCGTCAGTATGTTATGACTGGGTAGCCATTAATTTTTGATGCGGTAATCTGCCAAACGATTGGGACTTAAAAGGGGCTGTAACGTGAATATCGGGTTAAGATTTGAACCACATTTACAATCATACATCGATGACCACAAGATAAAACACCGACCTCTCTAATGCAATATTAGTGTATTTACAAATCTGAATTTCCTTTCTCTGCATGTGCACCTACCTATTATTAGGCCATATGTGTTCTACGATCTTGCCAACATGGAATGATAATCTATGAATAGCTGATATGATATTTATGTATTTATGTATTTGTCTGGTGTTTTACGGTGTATTCAGGAATATTTCACTTGTGCGACGGCAGGCAGCATTATGGTGGGAGGAAAGCCCCGACCATCCGCAGGTTGCTGGCAGACCTTCCCACGTACGAACTGAGAAGATATGAATGATATTTGAAAAGGTATATTGAAGCTTAAATGCAGTGTTTCCTTTTTCAGGTAGCTTCATGCAGGTAAAACAGGTCTCTAGAGAGTGTTATACCGAATAGAACACCAACTGATGTCAAGCAATGTAAATCACAAGGGTCTAGCATGTGCGCTAGTTAGGAGATTCCTGGTCATTACGCTGAACCAATAGCCAGCTAGGCCATACTTACTGCATGAACTCTCTGGGAATGAAATGTCAACATTCCTTTCAGCCAGAATGATACAAGTCTTAGAGGAAATTACTGACTGTTGTAAGGGTCCGAGGACATTCCTGACATCTCCAAGCATTTGATTACATTCCCAACTGTTAGAAGTGTGTGAAGGCATTCCTAACAGCTACAGGTGACTGATGCAAGTCTTTGAGTACTCTGCTAGCTGGCACAAATCTTTGAGTACTTTCGTGACTGTCGTAAATTTTTGAGTGCTTTCCTGATTGCCGAAAGTTCTTGAGCACTTTTCCGACTACTGCAAATCTTTGAATACTTTCCACACTGCTGCAAATCTTTGACTACTTTAATGACTGCCACAAGCCTTAGAGTATTTTCCTAACTGTCGCAAATCTTTGAGCACTTTCCTGTCTGCTACAAGTCCTTGAGTAATTTCTTAACGGCTACAAATCTATGAGTACTTTCCTCACTGTTGCAAATCTTTGAGTACTCTTTTGACTGCCGCGAGGCCTTGAGTAGTTTTCTGCTACAAGTCTTTGCGTACTTTCTAGACTGTTGCAAAGCGTCGGGTACTTTCCTGACTGCTCCAAGTATTCCTGACAGCCATGTCCAACTCTCGTTACTCGTTACAGCCAGATTGGGGCATCGCCTTCATGTTTTACTCTCACGTTACAGATTCAAACATCTCTGACATAAATTTTATGTTCCTATGGCGCAAGTTCATAGGAATCCTTAGTCAACGTTGAGCAGAAAACACATCCCTACTAAAGACTGAAAGGTATTTCGCCCATTTTCTGAAAACCCTGGCTGTGTGTTGGAATGAAGCAGTCAAATAAAAGACCGTGTGGTGGGGCTTTGAATTCCCGGCGTCATCTGTCTCCGGAACTATCATTTGGGGTATACGGCGGCCATTAAATGTTAGGATAGTCGTCTCAAGGAAGGCCGCACAGTCAATCCCGTTTTTAGAACCGTCTTGGGGACGTAGGTTGTTGGAGAATGTAAGCTAACTGCGTGATCTCGGGTCATCTTGTCTAGACTCACCGTAAAAGGTGCACCATGATTACCCCAACTTATTCAGAATTGGCTACGTAAAGATGGAGGATTGGAGGACTAAATTAGCTACACTCCGTCAGCCCTCAGCCAGACTGTCGAGCAAATCGCGGTCATCCCTGTATCGAACTGAGGCCAATGTACTTCTCTCGATTTCACGACACACAGAAGAATAGGTCAGATATATCGCAGAGGAAACTTGCGTCCTGCTACATGGAGCCTTCCTAATGGAAGAATCAAAAGGCGTCTTGTTTACACCGTAACATGTTTCCACACAATTGACATGAATTGTTTCGTTTTTAATTTCGTTAGTAAAAGTACCTAGATTCTGTTGTAACGCAAATGTGAAGCAAATGAACGTAAAATCACTGCTATTAAGTTCTAAATCCAAATCTTTTCCAATGGGAAAACTACAGTCGTTGCTTTTATTTAAGCGTTCAATTCTGCACGTATGGGTTTTGGCCATTATTACGTCAGTAGCGTAAAACATATTAAAACTTGACAAATGCAAGGGTCAGTCAATAACTGCATCCTTAGGATTGTGCTAACAAACAACATGGCCACATGTCAGTCAGTGGACACGGAAATAATCCACAATTACTCACAATTCAGCGATCTGTAAACTCACTAGCCTGCCATTTTTTCTTTCATTTTCATAAAGGAGAAGGTTACTATTCTGAGGCTTTACCCAAAGGAAAGTACGTTATAAAAGAGTGAATGTGTTTTAAAGACAATAAATGCTTGTCTTAATTAAAATGGAAACAATCTGTCATAACATTTTCGTAAAGTTACGGGTATAAGGCCTGGCACTTAGCTGTCAGGTGTTCTCACTATAACATATCGCTCTTATTGGCCGTAATATAATCATGTAAAATAGCTTGTGAACCAGACACAGACTAGTTGTTTCTCCTATCACGTGTGTTTCACCACTAAAGCGGCTGTAGTGTTAAAATCAGCGTAGAAATACCGGAGTTAGTGTGGTAAAAACGCGGACTTTGTGTACGATTGTGTAGCGATTGCCCTGAGAAAGCCGATAACTTTGGAGTTGAGCAACAGTCAAGGCTTATCGTAGACGTTACTTACGGAAACCAGCGATCGTTATAACGCCGAGTATCGATACTAACAGAAATATAAAATAATCATACGCGTTATTTACGTAAGGAAAAGTACTGCTCGTAAAAGCCAACCACATATCCAAAGATGTCAATTCTCACATCTGGTTAAAGTAAAGAATGCACTTTTGCAACATACCGTTGTTTCCTGACAGGCATTCGTGTTTAATATTTTTCTCTGACTAGCAATTTTACGGAATAGTCTTCTGACCTCTTTACTAACGATATGTCAGTACGGAAGAAAGACGCTTTTGTGCTCACAGAAGTCCATTTTGAACGGTTGTCGTGCTGGCGAACAAATCAGTCAACTGTGAATCGATAAAGAAGAAAGTAAACCAGCAATTACTTGGCGAGCTGCCTCAAAGTCCTTTGCATTGTCAATAGTTAAAAGGGATCAGCAAATTTGTACCAATTTTGTAACAAATGTTTGAAAAGGAAAGTTTGATTGGTGGAAATTTCTAGAAACTAGCTATTGGATAATTATGCAATGTGACCAAAAAAATCGTCTTTTCAGAATAGTTTCTAAAATACTAAGGACTTTCCTGTGGGAAATTGTTTTATCTGATGGAGTTTGGGACGCTGATTCCGAATATGCAAATTTTTGAAAACCGGAAGTGACGTCATAAAAACTGACAATGGGTGTGTCTCCATAACGAATGAAGCTTGAGACGCAGTCTTAAGGCCTAATATCATCCGAAGGCAAGGAGACAAATTTGACAAGACTGGAAGAGACCTCAACAAACCGGAAGTATTACATACCAAAACAAAATCGCCATGTTTGCAAGTCTCAAAATTGAAAAACTTCTGCGGCTAAAATGCCATGGCCGAAGTGCTCGAAACATAGGTAGGTAGTAGGCCTGGTGATTGTCTTTTGTGAATAAAGGATTGGAAGCTCTTGGTCGCGTGACTTGGCTGCCATATTGAGTTGATAGGAAAACTTTTGAGAGGCATTTTATTCCGAACCCCAAATACAACTGACCTGAATTTTTGCATAAGTAACAACTGTTGCCTCTGAAATATTTGGACAGAAAAAGAATGCAATGTGCGAGCAAATAACCGGAATCGGAAGTGATGTCTTTCGAATTTGAGTGTTTTAAATATGCTACCCGACGTAGTTTGGCGCCCTGATCACGAATCTGGTCTTATTTCTTTCCTACAAGTTTGGTCGAAAATCGCTCTCAAAGTGCGAAACCCGCAATTTCCCCCATATTTACAGGTAACGTGAGAGAAGATGGTTAAAGCTATAAAGCTCAAAATCGCTCAGTGGAAAGTGCTATATATGTACTGTATGTGTGCTGAAAATTTGAGCTGTCTTAAAAATGCAGGATGTACAGGGCTTCAAAAGTTTACAAAAGGCTGATTTACTGTATTTAGCACATTTTTATCTAGATGCTCTATAATTGATATACAATGAATTCGTGTTTAGGATGAATGTACAAATATCATAAATATGCTACTAGACGTAGTTTGACGTCCTGATCACGAATGGGGTCTTATTTCTTTCCTGTGATGTATACTTTCGCCGCTAATTGCCATCAAAATGGGAAAAAGCGCAACTTCGCCCATATTTAGAGGTCATGTGACAGAAATACTTTACAGCCATAACACTGAAAATCCCCAAGTACAAATCACTACATATGTATGATATGTGTGCCTAAATTCGTTGTGCTGTGCTGATAAAGAAAGAACATGCAAGGATTCAGATATTGTTCACAGGCCGATTTACCACATATGGCATTTACATTTATATGCATGCTACATAGTGTACGTTGAATGTATTAATGGCTCAAAAGAATGTATGCTTTCTAATTAGGTCATCCATAGTGCTAAAGCATGAAGACACTATTTAGCTGACACAAAGTGACGGCACATAGTCCGGGCTTGAACCCTAGCATTGCTGCTTTAGCAGCTATATTTATGATATAAATATCCTAGTTTTAGGTGAATACAGCTTGCAGCTTACATACAATTGGAAAGTATACCCTTCCATAATGGGACAAATAATGGGCGATTGCTCTACTTAAGGATCTGAAAGACCTGCTAACAATTTGTTAAACCAGTTACCGATGGCATGTTGTTCATCGAGAAAATTAGAACAGGTAGAACATCTGTTAAATAGTTACATCATAATAACCGCAATAATATTTAGTGCTATTAACCCATTAAAACAGTATAATCCGCTACAAGTACAAATTTAAGCTGGACAGTGTAAGGCAGAGGGTTAAATGTGACGATATGCAGATATTGTAATATCTGTTGACTGAATTCCACGATTCGTTTGTCCACCCACAACATATCTGAGATGCCTTGTTCAAGGAGTTTTTCACTTTTCCGATAATTCACCTTGAAAATTTTGGCTGGGAAAAAACTTTTCCTGCTACAATGACCTTAAATCCTTAGAGTTTCACTTTGGAATTCCTTGAATCAAACTCTCGAAAAGCATTTCTTCTTGGGAATAAATTCTGGAAAAGATCCATGATGTCTGTGACAGATTCATTTCACATACTATGTACAACTGATTAACCGTGTCACGCTCAATGCTGTCCACGCCGTTCGCTCTGGGGTTCCCGCCCAGTCTATTTTATTAGAATTATGCGGTTTAATAAGAGTTTCTACGTGAACAGACAAACCGGTCACCTGTCTAAAGACTTTGGCTGGACGTAAGCCACTCACAGTAACAGCTGGTCAGCACTTTTCCCAGCATCGTTGCCAGAAACTTCTCTTCTGCGTGACATGGGCTCACGTTTTTTCAGCCCGTGTGTTAATGACTAATTTGGCCGGGGATCAGTTCTTCTTCACCGACCCGGTCGGGGCATGAACCATGGTGGAATTTATCGTTGAGTTTGGATCTTCTCTCAGGGCCCGACTTGGAGTCTAGACCGCTTATCATCAGGCCAATTACTTAATTGATAGGAAAAAGCGATCCATCGATTCAGAAACGTGTTATTGTCAACGTCCTTAGCTCCCGCTACGAACCCCTTGGATATTTCCATTACATGTACTGGAGATAGGACAAGAACAGTACAATTCAATATAACCCCATCCGTGCTATTGCACATGTGCCGCCAATGCGCGGCTGGGGAATCCCCAGTGTAACGGTCGATGCCTCCCACCGGTGGGTGGCGCTTCTGCGGAGTTAAATTATCATTTCTCCTCACGTTATATATGATGGTAACGGCTGGTATTTTCCATACGCTTTGCCGTGCAGGTTTTATGTCACATTTATTTATTTCATTGGTGTTTTACGCCGTACTCAAGAATATTTCAATTACACGACGGCGTGCCCTCTTTAGGGTGAGAGAAAAGATGTAGAGGGTGTAGAGCCCGGGTGGGGGGGGGGGGGAAACTCACCACCATCCCTAGGCTGCTGGCGCACCTTCCCATATATGGAAAATTCTAGAGTGTGGCGATAAATAAAAAATGCCAATCGATCAATCAATCAATCAACCAATCAACGCCAATATATGCTTAAGAATTCCTGCTTGTGTGCTTAGGAATATCGATTGGATGTATCAATATTTCATTTATTTTATTTATTTATTTGATTGGTGTTTTACATCGTACTCAAGAATATTTCACTTATACAACGGCGGCCAGCATTATGATGGGAGGAAACCGGGCAGAGCCCGGTGGAAACCCACAACCATCCGGAGAGGAAGCCAGCATGAACTGGACTTGAACCCACAGAGAATGCGCTTTCGGGGTCATTGCGCTTCAATAGCGCGCTAACCGACTGAGCCACGGAGGCCCCCATCAATATTTCCCAATGCTCTAAAAGCTGAGCGGCTACAACCACAGTCATATACGGCTTACGGTGAAAAATTGACAGATAATTATACATGTAATAACGATGATATCAATACAGGCATCACGCTGACGCAAAAAATCACCATGCATTCTGTAGGAAAAACCGTGGACTCGCTACGTGCAACTATAATAAATCATCACAGTGACATAAGATTCGTCGACGTCGGTTAGAAAGAGGTATAAGCAACAGCATTATCGTCACTTCAGACTTACAGTCTCTGATGGGTATAGCCCAGATTCCAGGGTTGATAATTTCTGGCACCAGCTTCCTGGGCATTGGCTGAACACGTGGAATGGTCTCTGGTAACATTCTGCACTGGAACTTGAGCTTCATTGTGTGAATCCTAAATGACGCTTATTTCAGGCCGAGGCAGATATAAGCTAATATAGCTATTACAGCCCCGTCAGAGAGAAAGCCAGCCTGAGTTGGACTTGAACTCATAGCGACAGCATTGGTGCACTGCTCCTGAGTCCTCGCGCTCCTTTAGCATGTTAACCACTCGGTCACACAAAAACTTCCGTAAAGTACGAAAGATCCAGCTTAACAAGGGAGAGAAACTCTCCCCAGCCGACACGTATACATACACAGTCTTGGTAATGCAATTACGCTGAGTAAACAGAGGAAACTGTTTACCACTTCACTGATGTGGAATAGGCTTAGAGTCGGACGAACTACACATGACTGATTGGGTGGTTTTGACACTGTTATATACATAGTAGTCTAAAACGTTCCAAAAAGACCGTGTTCAGGCATATCCCCCTGTTCATGTTAAGGGTTTTCGTGTATACCCGAGGTTTAATTGGACCGTTGGCCTGTGGACGCCGTAATAAGCAGTTCCTCTCTCCACGGATTTCCACTGGAAACGATAAAGCACGGTCGCAGAAGAAATCCTGCCCAACTAGGCAGGGCGTGAACGTGACATAAGTTCCGCTAATTCGTCGACAAATATTGTCCAAATACTGATAGCAAATGAATGTATGTAACCACATACAAACTTGCTCTTTTATCCGACACGACGGTATCTGTTTGCCCGCCGATATTGTCCGATGTGACAACATGGATTTACCTATGTAAACATCAGTTTCGCTCGCTGGAGCGGCATCCCGTCCTCTGGGGCACAACAGGCAATTATTGCCCAACCGTTAGAGCAGCTATACCTCACGCGGTACCAGATATATAGCAATTTTAATTAGAAGACAGTGGAAATAAATTGTTTTAATTTGTGCCCGGAAATTGTTGAGAGCTGGATATCTGCTGGGTTATGTGCCTTTGAGTTAAAACTTGTTTTCATTGCACCGAGTGGTCACAACTGACTGACTAATAATCAATAGAGTGATTTATCCAACCATTCATGAAGTACGCACCTACTTTTCTCTGTGTATTTTTATTTTCCATCAACCGACGAGGACTGATATTGTACTGGATAAAAGAAAACGCGTAATGCTGTTAGATCACAGAAAAGACACAAACAAAAAAGCCTCCATAAAAACCTAGTACTTTTGACAAATGAAGAGTAACAAATATTTAAGTTGTTCAAAACCTTAGCTGACTTTCACAATTACACTGAAAACATTGATGTGTTTGCCAGTATCTACTCTAAAGTCAAATGTATGTAACAATTGGGCCAAGTCTGTTTCGTTTTCAGGGGAGACAATTTACCCAGTGACGGCAGAGAAAGTTGATTCGCTTGCAGAAGCTTGGTACAAGCAATAAGAAGGAGTGTAGAGAACAGCACATTGTGTTTCTAGAAAAAAGATCCATGAAGGCGTTTGAAGCTCTTTCATGCCTGGTTCAGATTTCGTCCTTGTTGTTTTTCCACAAGACAATGGTAATCGTACAGACAAAGAGCTTCGTATCGAAACAAAATAGACACGTAGGCAAAGACACAGATGAAGCCGTACGCGCTCAGCTCATTAGCTCTGTTGGTGTGGGTTCGTTATGGCTTTGTCTTGGCAAGTGTGTTTTCATATTAGAAATTACAGGAAATATGTTATACCTGAATGGGCTTACCGTATCGCAAATTCTATGGTCCTTGAACTGTCTGTTTATTGATTGCATCAGGTGTTCAGCTCTCTGCAATTACACTATACACTTCATCTGATACCCATTTCCAGGATGCCTTTTTGCCTCTCCGTCCAATCTCAGATCAATGTCAGCCTATAGTTACTTTACAGATTACGTGTTTAAGCCAGTGCAAACTCCATTAAAGCGCCAGTCACACCTCGCAGATAATCGGCACAATTCGTAGATTGGTCGCACGATAAGTTGTGGGGAGCCTTGTCATAGCCAGCAATCGCAAGGCGGTCGGAGTGATCACACCTGCATGCACAAAAATTAGTTGCGATCAAAAATTATCGTAAGACCTACATGTACATTTGGCAAGTTAAAATAACCTGCGATCGAAGAATCGTTGGTAGTCACCGTAAATCTTGGAATGATCGAGCCGTCAGTCCTGGGTGATCTTTTCAAACTGAAGTGATATTGGAGTATTTTTGCATGCACAAAATTAGTTGGGGTCAGAATTTACCGTAGGATATCGTTTATCGTCGTACATCAATTACAACTATAATACGGGCCTTGTGATACGAGCTCTTTACGACCATTGCAAAAGGTTGTCATTACTCGTATGCAAATTTTGTTATCGTATGAAAGACTACAGCATAGGGAGGCACGATGTATCGGTAACGAGGCACAAATATGATTTTTAGGGTAATCAGCTAATGAAAGAAAGCAATCACTTCAGGTGTGACTGCGAAAGATTTCTGGGGTTTGAATCTTGGTAAATGGGCTGAGAGTGACCACGATCAAGAGGTCGTAGTTGGTCCTAGCTTTGTATGGTGTGGCTGAGGCTTAAGCATCTGGATTCCCTTATCAATCTGAAGCAGCTAAGAGGTGATATAGAGATTACTCCGTTTAAAATTCTCGCATATGACGTTGAATCAACAATCCAATCCAATTAATCAAACGCATTCCGATTTTTGTGCTAAATTTTTAACAATTGGATAATTTAGGGCAGAGTTGATTCCTAAATCGTAATTTTTTAATCGTGGTTTTATGCTATTTAGTGGCCGTCGGCGACAGTTCGCATTTAAGTCATTTGTATTGGTTACACCTCATATAGCAGGATGGAACGTTTGGTGCCTAACACTTTAATGGAACCATCAACGTTATGGTTGTTGATCGCAGGGAAATCCTACCGCGTTTAGGTGCCAATTCCGTTCCTGTCAGTCTACCTGAGATTTGCCGACGGGAGGTAGACAAGAAACCCCGAGTGGGGCTTATCATTAACACAGAACCAACCTGTCAAAATTAGACGCGGGTCTTTGAGCATGCTTGGCAGCTTGTCAGTAACTAGGTATTACCCCGTGGTGACTTTTGTGCTCTCTTGGAAGGGTGGGTGGTTGTATGCCTAGAGGGTACATGGGCAAAAATATTGCTGCTGGCGGGCCAGTCTTTCCTCACCTGTCAATCAACGGTGTCCTCCTATTTGTTTTTTTTTTAATCTAAGCTGTCCAACAAAAGGTGTGCTATTCCACTGGCAATCGATTGTGTTCCACTAATGACGGCATTTCCTCAGTTCACAGAACTCTTGAACATGTTACTCTTTACACTGTTAGAAACGTTCGTGTTTTTACGATACTAACACTGGTATTTCTCGATGCTTTTACCACCACAGCTTTGTTATTAGTGTTATTAGTTGGTCTTCAGTAAACGTTCCATATCAAAAAAAAAAAAAAAGTCATACATAAGTCAATGCGAAATTATGTACCTGACATACACATATGTATGTAAGTGTAAAATGCATCATGAACCTGAAAAAAAAACACCGTATATTACATGTATAATTATTCACCCCATGAATACATGTACATACATATCCCAACTTTTGCTACTCAAGAATATATGTGCAAGTCTGTACCAAATAGTGTATCTACCGTACCCATCACCAAAAAAAAAAAAAAATCACCCCGAACAACTTTCACAGGGCCTTGATTATGTACCTAGGCAATTGGTTGTCAAATGTACCGCTGGAAGCGAACTGTTTATCTAGAGAAGCATGCATAACATGTAGGCCAGAATTCCAGTAAACGTTACAGGTAAATAAACCGTTATTGCCGTGTGTACATATAACAATGAAGGCAGCACAACTCGGTTAATGTCTACAACACTCGGATATTGATTCCTTCCATTTCAGAGACACTGTAGATGATAACTATACACGACCGGTGCTAGTGTCTACATTGAGGCTTTAGGGACGGCTCGATGACTTGGCCCGAAGGCCTTCTCATGTAGATACCTAATTCAGTAGCTGGTGGAATTTTCTCAACTTAACTCTTCTGCTCAATGGATGCGACTAATTCCCTTGTAAGTGCATATTCATTCTTTCCTCCTTTTTTCTATAATTTTTCTGTGCTCTCAAAGGCCCTCAGATGTCTTTGATGCTGGAAAATTAAAGAAAAATTCCACCATTCTTACCGGCTTCTGGTTAATTGGAGTCGAACCTTTTGAAAATTCTCAGAAGTTTTTCTCACCCCAGATATCGAAGCAGCTAGGGAATCACTTTCGAGGCCATTCTTTCACATTGATTTGGGAAAGGTCAAAAAGCTCAGACCACAAACGAATTTTCTTTAGTATTGAACCAATCTTCTGGGCGGTTGGACACAGAGCGGGCTTACGTCTGAGCACGTGTTAAAGGTCGTACGCCGTAAACCGACGTAACGGTGCATGTTCAGCCATGCTTGTGTTAACACCCACGGCGTTCAATTTTAGCCTTTTCGGATAACTTCGGCAGTTTTCGTATCACTGCGGATGTGGTAGCGAACTGGAGTTCGCTCCACAAAGCTTATAACGTTTTCGCACCCCCTATCCCCAGCCACCCCTACTCCCCCCAAATAGTAGGCCTCGAAAAATGCTGCTGCCTCCAGGAGCGTGAACCTGCTCTCCAGTTTTAAACTGTAGGTGACGATAACGATGTCTAATCTGCTCTGTTTGCTAAAAAGGGTTCATGATGGATAATGTTATTATCGGTTCGTTTCGCTCTATAAATTTGTCAAGGAGTCAATGTTCGGTTGTTTGTTCAGTTAGTCAGTCATATATATAGAACCGTTGCAAACGTTGTATCAAATGCTAGCGAATGGCACCACTTGCAAGCTGTCTTCTCTTTTCTATTATCATTATTGAAATTTTCCCATATTTGCCACAAACATGTATTCGCACCATTTTTTCTCCCATCAAAGTGATTTTCTCGGCCACTGAGGCGAGATTTAAAGCCAGATGTCGCTTCCTGCTTCATTAAATATTGCATTGATCTGTTGAGCACTAATACATTACAGCCATCCAAATGGCAGACTCCAGCTCCAATATGGCTGCGTCTTCTCCACATTTAACAGATTCGGACAGCTTAAGTATGGTAATCAATCTACTAGGCTATGCAATATTTGCTCTCAAAATCAAATGAATATTGATCTTACAGCACCTCCGCCGTTACTCATTTTTCCTCCAAGGTCACGCTGAGTGAACACCCAGGCTGCGAGGGAAATACATCCGCGAGAGAAATGGAACTGTTTTTATCTGACCGTCCTTTTTAAATACATCATTGTCTGGCTCTATTTTTCAAAACATGTTCTACATGCTGGAACTTCAGACTGTCATATACATAAAAATCTCGCAGTTTTGTTTTACAATTTTTTTCGTGTCCTTAGGAAAACAAGAATAACTTTTAAATACAGAATAAGAACCCGCCTTGTGCAATACTAGGCAAAACAATGTAGTTGGCTCAGATGGCTTGGAATAAAACGCCTGCAAAAATTGTGTGTAAGAGTGTAAATCCTGAAAGTGATTCGTAAATATTTAATTCAGGTTTGACTTTTTCACTAAGAAAAAGCGCGTAAAAACGTATCACAACAGGCTGGGTTTTCATCGGGGATGAAACACTACCGATTGTTACCTCGCGAAGCAAACTGTTCCAGAATTTCATGTTAGTGATTCCTACTTCATAAAAAAAACGAATGGAGAAAACTGCTATTGAATAATGGGGCTGTGTTATGATACGAATACAAGATCCTTGAAGAAATGCCATAAACCAAAAGTCTAAGGATTAAGCGAAACTCGCAGCAGATCTTGATCTCCTAATGTGGAGTCATGTCGTGAAAAACTGTAACGAGTATTAAAGCAGCAAGCCTAATAATCGCTTTTTTTTCAGTGAAAAACCCTTTTAATGAAATCCGATTCACTGTGCACGTTTTCTGGTCCCTGGCAAAAGCCACAGATCACGTTAACTTGCAAGAGTACATGTGTAAAAACTGGAAGGCATTTGAGTTCTGTGAAACGTAAGGGACTGTCTGTGGAAAGCATTGTCAATATTTAAATTCCATTCTAGACTGAGCTTCACAATTAGCCATCCAACTACAGAGTAAAGACTCCAGCTATCTTCCAATCCACTAACTCTAGCTCTGATTGTCGTCCTTTGTATTGCGTCGACAAAACCAATCTATTTTTTTCTCTCAAACTCTACCCGTCATCAAGCATCGCTGCAATACTTCAAGGCACACAGTCTTGGGCAATGTGGGTGAAGTATTCTAACAAGACAAGAGGAGCTACTGAGTGTTGTTCCGGTCTGTCGTAAGACAGGACTAAGTGATTTTCTTTAGTCGACTCTCCAGTGTTACCCGGTGGCACAACGATGTTAGGGCTGTCAACCATTCGACCGGATGCTTGAATAAGCCCATATAAAATGCAACCTGAGACATTTTAAAGGTAAGGAACAAACAATGTCAAATGTTATAACGTGTCCGCGAACCCTCTGGTAAACACATTAACTTTTGCGAGTAATGTTAACGTGACGTAGCTTAAAGTAGAACACCGACTTTTAGGGCTTTTAAAACGAGAGGAACAAATAAACGGAAACGCAATATACATTATTACGTAAGTTGAGGAGAAAATATTGGGTACCTTTGTGATTGTTGTGTCGAGTTTTTGACCACAAGGGAAATCTAGGTAAGTTAGGGGCAAACAAAAAATACAAGGCTTTCAGCGGCAGTATTCACACGAACGATCTAAAGGTTGAATTGACTTGACAACCTTCGCTTTTTTGTGTCGTGTCACAGTCTGTGAGGTGTTCAGATTTGGTGTGTGTTACAATGACTGTCTGTGTCCTCTGCAGGAGTGGTGTGTGTTATGGTGACCATCTGTGAGGTGTGTAGGTGTGGTGGGTGTTATGGTGATCGTCTGTGTGGTGTGTATGTGTGATGTGTGTTATGATGACCATCTGTGTGGTGTGTAGATGTGGTGTATAGGTGTGTATGTGTGTTATGGTGACTGTCTGTGTGGTGTGTAGGTGTGGTGTGTGTTATGGTGACCATCTGTGAGGTGTGTAGGTGTGATGTGTATTATGGTGACCATCTGTGAGGTGTGTAGGTGTGGTGTGTGTTATGGTGACCATCTGTGTGGTGTGTGTTATGGTGACCATCTGTGTGGTGTGTGTTATGGTGACTGTCTGTGTGGTGTGTATGTGTGGTGTGTATGTGTGGTGTGTGTTATGATGACCATCTGTGTGGTGTGTAGGGTAGGTGTGCGTTATAGTGACCATCTGTGTGGTGTGTGTTATGGTGACTGTCTGTGTGGTGGGTAGGTGTGGTGTGTGTTATGGTAACAATCTGTGGTGTGTGTATGTGTGGTGTGTGTTATGATGACCATCTGTGTGGTGAGTAGGTGTGGAGGGTGTTATGGTGACCATCTGTGTTGTGTGTAGTGTGGTGTGTAGTGTGGTGTGTAGTGTGATGTGCGTTATGATGACCATCTGTGTGGTGTGTTATATGATGACCATCTGTGTGGTGTGTAGGTGTGATGTGTGTTATGGTGACTGTCTGTGTGGTGTGTATGTGTGGTGTGTAGGTGTGGTGTGTGTTATGATGACCACCTGTGTGGTGTGTAGGTGTGGTGTGTGTTATGGTGACCATCGGTTTTTTGTGTAGGTGTGGTGTGTGTTATGGTGACTGTCTGTGTGTTGTGTAGTGTGGTGTGTGTTATGGTGACCATCTGTATGGTGTGTAGGTGTGGTGTGTAGGTGTGGTGTGTGTTATGGTGACTGTCTGTGTGGTGTGTAGGTGTGGTGTGTAGGTGTGGTGTGTGTTATGATGACCATCTGTGTGGTGTGTAGGTGTGATGTGTGTTATGATGACCATCTGTGTGGTGTGTATGTGTGGTGTGTGTTATGGTGACCGTCTGTGTGGTGTGTAGGTTTGGTGTGTGTTATGGTGACCATCTGTGTGGTGTGTAGTGTGGTGCGTGTTATGGTGACCATCGGTTTTTTGTGTAGGTGTGGTGTGTGTTATGGTGGCTGTTTGTGTGGTGTGTAGGTTTGGCGTGTGATATGATGACCATGTGTGAGGTGTGTAGGTGTGGTGTGTGTTATGGTGACTTTCCGTGGGGTCTGTAGGTGTGTTGTTTGTTATGGTGACCGTCTGAGTGGTGTGTATATGTGGTGTGTGTTATGGTGGCCGTCTGTGTGGTGTGTAGGTGTGGTTTGTGACCGTCTGTGTTTTACGCCGTACTCAAGAATATTTCACTTACACGACGGCGGCCAGCATAATGGTGGAAAGAAACCAGGCAGAGCCCCCTGAAAACCCACGATCATCCGCAGGTTGCTGACGTTCCAGGCGGATGCCGCGAAAAGCTAAAAGATCAATTAAAGTGCGACTAAGATATATACAGCTGTTTTCAACCCAGAAGTTACCCATGGTCTACTAGATTTGAACTGGATATCATGTCTTGATACCGACAGTCGTCCCTGCGTCAGCTAAAACTGTTGAATGCTTCTTCCTAACATTGAATTCATTGCTGTTTATATACTAATATTCCACACACTACTTTGGGAAGTGGTGTTGCACGTTGTTTTGGAAATGGGTATTGTGATCATCCATTTGGCTTCATATTACCGTCTGGTGTAGGTATGGGATGACGGTATTAATCGGTCTTCTGCTGCCTGGACAAGGAGTCTCCGAGGCCGGGAGCCTTTGGATTGTTTAGTGTGAAGACAACACTGCACTTAGAGTAGTATCTAAACAATCGACGCTTAATAAATTCCAAATGACATCAGTGCATTTTTTACCTTATTGTGTAAAGGTTTGCTCCTGTTTGAGCATTTAGATAAATTATTGTGATTGTCTGTGTGGCCTGTGAGATACATGCACAAAGGCACTGTGTGGCCTGTGAGATACATGCACAAAGGCACTGTGTGGCCTGTGAGATACATGCACAAAGGCACTGTGTGGCCTGTGAGATACATGCACAAAGGCACTATTTTGCCTGTGAGATACTTGCACAAAGGCACTACTGTACATTATATAAATGCTTTAACATTTTTGACATATTACAACGCCATCTTTAATTTAATCCAAAGATGTGCTCACTGGTGTCACATTAGTTTACGTGGATCTTATACACCTTCCACACCTGAGATCGTCTCGGTGACTTTTGGCAACCTGCCGATGGTTGTGGGTTTCGGGCTGTGTTCGGTTTCTTCCGACCATAATGCTGACCACGGTCGTATGAGTGAAATATTCTCGAGTACATGCACGCCGTTATAAAAATCAAATCAATAGCAAAGTATATAATGCGAAGTAGTAATACAGGTTGAGATCGCACTTTTCCCAACTGAACAGCTCAGGTGTTTTATAGGTTAGCCAAGAACTCTAGACATCAAATGAGTTGTGGTTTACATCTGTTAATCAAATTTGTGCCAAAGTTATGAGTATGCTATATTTTGAATTCTTGTCGTTTCGAGGAAATGGCTGAAAGTTTTGAGATTTATTCACCGTAAATCAAGGTTAGTGTCCACAGGTGAGACATTGAAACCGCAACGACAAATGTGATCGCTTTGTTTATAGGAGTGTTTGTATTCCCTGGTGAACCGTTCAGGCATATCCCCAATTTTACCGAGGCGATTAGCTGGGGTTTCAGGGATTATTTAGCCTAAAGTGGGGTTAGTAAATCTTCCCACACCGAATCAATCCTGTAAATTCTTCAGAAAGGCAGTTTTTGCCGCAGTCGGTAGTCGCTGCCCTCTTGATAGTGCGTGATGTGTTCCAAATAATGTCTGCCTGCTCGACAAGGCCGCCGTCTTACAACTTCTCACCAGGATTTGTTTTGAATGCGTATGTGAGCCTCTCTATATATTTATTTATGCACTATACATAAAGTGTCACACTTACTTGGTGAAATCCGGCCTCTTCTCAGTTTACCTCAGTTAGGGTTTCATTCCAAACTGTTCAGGAAAATGCTTAAATAGCAGCAGCTGAAGGCTTTCTACCACCAAATAGCTCAGCCAACAATTAATTATAGTGATTTTTAATGAAAATTAGATGTAGGGATTTTAATAGCAATTTAATAAATGTTACTGGTCTAGAAATAGTGTCAAAATCCAGATTTGTCGTCATATTAAACAGACAATAACATAAAAACAACGCAAAGGCATCATCCTTTTCCCCGGCTGGCTTATTACCACTGTGTTATGTTTGGTGTCAGTATTCTGCGATTGCTTCACTAGGTCGGTGTCATGTCTGTTGCCAACATACCGTGACTGATTCACCACGGCTGTGTCACATTCAGTGTCATCATGTCATGTTCACTAAGGATTTGTCATGTCTAATGTCAATGTACTGAGACTGGTTCTCTTAGGTTATGTCATATTTGATGTCAGCATGCCACTATGGCCGCGTCATGTTAAGTGTCATCACACCGCAGTGGTTATGCCTATTGAAAATAATAAAGTAAAGCAACGCCCATGAATGAATATACTGAGCAATGAATAAATGGACCAACAATAAATTAATTCAATTATTCATACCTGTTCTGAAAATAACATTGCCCAGTTTGCCGGTCAGTGATCATGCTTGATTTTGACACCAGTATGAAGTTTATGAATGATATTCTTTCACTAAAGTTTCTTTCTGACCATCTTAAGAACTTTTACCAAGCATAGAAATGAACCATGTTTCAAATATCTGGTAAGAATCCATTCTGAGGCCAAATATTGTCCCGAAAAGCACTGTTTCACTCTGTTTATTTGCAACTATTGCTTAGTATCTTGAAACACCCATTTTGTTTTTTTTTCTTCTCGCAGGTGAGAGAGAAAAACGTAAACATTCATAAAATACACGCCATGCAACACTTTTGCACAGATTGCCACAATTTTAACAGGATTTTGCACAATGCTTTTAAAACATATGCAGAATCACGGCCAAGTGAGAACATACTTAACGTGCTGGGTCATTGTTGTCACCAGACCCTGTCACTGTATCATTGTGAGCTCTGGCTAGTTGAACACCTGCTATCCGAGAGAGCGATTAGGGGGCACGGTTCACCAACAGGGTGTAAGTTACCGTAAACGTAATTGCCATGACGACACGTACTCTAAAGATGCATCGCCATGCTAGTTACGTAAAAC
Source organism: Acanthopleura granulata (assembly GCA_016165875.1). Lineage (NCBI taxonomy): Eukaryota > Metazoa > Mollusca > Polyplacophora > Chitonida > Chitonidae > Acanthopleura > Acanthopleura granulata. The sequence continues at coordinate 6,506,249 of JABBOT010000008.1, forward strand.
ATTCACCCTCTTCGTGAAACAAACCCCAGCGACATAACATTACTTGTTGTTGAACTTCAGCTTCTACGTCATTAGATAAATAGCAATGTCTTTCACAACTGCTTTGAAAATGACATGCTCTAATCGTCAACTCGAAACTTTATACTGGCAAACCTAAACTACTTCTGCTGAATTCTGGCTTTTACAATGTTATCGTAAACTACACGAGAAAAGCTGCGTACACACTGGCTGAGTGAGAGAGCGTGGAATATAATTTAAAAAAATTGAAGTGTTTTCAATTTTTCCTTGGTCATGGAAAGGTTTGCTTTAAATTGCTGCACAGAGAAGTAGCTAAATTAAATGTAAATTTTGAGTAGTTACATCGCAATGAACTGGCCTAATAGCGTCATTCAGTGAATGTTGCAGCACAAAAGGGACACTAATCTGTATTTAATTACAACAGCGCTAAGGAGACATCCTTCTGCCAGCAACTCGTGTACTGGCAAGCTCCGTGATTTAGGGTCCCTCCCGAACGCTACGTTGTGAAGACATGTCCCTCGGGTAGCTCGCGTTTGTCAAAGTGGTGAGAATGTGTTGCTAACTCTTTCCTGGGAATTCCCTCGGTAGCTCATACTGCCAGCATGTGTGTAATGCTTGTGTTAGCTAGCATCTCAGGGCTATCATTCGTACAGAGATATTGGGTCTCACATCGTATACGATATGTAGCAACATACATTAACATCCACAGGATCACCAGCATGTCTGTTAGCCCACACCTCAACGCTATCTACTGTACAGAGATATCGCCTCTCACACGAGTATAGCTAATGTGGCGACATACTCTTATCTTCACAGGATCACCAGTATGTCTGTTAGCCCACATCTCTGAGGTGTCTGCTGTACAGAGACATCATCTCTCACCTGAGTACACCGTCTGTGGCAACATTCTTTTCTGCGATGATATTTATTTATTCTGTAATGTTAATGTGACAGCTTGTTTCAGGTTCTTTAACAGCGTATTTGCATTTAGAGGACTGCATGAGATTTTTAAAATGTTGCTCACCAATAATTATCCATTTCAGTCAGACCTGGAAGTCTTCAATCTTTAAATCCACTACCTTCATTCAAAGACCAGTCTTGGAATGACAGTATAGCTTTATCAGTAAAGAGCGGCGTCAAAGGGATGGTATTGAAATTAGCCTGAAAAAATTTTCTTAATAGCTTTTTCAACTATACAACACACCGTACCATCTATATCTTACTCTAATTATGTAATGAAGTCACCATATTTGACCACTATGAAGAAGCCTTATAAACGTTAATTCTCTTTTGTCCATCAAATACCTGCGAATCTCCGAAAAGGCATTGTGATACTTTGAACAGACTCTTAGGTTGGTACACGAAAAATCTGCATTTTTCAGATCCCCAAAAGTGATTAGTGACAGCTTCTACCGGCACTGTCGTCGACATACCCGGTTTGTATAAAAAATCTACAATACTACGATACCCAAACTGGCATTATAACAATAAACAGTTTCGGACCAAAAAACCCCCATTCAAAAATCACAACAGGATGTCACAGTTCAAACCTGAGCAAAACCTACAATCCATTTTGATAATTTAAACAAAATTGAACAAGGGTGACCCCTTATAATGATCTCTTAACACTTTCGCTACGATTCGCCGCTCACAGCCGCTCAAGGTCTATGCTGAGTGGCCTGGCTCTCCGGCATAAGCCACTCTCATCGGCTCGTTTAGTTACCATTGTTCATTGCCTTTGCTTACCATTGTTCCTGACTGGTAAACTTATGCTCGAAAAATCCCTTATACAACCGACGAATCCCGGATGGCAGAGTTAAACATCCCGTACAGGAAGGGTTAATTCATGAAAACAACCATGTGCTTGAAAAAATATGTGTAACGTTTGCTTACGTGGGTCTGACCTCAGATGGTTGAATTTGGGACATTACCTACTTTAAATGACATCGTGACTTTTGATTCGGAACATTAACACATATAAAAGAGTGGAGGCTACAAATGAGTTTTCCACCGATCGATTGAAATAACGAGTTAAGACTTCAACGTCTCCAAGGCACATCATTTGTTAACTCTTCTTCAGGGATTGTAAATATAATTGGGATGAGAGAAGACTTTTTCCTCTCACAAATCATCCACAGTTAACGTCCTACATTCATCCCGCCTCCTCAACCGTAGAATTTCCTTTCTGAATTACCGTTGACTTACTCTATTTATTTGCCGACAGGATTTCACGCTGATTTTAACTAACCTACCTCACCGACCAGAATCCTAGTGCTCAGCTATTTCACTATTCTATGGTTTCTCTTTCTTATGAGGGCTGGATTTTGCTAAAGATATGTTCGCCTTCGGATTTAAACAGTCGACCTTGAGCTCGATGGAAGAATACAGAAGGGAAGTTCGTCAACCTTGAGCTCAGAAAATTTGATCAGCTGTTCCTCGAACAGAACATCTCGAACAGAAATGTGACAGGTCCCCTGGTGGAAGAACCTATGAACAAGTTTACCGTGACCTCAACATAAAGATTGTCGATACCGAACTGCGATGAAAAACATCTTCATGAATATCGATTGCAAAAAATTAACTCTTGGAGATTGTATGAAGGCAGGCGAATAAAGCCATACTTTGAAAGAAATCTAATCAAGCTACCGAAGTGCTATTGGTCGTTCAAGGCTTATATGAAATCTGTGTTTTTCTTTCTCGGCATCTACGTCATGCTCACCCCTGTCTGTCGTCGGTATTCTCTATGACGAAAAACGGTCGCCATGTTTTACAACTTGAAACATCCCAGAATGCCCCAGGTTATAAAAATAATCAGTTATTATTAGGGAACCTCGTTTTACTTTGTTCATGCCTGGTGTCTTGGGCATATGATGTCGCTCTGCATCAAGACCACATTGAATTTTTGCGCACAATTTATAATCGTGTACATGATGTGTACATCAAACGTTTGGGGTTTCTTGGAATAACTGACATAAAAAGAAAGATCAACCAATGCAACAGGTGTGTTGGATCCCTGTTTTATAGTTAATAGCTGTGAATTCGCTTTGGAGCATATATGATGAGAGTTGATTGGAAATCTTTCTATTTTTTTCCGGAATAAGTATTCATTTCAGAAACAGATGACAAAATCTTCGTGCTTCAAATTCATTACCTCTTAAAGGTCACACTGGAAATCAAATGACGGCTTTATCTGTAAAGAGCAGTTTCAAAGGGATGACATTAAACTGATTTTTTTACGCGAGGAAATCTCGTTGCTAAAGATAAGAACTGGGGTTAATTAATTGCTTTCCAGCTACACAACACACTAGTGGATCCATATCTTTCTATAACTATATGCATATGATATGGTAACCATCTGTGACGACGATGCAGACGCTTCATCAAAGTGATCACTCCTTCGTTCATCAAATGCCTACGAAATCCTGATAATTTTTACACCCGCACGTTCATTGTGGAAACCCGCGTGTAGTGGCAAACACTGGAATGTGATATCTGTGGCGCGTTGGTGGTGCGCGTTTTGGTCATTTACCAAAACGTACCTTTGGACAAAGGTTACACGTGTGTATATATATTTGACCCATTTTCAGAGCAGCTAATATTAATTATACATAATCAATAAAAGACTACAACATAGAGAAAAATACCTGAACAACGCCGACAGTGTGATAGTTTGCAAATGGTAACACGTTACTGTACAGGTTAAATCCGATCTCTTCTCAGTTTACCTCATTCAGGGTTTTATTTTCACTGCCCATGTACGTGTTTACGAAGTTACAACTTATAACCCCCTACGCACCAGAGAGCAATACACTAGACATCACTGGCCTAGTGGTAGTCAAAATGCGGACTTATATAAAATACATACACAATAACATATAAATAATACAAAGGACCAGGTATCGGAGGTTCTTAAACATCACATCACAAATGTCCCATTAATGTCCCATTAATGACCCATTAATAAATCAATCAATCAATCAGTCGATTAATCACTGGACAAATAACCACTCAACAGGTTATCGCTCCGTAACTGTTTTTGATTATGATACGAAATTTCATCTTCATTCATTATATAAACACTATTATGACGAGGCATGCCCTCGAAACGGACAGAAAGAAGCAAGAAAAGGAGGATAAGGCGCTGATACAGTCTATATGTGCAATAGGGAAGTGGGTCAACCAGCATGTTGACTAGGAGGTATAGAAGACACGATCCTGTATATTATGCATTGCTACCTTTCGCGACCTAGCATTTACTTTGTGAAACAAAGAGAAAAAGTCTGATCATGAGATGATCTCTTACCATGCAGACCATTCTCATGCTGGCTTCCTCCCCGGCCGTATAAGCGGTAAGATCTGCCGACACCGTGTGGATGGTTGTAGCTTGTCCTAAGTCTATGTCCGGTTTCCTTCCACCATAATGTATCCGTCGTCGTGTTAGTGAAATATTCTTGAGTGCGGTCTAAAGTAGTAATCAGATAGGTAAATACTGTATTAAAGGCCGATGGCTGTCCTACATATAATTAAACAATACCAAATATTCCAAGACAAGGATGTCTGTAGCAAACAGTTGTCAAGTTGGTGTAAGTGGGATTTAGTTCAGCCCATTCTGCTTGAATCTTACCCACTTGTGATGGCATCATGACTTTTGATCAACACTGATGCACTGTGCCGGAAAGAACGGAGTCGGGGAAGACTTCCTGTCAAGCCACTGCCGTCTTAAACGCTGCCAAGGCTAATCCTGTGTCAACACTTCTTTCGAGATTGTAAATCTACTAGGTTGTGGGAGACTGTGTTGTTAAATACAAACCAGATACCACGGCTTCAACTAGACTAGGTCCCTGACAGCCCTACTTTGCCAAAGACATCTTCGCCCTGGGAATCAGACACTTGAGGAACAGCTGGCGGAGAAATACAGAAAAGAAGGCCTTTGATATCTGTGTCGCGCTGTAGGTGCGCGTTTAAGCCGATCACCTGTCAGCCGAACAGGGCTGTGACGTGTCTCCTGGTAAGCTATCGTTCATGTGCCCATGCGAATAGGGGAACAAATTTGGGGTGACCTCAACAATGATAAACGTGGAGTTTCTCGAACTGGCAATAGAATATCTTCATGTATATTAATTGAAAACCTTTAATTGTAACTTGGGGATTGTACGAAGAACGGAGAAAACGACGATTCAATAAAAACTGTAATCAAGCTAACGAAATGCTTACTGAGTGTTTAATCTGTATCTGATTTATTTATTTGATTGTAGTTTTCAGATGTACTCAAAAGTATTTCTATTACGGCCAGCACCATGGTTGGACGACCGGGCAGAACCCGGCCTAAACCCACGCTTGTCCGCAGTTTGTTTCCAGACCGTCCCACGTATGGCAAGAGAGGAAACCAGCGTGATTATTCTGTAGTCGAAATGCTGGCATTTTCTTTGAAGCATCTAAGTTTTCTTCAGTACGGTTTGTCGTCTATGTTCTCTATGAAGAAAAATATTGACCTGTAATATACGTTGCTCAATACTTGGTTCATCGACAGCTGTGAATATTACTTTTTTTTCAGTACAATAGCAGAACTCTTTTTGAATGAGATTTACTTTGGTCTTTGCTTTGTTAGGAAGCACCAAAAGACCCAGACAATTAAAATGATTGAGTAAGAAAAAATTTGTTGTTTGTTAATTAGTTTCGTAAATGAAACGAAGATTAAATTACATGGCTGGTAAAAAGAGTTTTATTAAATAGCCGCTTTGTTAAAATGTTAATGGGTTTAAAGATTTAAACCGTGGCTTTAACCTGCGCAGGAATCACCATCACTTCAATATGACGTGCATGGTATGTGCATTAAATATCTGACTTGTCTTCGAATAAACGAGAACACCAGCAGTAAAAATCCCAAGTATTATTTCCTGCAATGGAAGCTTAATTGCTCTTCAAACATAACGTAACATGTCTATTGGAAACTGGTTCTATAGCTGATAGATGTTAGTTCTTTTTGCAGCATATTTCACGTAGATTGCGAGGAAATTTTTCTGTCTTGAAGCTTGTCATCAGTAATTATTTATTTCAAAGATGCCTGGTCAAATCTTCGTGCTTAAAATTCATTACCAAGTGAAGGGCACGCTGGGGATCAAAAGCATGGCTTTATCTGTAAAGAGCAGCTTCAAAAGGATGCTATTAAATTAGCGTTTCTGGGCGAGGAAACCTCGTTGCCAAAGACAAAGACTGCGAGGTAATAAATGGCTTTCTAAATATACAACACACAATGTGATCCAAAGCTTACTGTAATGGTGTGATAGGGGTAGACATCTGTGACTATGATGAAGGAGCTTCATCACAATGATCTTTTCTTGGTCCAAGACGTCCATTGTGGATTCCCTCGAGTAGTTGTAAACACTGGAATGTGATATCTGTGGAGCGCTGTTGGTGCGCTTTTGGTAAATTGCATGTACGAATTGACAATGGTAACGCCTTTATTTATTTATTAATTTGATTGGTGTTTTACGCCGTACTCAAGAATATTTTACTCATACGACGGTGGCCAGCATCATGGGGGAAGGAAACCGGGCGGAGCCCTATGGAAACCCACGACCATCTACAGGTTGCTGGCGGACCTTCCCACGTACAGTCAGCATGAGCTGTACTTGAACTCACAGCGACCGCATTAGTGAAAAACTCCACGCTGACGGGCCAACCCCCTCGGCCACAGAAGCCCGGCAAAGCCTTTCAGTTTTAGACTAACTTTCAATGTGCCGTATTAGGTGCGAGCATATTAATTACCAACAAAATATCTTCAAAGGCAGTGCATGCATTATTAGAGGAAATAATTCATTACAGAAATATAAACGGGGATTCTTAGTCTACTAGCAGAATCACGGTTTATAATGACTGGGGCAACAGAAAAGCTTAAATTAAAAATATAAGAGGCTGTTTGGAACCTGCGCGTCGTACACGCATCATGAATGGGAATAATTGGTAACACAGACATATAAAACAGACAAAAGTGAAATGAATCAATCACTAGGATACTATTTCATTGAGCAATGTGTATCCAGTACAGTTGTGTACTAGTACAAAGGTCTGTACAATTCAAGCAGCACGGCCATAGCATCCCTTCCCCACACTATGCACACACTCCATACACAGGCCAGGGCACAGAGTAGAGCGTTAATCTGCCCAGCGCTATTCAATGGCAACACAAGACAATGTCTACAGCATTTTATTGAACGAAAAAACAATTATCAGATTAACACCAGTTCTCGGCAGTCGTATTGTAGTTAGCTAGAATTTTCATAAAAAATGGTGTCTTTATTAAATAACGGAACTGGAATTATACAGGTTTGAGCGGTAAGCTTCATCCAGTGTGTACGGCAACATGTAACTAAAGTTTGGGACTTACATGAGAACAGACAATCTGGCGTCAACCATCCAGGGCTCATATGTCCATTACGTGATTGACCGAGACTGGTGAGCCGCACACGGATAATCCCAGTATCAGTGTCAATAGGCCAGTTCAGATTTTATCCCGAATTACCACGCCCACTCACCAATTTTCAATCTGGGTAACTATGGTATAATTAATAGTCGTTATTTGTGCGCATGGCTAACTACACTGTTTACCCGCATCGATATTAGTGCTATGCACAAATAACTAATGTAAGCACATTAGAATTGTAGCTACATAAACAGTAAGTGACGTCATTCGTGTCGTCAAACTAGGTCGGTCATCTACTTTATATGGACGTCTGACGTCTGTGCGTGGTATTCAGAAATACTGAAATTATTCCACACATTATGGAAGGAATACTAGCATAACTTCAAGTTACGTTCTGGCCTAACGTATGGTGACAGTAAACGTCACACAGGAAGCCCAGCCCGCTGTAACGTTACCACTTAATTTAAAAACAACTGCGTCTCAAGGTTTCGTAGATAATGTTTTCTGGAAATAGTAGGCCTATAAATTTACCTAATAAATTGACATTGTGCCAATTATATGGTGTCCTCTTCGTTGAGTTGTTTTTTTTTTCCCCGTGATTATTCACGTCGTGATCTTTGGCCGTAAATTGGCCACCAAAACTAGCCCTAAACGGAGGTGAGGCGGTGCCCAAAGCTGATGAATTAAATAGGTTCAAATATAATATTTTCCTAAATTTTTAATCCTTACAATTTCAAATCATATTACAACGTATTTTGGCCCTATGTGCATTTCGGCTAATTTGAAGCAGTTTTGGACCCCTTCAAGTCCAGACTTCAGGAAAATAGAAGTTTTGTATACTAGAACATAATTTTCTCAAGACCTATATCGCAATAGTTATAACCTCACTGTAAAAGATATTTTGGGGTTTTGATTCGAAAGTTCTAACGTTTACCTTGATCTTGACCAAATAAATATGATTGCTTTACTTGAGTTGAAAAAAGAGTAGTGGATAGCACTTTTCTTTAACAGCACATCGTGAAATCATAAATGGATATGTCTTTTCTGTGTAAATCAGTTTTTGTCTTTAATGCATAATTTCGACAGAATAGAAACTGATTTAGAAATGTTTGTAATATAATTCATTAAGAATTCATGCATCATGAACTGTTGATTTGATCTGTGTGATATAGACTTTTTCAGTGATGGGCCTAAATTCCGCATTAACTCCTTTTTGTTCTTTATACAGCAGGCTGGTGGAATCTTTATCTCAAGGTCTCAGTCCGAAAGGGACAGGCAACTCACATAGAACTCTCGTTGTTGACCTTCACAGGGTAGTTTTATCATTTAGAAAGGAAATAGTTCCGTTCCTCACAGGACACCACCGATGCATACATTCGGTGGCTAATTTCCGAATGTCATGCCAGCTCACCACTATTTATCACTCATGATTTATGACGCATGATACCACTTTTCCATACCTCCGGTCTCAGAAGATACCATTCTGACATATTGCACTCACGTTTTACTCTGTAAATGTCGCTTAGTCGTTTTGTCATTTGTCGATATAAACAGTTTCCTATGAAGTAAATCTCACTATGGCCTAGGCGGCTCGTAGGTTTGCTTGAATTGCAAAAGGTAGGTTTGCTTGAATTTTTAATCATATAGGTTCGTTTGAATTGTCAGACGTAGGTTTGACTGATTTGCCAAACGTATAGTTTTGGTGACATTGCTACGTTTGGTTGAATTGCCAAACATGCTCTGTGACGTTTGGTTGCATGGAACTTTCCAAAGTGTGCACAAACGCAGTTTTGGCAGGCATTACAGATGCATTGGTTTACGAAGTCTGTAGGCGTCTTGTCGGGGTATATACTGTACACAACCCGTCGTCCTTAGGAAACTAGTGCCGTGCATGAATTTATCGGCTCTCTGATCGGGTAAGGACGTAATCAATTCCACCCGCACGTACTGACGATGTCAGCTAGTATGACCAAATTCACATAAGAGAACACATGTGTGTAGTACTGACCAGTTATGAAATATTCAAACCATGGTTGCATAAATCATTCAGACCATGGTTACATAACATGGGAAACAGTCCCTGAGTTGGGGCAGACGAAAAGGGGCAGATGCATAAATGTATGCTTAGTTGCATTCACGCACGTAAATAATGCTGTGTTTTAATGGCTGGTCTTCAAGAACGTGAATCTGTATTGGCTAAGCTTAATCTCGTTCTCCTTCCTGTTGGCGAATTGGTTGTGGCAATGAAACTTGCCTTCAACTTACATGTATATCCTCTTTCTAGAGAGGCCGGACAGAAGAGGGAAGAATTCACTCCCCATTTCAGAGACGTCTAATCTGTATAGCCATACTCAATTAAATCTGATTATACGCACTATAATTCGACAAGTGCCATTTCATAAATGTCCAAGGCTGAATAAACGGGTATTGATTTTGGAATAAAGATCAATTCCAGCTCCGAGCTTAAATTCCGGAAATGGGAGTTTCTGTTACAGGGTTTGCTGAGAGGATTTAAATCGTTTTTTACGCCATGGATTTTCATGGTCCACTTGCCACCTCAATTTATACGTACGTTTTATAATCATCTGACAATTATTGCAAGCAAAATAGATTGCCATTTTTTGCAGTTTTTGCCCACTGCCATGACACATAATAAAGAAATGATTTAAATCTGATCTCGCCATGAACATTATTACCAATTGTTTCATCGAAAAAGGTTTACGCTATTTGCTTGTGGCATCTCCCACGGTTTGTGTGTTACCGAAACTCGAAGTTAAACTCATTCTTAAATGGTCCAACAATTTCACAAGTAACAATCTTCATTTTACAAGAATAGTCAGGGCACCTCTATTACTCTAAGTGTTATAGGCCTCTGACGAAGTGGTCACTATAGATTTCAGGCTGGTAAACACTGTGGAATGACAGTATTGACCACATTGTAGAGAGCGGTGTGTTGATAAATGTGTTAAAGGTTTGAACCGGCACATGTAACTACTAAAATTTTACTGGCGTAAAAGTTCAGCAGATTTACCAAAAGCTGGATTCGTACACACGGCCTTGGTAACTGTGTTTTCTCATTTAAATGGCGTAGTGCATTTTTGTTATCAACTATTGTCACCACGCTATTGTCACTAATGTGTACATGTGCGTAGTAAGGCAACAAATAAATAATTATTTTTTTACCAGGTCTTCTGGACTGGGTCGAAAGTGCAGTCAAGCTGCTGAGGAATTTCAAGCCGCCTTTCACTGGTAAGATGGAGACTGCTGAAGCGTGAATATCATGTGTGATAGGGCTGTCTGGATGGCAGATCGCTCTGACCTGCTCTAGATAGATATAACCTCTTATTGATCAAACCTTTCGACTTGGCTTCAATGAGAAGGTTTGTCCGACATTCAGAATAAAGAGGTAAGCATTTCTCAGTGTTGAAGTAGAGGACCTGAGACAGCGGGTTAGCCCTCAGATCCGATGGTCTATCAACTCTGTGTCACTACTCAGACTAAACTGCATGCCGAAGTGATGATATTGGCAGTCCTTAACAACCTGGTTCACCCAAAGGCGGAGACTTGGTAGACGAATTGTTTCAGGCTTGGCATAACTTGCTTAGCCTGCAACTACAACCGAGAGTCTGCGAACTCCTTCCCATGTAAGTTGGACACAACGCGTTCGACTATTATCATCTAGGGAGCTTTCAATCTTCTTTCAATCGCTTGTGCCTAAGGGGTGCGGGTTCAACGCCAGTCAGCGCGCAGGGTGAATTTGTAGATCGCTCTGTTGTCAACCCTGGATTAGCCCGAGAGTTTTGTCAGTTTAACACTGTATGTAAACTACATCATTCGTCTAATTTACCTACATATACATTTCCAGACTTCTGTTCTAAATAATATAACAGATTACAGTATAGAAGATAAGATCAGCAGGCCTTGATGGCTTCAAAGAAAAGAAAAAGAAAAAAACACACAAAAAAAAAAACAAACAAAAAACAAACAAACACAACAACAACAACAAAGAACACTGTAAACATTAGCTGCCTGGAGCTTTTAGTTCGTCAAATTATGGTCAGAAAATTCATTATTTAACGTTTAAGTGTTAAGTAGTTAGAGTAGACGCGTCTCGTCATCATCTGTTGGGTGTTTCCCACCATAAAAAGTGTTCTTGTCAAAGTAAATAATTTTATCCAACGCCTTCGTAAATGACCAATGCAATACTTGTACAGGGTATGTATCCAGTATCCTTTGGATGCTGGAAAGGTATTGGTTTCTGACGTCAAACACATTTTAAACCATCTACGGGTAATGCAAAGTGTCTCTAGTAGGTCGTACGCTGTTCGCTGTAGCATTCAAGTTCGCCCGAATGAGATGGGGTCTACATAAAACTGTCATGGAAAGTTGGATAATTTGACAACGTATGTTATACTAAAAGTTCACCTCGTGACACTGGTATAATTGTGAGAATTCTTAAATCAAAGAGCGGAATCGAGTCGAACTAGGCCGAATCACTACCGAAGTCCTCTTGTCTGAAGACCGAAATCAAAGAGCGATTTGCCGCGCCGCTAGGCATATTAATCCACTGAAGACTAAATATGGCAAAAAACAAACCAGAGCCAGTCTTGCACCCAACATGGCAGCCGAAAGTAAAGTCGTTGAAAGCGTAATACGTTCTCTATGAGAGTTATATATTGTAAATATCACGCAAGTGAAGCCTTCACACGATGGAATTAGGAAAACTTTTCACTCATGTGGTGTACAGCAGATGAAGGTTGAAATGTTTACGACCAAATGTGTGCGTAACATGGATGTTGACTTCCACCGACTGCTGCTGATTAGGAGAAATCAGCCCAGCGACAAGAAAAAGTTGAAACAGAGGTGTGAACGGTACAGTTGAACACTAAACATTTGAACCGGAGCAAGTCCAGTTTGAAGAATAATGCATGCTCAATAAACTTAGATAAACAGGATTATAGTTTCAGTAACAGATATCAGGCAAACATATTATATAGCTTTCAAATATATATGCATCACTTGCAGACATATTCAGTGCTATATCGGTACAGTCAAGTAGAAGCACACATTAACTATTAGACTTCAGAATTATTATGTTTGTACCTGATTCATTAATGTTCTTCTTTAAAATATTGTATGATATTTTTTTTTGATAACCGCGTCAGTGTCTGAAAAACATTTTACCATCTGTGTACGTTGTAGCCTGCGCTGGATTTCAGTCGCGTTATCTCCAAGCTTCTGTGTTTATGAGTTTCGTGTCATTGTACATAGAGCGTACATTCTGGAAAGATGTTGTGAATATGTTTACGTTCAAATCATCCAGAATTTTCCTTACTTTAGTCCATAAATATGAGAGACGAAATTGTAAAGCTCACAGCCCTTTTACTTATGTCCACTTGAGGGAACATTTACTCTCGTCCATTTAGAAGGATTTTCCTGGGGTTGGAGACACCGGCTTGCACGCCATTCGGCATACGTCAATTTTTTCCCCATTTTTCTCCATTTCTCCCGTACTCCATTTTTTTGTTTCTTAGCACCTTGTGAGCTTGTGTTTCGCCACTTGCTATCTTCTTTAAGGCGTTCTTTTGGATTTTGTATTGCTCATTGTCTCTTTGTGATTATGTACATTTCCTCCCAGTTTAACCTGAAAGTGACTTTGTGTATATTTGCGAGGAGTGAAACATACATCGTCAGCTCGGCTCTCACAGACGCTATTGTCAACCCGTCCTTCCAGGAATGTTGCTGCTTGCCAGGCAGTTGGATATAAATCATCGTCGGCCTGCCGTGCCCAGTGCTGTTTGTCACTACAGGACTGTCGCCCTCAGATTCGAAAAATCTCAAGAACTCTCAATTCTATATTTACGTGGACTGACTTGCCTTTGGAAGCTGTTTCTTTGCTTGATCTCATGTAAGGCCTATCGCTGTCTGAGAGTTGAGATTGAGAGCACCAGGTATAATATTTGATACATTTGCCTTGCAGAGCTGGAAATAGTTTGATTATTACTATTATATTATGTGCAACATATATTAACTAAACTATTGTTTATTTGAACACTATCCTGTACAAGAATATAATTATATATTCATCTTAATGAATACAGGTCAGTATATTTCTTAAAATTAAGGGAAACATGAATTTTAAATGCTCTTTAGTTTATACATATAAATAGTAAACAATTACTGGATGGCAATATCCTATATATTATATTTATGCACACATATATATTTTACTGTTCATTAAGGCCAAATGCAAGCATGTTTTCACTTACACCATGATGGTCAGCTTTATGAGTCTAGAAAATCACAATGCCCAGGGTAAACCTCTCATATTTTAAGTACCTGAATAGTATCTTTCACATGAAATAAATCATGTATTCATATAATGAAAGTCAGCATTTGTCTTAAAATTAAGAGTGACATGCAAGTTAAATGCTCTGAAATTAATTTTAGATGGCAATCAAACTAGAGTGCCAAAGGTAAACCCTGGACCTTTGGCAAGATGCTGACAAACTTTCCAGCTTTTGACATATATATTTATATGTGCACACCTTTTTGATTTAATACATGTACCGCTCAAATTTACATGAATGTAAACATGTGAGCCTTTGCAATTGTTTATTACTTTAAGTGAAATAAGAGAATACTTTAAGGAATGGTCAGGACAATGTTGTTTTGTGAATATTCAGGTGTATTGTAGCTTATGACATCTGTCACATTCCATATTGAACATTTTCCAGCCTTAATGACTTTTGTAACAAATAACCCTCTAAGAGCCTGTATGAAATTCCAATCTAATCTCTGTTTATATCAGTGAATAAAATATTTTCTTTTATTACAATGTATTGACTGCTTTAGGTACCAGCAATACACTTACCTGGCTGGCTATTGTCACTGGTGGTTACTTTGCTGGCCTGGTGTCATTTATACATATGCATGCTTATGAGTCTGAATCTAAGATAAACTGTTGAATGGATCTGTCTTTAATATAATTTACGGGTTGTGTTTAATATTCATTTAACATATTGCTGTTTAAGATATTTGCTAGTGTATGGTTGGAGATTGAAAGGCGGGAACAGACTTATCAGTACTAGCTTCCAAATGTGATGATAGTTGAAAAAGCAGCCTATAACATGTAAATAAGTACATGTACCTTGGAAATATTCGGAGCTGTATATATCTAAGGAGATTATACTAGGATAATATTTAGAAAGTTTACGGGTTTAAAGAAGCAGGATACTTTACATGGAATAACGTATATAGTTTCAGCTCGCGCGTCACCCCGATGTGTTGATAAAGTGATAAACAATAGGCATTGTAAACATGACCATGACATGTGTTTTTTTGGATTCAAGGGCGTGATACTTTTCCCATTTTTACTGATAAATTGACCTCTTTTAGGATAAATCAAAGTGAGGGTAAGTCGTGGGTGACATTATTTATCCCTCATCAGAGTCTGCGTTTCGTTAGTACACCATATAGTAAAAACTATCAGAATTTTTAGGCTCAATTGGTTCATCACGGCGATATAAGCCGATTCAAATTTGTTACCGTTTATTGTACGCGCGCATTGATATATGGCGTTGTGGTGTGCCTTTGCTTGCTTAGTTCTTACTCCGCCAACAAAAAACTTTCTCAATTATAATGAGCATATTCTTCTTATTGTGCCACTTTTGAGTTGAAAAATTTTTGTTACGTCTTCTTTGGCCAAACTAGCAGTGATTCATTTCAGTATCATGCAGACCCGCTCTCATCTGGACGAAAGTTCTTTTCTAAGCGTCTTTCCGGGAACAGCGTGCGGTTTAGAGTTACCGTAATGGTTTGTACATGGATGGAATGGGTTAGATTGATCCTACCGTAGAAATGTTTTTCCGGTGATCTCTCGGCCAATGAAAACGTGCAGGTACGCGTGAGTTAGTATGTGATGGCGGTTAACAAGTATGAAATCTATCACCCTTTTGGGGGGGGGGGCTCAGTTGGTTAGCGCGCTAACCCAAAAGCCTCTCACCAATGCGGTCGCTGTGAGTTCAAGCCCAACTCATATTGGCTTCCTCTCCGGTGGTACGTGGGAAGACCCGCCAGCAACGCAGAACGTCGTGGGCTTCCTTCCACCATAATGCTGGCCGCTGTCGTATAAGTGAAATATTCTTGAGTACGGCGAAAAAACACCAATGAAATAAATAAATAAACATCACCGTCTTGGAAGAACACTTGGCCTTTGGAGTCTCAAATTGTACGTTTACGTACCTTTCGTCTAATTACAAACTTTTGCTTTGTACACGGCATAGCATTGTTTCTCACCACCGTTGTGGTGCTGCTGTCACGGTTTAATGACAGCAGTATATTAAGTAGACCTAGTCAGACATTTCATTCTAAAGGTCGTCGACCTTATTACAAAAATCAGATTCTTTTGTTCTAAATCTCAACTTTGAATTATCTATTTTTCTGCAAGTAGTGGAGCTTATTGCAAGCAGACACGCTGTGAACTGCCGTACATTTCCGTCGCGTGAGAATAATCCCTGACAGTTCTGTCGTATCGACCTTCAACAACAGAAGATCTCGTCCTGATTTGTGACTATCGTTCTCCTCTGGACCGAAATTATGGATTAAGCCTTTCACCGAACTGGCTAAAAGAGGTGGTATAATTGATGGTACACCAAGCATACCACCCCCAGAGGGAACTCTACTTGTCCAGGAAAAATATTTATGATGTCAGGATCTGGAAATTGATATATCCTCCTCTGGTGCCGTCTTCTAGGCCAGACAGCAGTAACTGATGGGACCTGTGTGATATCCACCCATGTCTAGCGCCTGGCAGTTTTCGACCATGCCTTGACACATATCCGTCCGGTTGTCTGCCTAGTGACGTAGTGTGGGTCACATGATTGTGGATCGTTGCTTAGGTGTTACAAAATGTCTGAATAAGAAGACGTTTGTGTGTAATCGTGAAGATGGTGGGGCTGAAAATTGCCCGTGCAAATACAATGGACTTGCCTGCTACCAGCGTGGGTACTTGTTTGCCTGCTACCAGCGTGGGCACTTGTTTGCCTGCTACCAGCGTGGGCACTTGTTTGCCAGTTACCACCTTGTGTACATGGTTGCCTGTTACCAGCGTGGGTACTTGGTTGCCTGTTACCAGCGTGGGTACTTGGTTTCATGTTACCAGCTTGGTTGTCTCAAACCATCTTTGTTAATTGGTCGTCCCTTAACTGTCTGTATGCTTAGTTGTACTTCAAGAGCATGGGTACTTAGTTGTCCCGTACAAGCTTGGGTAATTTGTTGTTTATATCCAGCTTGGGTATTTGGTTGTCTGTTGCCAGTTGCTTACCTCTCAATAGCTGGTGTCTTTAATTCTCTCTTAACACCTTGGATAAAATAAAGAATGCGACTGAAGCCATGCGCTGAAGGCACTTTGGTAAGAAGTCGGAAACACCTATGGAAGTTTTTAACCAAAAACATTTTGTATTCTAAAAATTAGATGTGTTTTAAAGGCGTGTTGAAATGGGGTGATAAGTTGAGCATAGGTCGCTGTTGCAAAGCACTTTCAGCCTGTTCTACCATTTACCACGATCCCAACACAACAGATGTTGCAAATATGGTAACAGTGACGTAATGTCAAGCCGCCTCGACGGAGATGTCGGGACAAAATGAATTTATGATGTACACCAGCATTGCCTATCACCAAACTAGCTGACTGTACTGATCCAAATGTATTGGTGTTTGTACGATTCCAGGAATCTATGGCGTAAGCGAGGAACGAGCGATGTTTACTCTGCACTCCAGGATAAAATCAGGATTTATTTAGAGGTGTAATATAGAATCGATCCTAATGGAATACCCCAAATGGACAGGTATGGACCTTGCTGAAGGCACGACGACAATGGCGATTGCATTTTAAAAGGATTTTTTTAAGCTTTGTATGAGGTTGTGGCGAACCAGATTTCATCACTGTTGAAATCTGGATTAAAAGCTTATTGATTTCTCTGATGTTCGAGGCCTGAACGAAAAAAGGTGTTACGGCTGAGGAAATGGAATATGTTGAAAATATACTGACATGGAAATGCTACCCGATATTATGACCTATTCAACATTTCTTTGCCTTCTAGAAGAGATTTGGCGATATAAGGGCGGGGCAATGTCGGCGAAGCGTTATCGGATGGCCACAGAAAAACTGCCACAATGGCTCTCTCAGTCCCTGGATTTCTACCGATATGAGCCTGGGCGCTGGGAGACATGCCGCTAGAACCATCTGGACGTACTGGTGCCAGCCTGAAGGTTAAACGATGTAAACGAGATTGGTTATCCGTATAATAAAGCCTGATTAGCCTGTGATTGATTGGCTCATTGTGCCCCTCCAATGTGTTAACAGTTCCTAATCAATCCAATATGTTAACAGTTCCCAATCAATCCCATGTGACAACAACACAAACTTTCTGAAAAAGTTCCTTACGGTGCTAGAGACCACCGCGCTTCTTGTCTGGAATTGTTTCTAGCCAAGACGATATTAACAGTGTGTGGGCAATAAATTTGGTGAGATGCTGAATAATGGACCGCTTACGTTCTGTAACACTTTCAACGCAGTTGATGGAGTTCTGTACGAAATCTTTGGTTATTTCGATGTACTAGTACATTCTAGGTTGAGTTGGTTGTCATGTATGGTACCGTAAGAAGTGCTTGTTTAGTGTCATTAAGGATGACCTTCAAAGGGGAATGTTCTGGCGAAATGAATAACTTATACTGAAGACGATGTTGAATGGTAAAAGCAATCAGTCAATCAATCAATCAAGCAGTGAGACAATGTAATCCATAATCGTTTTGGTGAGCAATATTTATAAACCTTAAAAGAAAAATCTAACAAAAGTTATTTCAGAAGGGCGTCCGTGTATACGTAAACGGGCACAGACATTTTTTATGCCGTGATTGGTAACTCGATAAATTACCTTTTAATCTGGAATTCTGACGAGGCTATGAGATACGTCACGTTAGAGAAATCGGAACCTCGATGTCGTGTCAACCCTACCCTACGCTCTTCAGTGTTAGGGGCGAGACACTTCTTTGTGCGCGACGTACGGTCCCCTTTAATATCACAGTCGAAGGTTACGCATTGTGGCCTCTTGCTGAGACCTTGGGGAATAAGCTCAGACGTAATCCACTACTCCTTTCTCGTTGAAGATGGCATTACAGTATGTCAGAATTTTCTCGGAATCAGAAGGAAAACAACTGATTTAACATTACGTCTACAAGGCAATACAATGAACTAGGAACGGATGACGTCACAGCGGAAACAGATGCCTTCTCGGGTTGTAGAAATATTTTGCCCTTGATTCAGCGTTTTTGCTTACTTTGAAAAGCGATATCTTGGTTAACCTACATCACAAAAATAAAAATGGACCTGTTTTGAACTTTAATGGGATTCTTTATAGCTGCATACATATCTTTCTTGTAATGTTGTCTTTTCTTCCAAAAATTACGGAACAAGGTCTACATCATCCATAAAACGATCTAAAGATAAACCTATAATACACATCAGTAAATGTCTAAAGGCATGCGGAAGCACTTTCTATGGAATATGATATGTTTGCGATTGTGAACTCATAACAACTTCATCTCCTGGTGAAAGGGCCGCTGACCGGACATTCAAATGTGCCTCGGTGTGCTCTGATGATTCGGTCTCCAGACCACCCAAAGCCGAACACGACGTACATGGCGTTTAACATTAGCCCGGTTTCTGCGGTACTTCACCCCAGATAAGACTAATTCATCCGCGTTCATCTGGCACGTGCGCAGTGCCTAGTCAGCAGATCATTAATGCCGTACTCTAAAACCGCTCTAGACTGCGAGATTGCGACCACAGTGTGTGAATTTGGGCCCATTTTCACAAAAAGTCGTAAAGCCGTAGTTTGTGACTTCATTACAACCTGAAGTGTTTCTCAAAAAGAGTCAGACATCCACAACAAATACTCAGCTAAGCAAAATACGATTTATTTAAACAAAAAGTGCTTTCGCGAAACTGGTTTCTTGGTTATTGTGTGGCGTGGGCCATCGTTTATTTATGAAACTTTCTTCAGTGCAATTAAATCCTCTGCAGACATACAGTAAAAAGTAGATGACGCTACAGGCTTCCAATGCACAACGTCGATCAGGCTACTGGCAAAGAAAACAACGTCGACGAGGCTAGAGGCTTACAATATACAAGGTCTACGACGCTACAGACTTACAATGCACAACGTCGGTGACGCTACATGCAAACAATACACAATGTCGGTGATGCTACAGACTTACAATATACAACGTCGATGACACTACAGGCAAGGAATACACAATGTCGGTGACGCTTCATGCAAATGCCGATCGTATTACGGGCTCAGAAGAAAACATATGTCATTTTGTGTATATCATCATGTAGCTGGGGTGTGTTCTGGACTAAAAGTCATCAGGTCCAAGTTTGTGACTACTGGTTCTTTATTGGGAGTTACAATTGTAGTTGGACAACAAAACATCCGAGGGTTTCACAGCAAGTCTCGGAACTTTACAAAACGGGTGGCTGTTACCTGAAACAATGGCAAATTATACAATTGCTTAATTGTTATACTTCCAGTATTACATCAATGGGAGAGTTACCAATTATTGAGTTATATTCCAATATATATCGCCAACAAATACGGTTCACAATGCACCACCATGGATACAAAAAGATAGTACAATGTAGTTTACTAAGCACCAAATTTATTTATTCATTTATTTGATTGGTGTTTTACGTCGTTTTACGTCGTACTTAAGAATATTTCACTTATACGGCCAGCATTATGGTGGGAGGATACCGGGCAGAGCCCGGGGGAAACCCACGACTATTCGCAGGCTGCTGGCAGACCTTCCCACGTACGGCCGGAGAGGAAGCCAGTATGAGCTGGACTTGAACTCACAGCGACCGCATTGGTGGGAGGCTTCTCAGTCATTGCGCTGAGCTAGCCCCCTCCCCATTAAGTGCCAAATGTTACATATTATTACAGTGTACAACAGTATATTAAGTACCGTTCAAAATAGGAGAAAACTGAAATGTTGTATTCCTAGATGACAAGGGTACTTCTGTTCACAGTGACAATACATACATAACACAGTGTGGTACATCCTAATCACTCTATGACATTAACCATAACCTATAGATGCACAACATTCATAGCTTCATGTCTCGGGCAGCAGCAAAACACAAGTGGCTGTTCCGGCTAAATACTCCTCATCGTTCTGTAACAAAGGTACGAGCTGTGACTATGTATGTAAATACAAAGAATGTACCAGTTAGACTGTTGTAAAATAACACAAATGTAACAATAAGAAAACTAAACGCATGATGAGAAACAAAAATGATTCATGTTGCAATTTAAGTCAACAAAACAGTTGCAGAGGAATCAAATATACGACAATAGGTGAGAACAATAACATGTATCAGTACGGGTTGTCGTTGTTTCGAGGAGCTTGAAAAAATATGACTCACATCGAATATTTAGGAAAAACAGCTCAAATATGTGAGTTGGGCTTCTGTTATCATATCTGCTTATGTCCTACAACGATAAGTACATATATACACATGCCCGTCGATTCACTAGCGGGGTTTTAACAATAAACGGCCTGGTGGTGGTGCACAGAAGTCATGTCACTTCTAAGGGACGTGGTCGTCTGACCTAATGTGACCTTATCTAAAGAAGAGTTCTTCAAGGGAGGTTACTCTATACACTCTGTGAGATAGTTGATACATGCCGAACGATAGAGAATAGAGCACAACAAAATTAGCACTCTCGCCCTCAGTTATGTGGGTTGTCTTGCCATTTGGAACCTTTCTGTCGGTTCAACTCCGCGCAGTGTTACACAAAAGACCAAAATGCTACTTTTGCATCATGTGGTTGCTTGTCGCTTGGAATGACAGGAAAGGGTATACAAGTTATGTGCGATCTTTAGCATAATGATTAGGAAGAGCAGTACCACATGTATCAGACGTAAGCCGTTGTGACTGTCCAGTTCCAATGTGACGCTTCATCCAAACTGCTGTAAAATTATTGCTAACCCAAAACAAATCAACAAGACTTGATTCTTGCTCATGGCTAACATAGCAACACCCAGAGAAAGCTGTTGTAACCACGGTAAAATTTACTTCATTCATCAGACATTAGCTTTCATGAAAACCGAACAGGAAGTCGGACATCCGGATAGGATGAGAGGGTGCAAGTTTAAGAGGGTGAGATATTTTCACACCTTGCTAACGGCTTTAAGTCAACATGACGAACCCTCGAGCTCTACAGGGTGTTTGTGTACACGATCACTTACCGGGACAGTATTGTTACTGCCCTTCGTCCTGTCAATTCTCCATTCAGCGTCCTCACACGGTCGCCACACCGTTCCCTTCCTGATCGATGGTACGAAGCCCAAAGACTGTGATCACAGACCATTGTCCCCTGAGCCGGCTGCTCGCCGAGCGCTCGACACGAACACGTCCAGTAGCCGATATGACAGTAACACGATACCTAACAAGGTCCTAGCGGCAGCTTCGGCATTGTGCAATATCTGGTTAATTCGACAGCCAGCAATTATTTCGCCCCCACTAGAGCGTTATTGACCCTACAATTACCCGGTTCACAGCACACTGTGATTGCAAACCAGGAAATTTAGTGAGGAACGCGAATTTTTGCAAAACATTTATTGAATTCCCCTCCTTGAAAAAAAAATTACACATCATTTCTTGCATAAGGCACGGAATCGCCTCTGCTTAACTGCAATCCATCACAAAATGAATATGAAAAAAGACTAAAAAACATCTGGAAATCTCAACTCGGCAGCAAATGGGTTGTTATTAGGTCATGTAATTATGTTACGGGTCATTAATTGATATAGACCACTATCGCATTAATAAATGAGACATATATGTCTTCAGAGAATAACAAAGAAAAATATTTTTATATTAGATTGATATAATGTTGACTGTAAAAGGATATCTGCCTATGCAGCTGGTTAGTTCTAGTTAGCACCTTTTGTAACGGCACTCACGGTCAGAACTGGTCGTGATCAGTTAATCGCGATTATAGCATTCGCCATGATAAGAACACGTGGCAGATAAGAGTAACAAAGCCACGCCAGCCTGCTGCATATGGATTTACTCCGTTGACCACAATTGTGCAGTGATATTGTGATTATAAGCCTGGCTAAACGGTTGATACTAAGGCGATTCCCACTTGAAACCAGATTTCAAAATATGATGGCTATAGATGAACGTTCGTAAAAATTGATGATTTATTAATGATTTAGGAATATTGATATCAGATATTCTTGTTTATCAGTTCAAAATAGTCGACATTTCCACGTGCTGTCTCGATATAAAATATATAACATTCTGTGGTTCAAAATTATTAAATCAACCTCTCCTTGTGCCTACTCAGGTTATTTCTACAGAAAGGCTCACTGCACACCACAGTGCTATCGTGGTAGTAAACACACTCTGATGATACCTGGCGTTTAGTGTGTTTGTAACGATAGGTAAAGAACAACATGACACATGATGACAATATGCAGAAACTATATCGGTATCTGACACGATATTTCTATCTATAACAGCATCGAAGGGAGACAATTACAAAGTGTGATATATAGTGCTAAAATATTGTTGGGAGCAGATCATTATCAAACGTGATGTGTAAAGCCGTGACAGTGCTTGGGTCACATTTTACGAAACATGGCGTCTGGAGTAGCTTGGTGTTGAGGACAAACTATTTCAAAAGGTGACATATTTTGTAGTATTGTGAGAGCCTATTACCAAATGTAGCATCTGTTGTAGCAACGTGTTGCGAAAAGCCTATTGCGACACGTGACCTCTAGTGTAGCGTCGGGTTAGGGATAAACTGCTCTGAACCGTGGTGTTTAATATCGAAACAGTGCTGGGAAGAAACTGTTACTAAACGCGATATGTATTGTAATATCGTGTTATTATTAAACGTGGCATTAGGTGGTGTGATAATGTTGGAGACAAAATATTACAAAACATTGTGTTTGTAGGCTTTACTGATTGACTATTAGGAATATATAGTATATATGACAGCTAAAGTGTCGAGCATGGAAGAGACTGTTGCTAAACGGGACGTCAAGAGCAGTACCGCGTTGGGGAGCCTCGAAAACAAAACGCGACGTCTAGTGTACCATCGTGTTGAGGAGTGTCTATGACAAATCTTGACCGCTAGGGTAGCATCGTGGTGGAAAGCGTCCATAAGAAAACGTGACGTCTAGTGCAATATCGTGTTGAGGAGTATCTTTGACAAGGCGTGACGGCTAGTGTAGTATGGTGTGGGGAAACGTCCATGACAAAGCGTGACGTATATTGTAGTATCGCTTTGGGGACAGGTTAACGATGACTTCTATTCTGGGCCTTCGTGGGATGGTCGTAGTTTTCTCATGGGCCCTGTTTAGTCCCTCCCACCGGAGAGCGTATGACAGAAATATTCCGGGGTAAAACTTCAATGAAATAAAGTAAATAAATAAATATTTTAATATTGGAGGCGACATGTTACTGTTATGCTAGTAACGGCTGAGGCTACTGAGGAAAGTAACATGTAGTGTGATATTGGTAAAACGCTGACAGGGAATGAGTATAATAAAATAAGCTTGGCGGAGTTTCTAGTCAATGCGAGTCACCGTTCGCAGGCGAAAAACGGCCAAAATTATCATAACGAACCTCACCACAGTATTGGTAGAAAGTGAATGGCAGTGAAAATCGAACGTCGGAGGCCTAGACTTACAGCCTCTTTTCTTTGATAGAAATAAAGACCACGCACTCATATAGATATCACAGCTGATTGCTGCCACCACCTACCGGTTGCCATGGAAACCAAGTCTTTTAAGGCGGCTATGTGACGGGGCAGTTGGGGGCGGAGGGCTGAATCACCTCTACACGGCACTGGTCACGGTGGCGTATTACGTGAGTCCGGGTACCATTACTGATATCAGGCATTTCGGGCTTCCCTGTCTGGTATGTCAGCAATAACCCAGACAAATCAGCACGGTTAAATTACAGCACATAATCTGAGCAAATTTTTGGTCAAAGACGGATCGGTTTCTTGTGGCGGTCCATTTTCTCCCAGTAACCCGTTCCATTTAATAACCTCATGGGAAGAATAGCTCCGTAACGAATGCTCATTTCTGTACACAGCCAAAATAACTTACCCTTTTACATAACAGAAAACCGACATCACAAGGTACATATATGCCGGGAATAAGTGCAGCCTGCATGTTTGGTAATGACTATTTTATTGAGCATATGTGTAACGCCTTTCCGCTCCGCGTTGACTGGCTTTATCTGGGCTAGTTAGGTATGGTGAGGGGCACTGGGTGGGTGTGGAGCATGCATGCACACACTAGTCTTAC
Organism: Acanthopleura granulata; assembly: GCA_016165875.1. Lineage (NCBI taxonomy): Eukaryota > Metazoa > Mollusca > Polyplacophora > Chitonida > Chitonidae > Acanthopleura > Acanthopleura granulata. The sequence continues at coordinate 6,531,087 of JABBOT010000008.1, forward strand.
ACAGATCCATTTTAACCAGCGAATACATATGTGCGAGCTCGTCTAATAAGATTTGATAAGCCAGAGCTAGCTGAAGCCCCTGGTAATGATACACAGATTCACCGCTCTCTCACCATCAATACCTCAATTTCCAGACGACCACCGAAAATGCAGTTGGTAAAACTGGCTTTTACAACTTTCTGATCCCATGAAAGTGGAGGGTATTTAGCAACGGTGAACTATTGAATGTTCTCTTTTCGATCGATCCAAATCGATTGTCTGTTTCAGCCTCGTCTACATATCCAACTCTAGGCCATATCACAGACGCTATGTTTCAGCCATCCACCTCGTTCCCTGTTACTCTCCACTTGGAATCTCTCCGTCGTTACAACTCCGGCGTCGGATTTTATACCGTTCATTCATCAGTTGTTCGCTATTAATTTATTTCGGAGAGTTTGCGGCCAGAATTGAGACTTATAGAACATTTGCTGCTGGCACAGCCTTGTTGAACGTTGGGTGTGCTACCAACACGAGACGACTCAATAGACCAACAGAATTTAGCGATCCCTAGTCTGGCGGGCACGACTGAGGTAATGACTCTACAATATCTAACGTAGGCATCGAACCGACTCCATGGACGTTGGACTGCCCGCATCTCTTCCTCAGACGATATGCCAAGTCTTGTATATGTGGTCAGGTTATACGGCAAGTGGTTTATCTGAGAGATTCTCGCCGCGAATTACTAGTCAAGATGGCAGACCCATAATCAAGGGAGCGAGATCAAGCTACATACAGGTTCTAGCCCATGGCTTGGAGAAGACGCAGCCTGATGAACTTGCCGCAGTACAATCGGCCACAGCTCGAGGCTGAACAAGGTAAGTGGTCTATCTTGTGTACGCCTCCAGCCCAATTAAACCGTAAACTGTCATAACAAAATCGGATCCTGTCGATCTATAGAGCACTGAAATAAGACAAACACAGACATCAACTTCCTAAACTTTAAATAGCACCGTGATCGGAATTCCATCTTGCGAAGGCATCCAATCTCACTCTACTTGATGTTATTAAACTTTTCTGCCATTACGTAGATTAGTCCAAGGATTGAAGAAAACATCCAATGTACAGGGTAAAGAGAAGACAATAATATAAACACACGGGGTTTATTCCAAATTATGACAGATGGGGCTGCATCAAACAGAGTGAAATGTAAAACGAAATAACCCCTATTGCAGCATGTGTTGAATTGGAAATCCAATTAAATTTAACAGGACTCCTGTGTATAAGCCGTTCTGTAACCCCGGGAATTTGTAAACCGAATTTTATAAACCTGATTACTACTAAATGCGACTATTTGGTGTTTGAAATTACATTCGCTGTTGATATTTCCAAATGTCTACTGTCTTGCGCTCCGGGCAGGTCAAAAATATCATTTACAGCTTCCATTACTTTCCCAGGCAATCCACTATGTCCAACAGCAAGTCAGTAAATGGTGCAAATTTATTGGCTTCGGCCAAAGAACAGAATAGCAAGAATGGATCGCTGGGAAGTGGCAAGGTCGTGATGAACGCTGGGCCAGTGACGCGAGCTGGGGAGGAGGAAACCGGCTCGATTGGCTCGCCAAGTCCCGACTCCAAGACTGGCGCGTTGATTTGGTCGCTGAATGGATCCCCGCCCAAGACAAAGAAAAAGACATCGCCTCCTCTGAAAAAAAGTTTCTCTGATGCAGAAGGGTCTCAGTCCTCCACCAGTGCCTCGACCAGTGATGGTCCGAAATTCAGCCGAACTAGCAACGGCATTCCCCCCACGCCAGTGGGGATAGCCTCGCCCCCACGGCCAACGAGGAGAGTGCCAAGTTTGAAACTTAAGCGGTTATCGATGGGGACAAAATCTTTTGAAAAGTCGGAAGCTACGATACCATGTCTGCCTCAAAACTCGAACAACCCGTGCATCACGATTACTATGGACTCGGATGATGACTCGGTGTATAGTGATTATCTGAGTCCAGAGATTAACTACAAAAACGACATTAAAGTTCAGTTCTTAGGAGACGACGTCAGTTTGTACGGGACGCCTAAAGAAGAACTCATGCCGCCTTCCCAGGAAAACGACGTGAAGCAGAGGGCTGGAAGCTTCCTCCGCGACCAGATTATATCATTTTTCCAACCCTCCGACAACAAACTAGCCATGAAGCTGTTTGGCAACAGAAATGCTTTAATAAAAGAGAAAATGCGCCATCGAAAGGTCGGCAACTGGGTCATTCATCCATGTAGTAATTTCAGGTAAGACCATTTTCCATGCTATCATTTTATTCCCGATTATCACATATTTACACGCATACAATTACACCTTTTACCTGGGAATATGCTTTAACTCATTCACAGAACATTTTTTGTCTTGTGTGATCGTTTACACCTATCTATTGCTTACGGTTACCTTTACTAGTTTAGTCACAGGTATGGAATGTAGTTCATACAAACCTTCTAATGAAGAAACAGGTATACACCTAGGCACCGTTTTAATTACTATATATATATATATATATATATATATATATATATATATATATATATATATATATATATATATATATATATGTATATATGCTTACTTGCTGGCCTCAGGGACAGAGGACCAGTACTGTTCGGATACATAAGGTATTACCAAACTATGCCTTTCTGTCAGCTAATACAATAGATAATATATTATAGACACTGAGCTGAATTTTTGATTATGTTCATCCAAATTGAACGGAGGGTTGTATTTCCAGAGATTTCCTCCACCCTAGTGTGGACCGTTGCGTAATTATTAAACACCGCACTGTAATTATTGACAGACTTAAGTCATACTCACATCACCCGGCACAGTGCACTTGTGAATTATTCATAGTCTAACAACAAGCCCAAGAAACCCATGTTTTATTCACTACATGGTGGAGTTGCTTTCTATATACAGGTGTAGCATTAGTAATATGTGTTAATTAGTGCCTTAGACATAGAGTGGCCACAGATTGTAGCTGACTGTTGCCATTGTGGTTGTGAAACGAAGCGTCGATACCACGTGTTAGGACAGATACAGGGTGGCATGTTATCGACAACCCTATCAGGCGGCCTGGGGAGAGCAATGATGTCGGCGTAACGTCAACACAGTTAAACCTAAACGAGCTTAACAATAGCGCACATGGGCTGGGGTAAGCTGGGATAATACTGTGGGCTGGAATCACATAAAATCGAAAGGCACTTCGGCTGAATTTTCTTCCCTCGCATCTGGATTGCATACAGGTGAATGTCCTGGTCCGAGATTTTCGGAATTTGGCTGCAGATATTGCCCAAGCTGATTTCTCTTTCGAGATGTTAGTTTTGTTTTAATGTTTTTAGTTTTGTTTTGTGTCGCCCTCTACTATACTCTACCAAACTCGAGGAGTGGTGTGTCTCTTTAGAAACTGAGATGTACTGAATAATTCAGTTGCTTATTTAGTGTTTGTATCGTTGTCAGTATATGAGTTAAGTACAGCAGCCAGGTTTTCTTGAGTGAATCAGACCTAAGCATATCCCGGACAAGTACTTGGTTAGAGTAAGCCACTGCTTGTAGTTGTAGATATCTGTTCAAAGTAAAGCACCTGTCTCCATTAGGTATCTGTTCAAAGAAAACCATCTCTTTCCGTTAGGTATCTGCTCAGAGTTAACCACCTCTCTTCGTTAGGTACCTGCCCAGTGTGAGCCACTGTTCTTCGCTAGGTATCGACTCAGAGTAACCACCTTTCTTCGCTAGGTATCTGTTCAGAGTAACCACCTCTCTTTGCCAGGTATCTGTCCAGGGTAAACCATCTCTCTGAGCTAAGTGTCTGCTGAGAGTAAAGCACCTCTCTATGCTAGGTGTCTGCTCAGAGTAGACCACCTCTCTTCGCTGGATATCTGTGTCAGAATAAACCACTGCTATTTGACTAAATATCGTCTCAGAATAGCATAACTAAACATTTGCTGTTGTTGTGGCCGTTAGGTTTTCTGCTGAGGCGGGGCGTGGGATGGGGTGGGGTGGGGGCGACAATCTTGTAAAGCCACAGTACAAAGGTAGAATTTTACTCACGTGTATAGGACACAAATCCATTCACACATTGGGAGTGATATCAACGGTAATTATCACCCCAAAATAGAGCATCCATCCATTCCAGTGAGTAAGCTGTCTATGTTTACGGATCCGACCAATCAAATACGGGAAAATACGATGAAAATTTAAAATTATTACGATGATTTGATACAACTCTTTATACGGACAAACAAGATGAACATGAGTATGGTTAAGGTCATCGTCTCATCAAAAGCAGTAGTCAGTCCTGCAAGGAGTAGATTCATTCTTGCGACGAATAGAGTGAATCCTGCGACGAAAACAAGACTTTGATCAAACAAACCTGTAGTCAACAGTCTATATCATATGAATCATGGAATTGCCACTGGATCTGAGAGTGTATTAACCCGCCTTTGACTGATAAATCCCGAGTACCAGTACCAAGGAAGTTAAACATGTTAAAGTTCCTCTAATGCTCTCTCTGAATAAAACAAATGACATCCCTGTTATTACTACTCCTTTCCCCACCCAAGACAACAAACTGTGGGTGCAGTGGTGTAATGCCATGCTGAAGGTTTTTATCTGATTTTATATCAGCAAGCAATACGTTCAGCTGCACTCTGCATAACATGGAATATCGATATGGTGAAATCCATATGTAGTTTGGGTTGCAATACATGATAATGTCATGAAACACACAGCGGTGTCCACAGTCAGCTTTTCTCAATTTAGGGGTGGGGAGATAGGGGTGGATGAGCTCACCTAGACATTGCTTCTTTGCAATTTCTTTGCAGATTTCATGCAGAATTTAGTTCTCTTTATCATATATTGCGTTCTGTATCTTTTCATTGGCAAAGAGCTCCAGGCCCACTCACATGTAAGTCAGAGGTATATTTCCCGGAAGAAAAATGAAAAACGCCATATACCGCCATGCAGTCGATTCTCTCCGTCTTGAAGGAGAAACATCATTTACACAATAATGGCGGCATTCTACAGCATCACGGGAGTAATACATACCAGTCTCAACCCAGCACTAATAGCGTACACGCGGCGAATGTGATTTGGCGGCAACAACGCGATACCACACATATGGACAAACATCAATGCGGCATGTGGCTGATGTTGCATAAAATCACCGAGAGCATTGTGAACGGTTTCTGGACTACAGAATACAGCTATCTACAGGTCATTGATAATGAAATCACGTTTTTATACAGTGGACTTTCTTGGAGGTGCTGATGCTGTGCTTGTACGGCTAAAATTATTTTAATCTTTATTAAATGTGGTGGTTTGAAAAAAAAAAACGTTTGTTGAGTGGATTGTGAAAAAGTTTAAATCTCCAAATTTCACTTAAATCATCATACTTCTTTGGTGAGAACGGATATAAGTATTAACGTTTAATTTAACTTCCTTGCCCTACTCAGGAAAAAATAGAAGGAAAAAAAAAAGAAACAAAACAACGCATACTTAGAGCATTTTGCTGACCCCAGAATCCACTAATCACCAAAGTGAATGTCGACTTGTGACTTGGCTGCATGGCTGAATGAGATTCCCTTGCCATCTACCTTTGTACAAACTAGAAGTCAGCCTACGTTTTTCCTTTTTTTCAATGTGTATATTGCGGCAAAGGTCTACATAACCCGTCAAGTATTGATGGATCCTGTTTATGTAGTACCACAGTATTTGCTAGTACCACAGTGTTTGTTAAAACAAATTACTAAGGTCTGTGACTAGGCGACAGTTGATGTCTCAGTAACGGAGGCGGCCTCTGGATGAGCCCATGTGTGTCGAACACCCGTTCGGCATGTCCACCAGAACTCACTTTCAACAATCCATTCCGTCGATCGTCGTATATATTGCTGGTGTTAAGTCTGCATATGGATTGCGAAGCTCAAGCCACGTCCACCTATCATTCACTGGGAAGATACTGTTTAGCAGACCAGCAATAACCGACTAGCGATATGAATACTCGACTCGGGAAATCACTTATGTGCTTATTGACGGTAAACGGCTAGTTTCTGTCTCACAAGATGGCCAGAGCTGACAGCACACAGAGTCATCTTGGTGAATGCCTAGGGCGCCTGATCTGGTCTGATCGATGCCGGTTGGAGGCTGGATGTGTGCAAACACGCCGTGACTTCTGCTTCGTCTAATAAACAGACTTAATTGTGGACGGGTTCGTCTCGCCGCTCAGTGTCTATATCACGCCTGCCTAGCTTCTTCCACCAGTTGTGAGCCAAATCCTCGGCCCATTGTAATTAACCCCACGCAGCGTCTCTCCCGCAAATGCTCGCTCTCCTTTATCTGTTCACGTTTAAATTATTTATTTTAGTGCATAGAGATTTTAATTTGTTAACCATGGACCTGCGGGCTTTAGACACGCCAGCGTCTGATAACCTCATCCTGATTGAATCTGTCCACATGTAGGTTAGACACAGACTCTTTCGGCGCTGACACTCGCATTTATAGGCGAGCAAGACAGGGTCCTCACCTTGACCATGCGATAATTTCACTCCAGTCTGGCTATGACTTTAAGTCGGGGGGGGGGGGGTTACAAGTGCGAAGGGCGATGCTTCTTCCTCAGCTTTGCCTTGTTTCCACCACCTGTTAAAGTGGGCCTTACATGTGAAATATTTTGAAGTACGTCGTTAAGACTCAAATAAGAAAATTACTTTCACACCTAACACAGCAGTCCTAGTTCTAGCCTTTGTTGTCATTTGTCTAAACCTGTAAAAAATAAGATTATTATTTTAGTTAACTTTGATTTTGGTTGTGTTACGTCTCTATTCATATTTACGAGGCAATCTCTATTATTTCTGCATCTCGTCAGTGGGATGCCTGTTACTGTTACATCAGGAGCTTCCTTTGACTGCAACAACCTAATCAAGTCATTCAATACACCTTCTCAAACAAAGCCATTAGACTGACAGCATCATTGTAGTTTTATATTCTTCACGCTCTAAACGTCTGTGTTACTTTCCCGGCATTTATATCACTTGCTCTTGCATGATTATCGAAACATGGAAACATTTCGGAAAACACATTTACACCGCAAGGAACCAGAAGAAGTCACCACGCACAGGTGTTAGATATTGTGATGTGGTGCTTTCCTCGGATTACTCCAGTGATGGTCAATGATACATTGTCTGGATTGTCGCATTACACCCATGTTTACACACTACACAAAGCAAGAACCTACCTCACAGATTCCATTCCTGATATGGAATTTTTGTGCTGAATGTTACTGAATTTTCTTTATAAGCTATTTGAAATCCATGCATGACCCATCCCTTATCTAAGAGCACGTATATAAATCACTTACTTTGTATACAATTTTTTCCTTAGATTGCTTTTCTTTGTATGCCCATTTAAATGTATGTTTTTAGCTTTCTTAACGTCATCGTTGCAGTAGTACATGTAATGTATCTATTTTTTACCGTGAATATTTCGACCTGCAACAGAGTCGTGCGAGAAAGACAGAGAAATTTGTCTCTTCCTCTGCAATTTATCTTCATTATTTCCGCCGGGTTGACAAACTTTTTTTTCATCCATATATATGAGGGAAGAGTAATGATACTGGTTCAGGTACATGGTAGAAGTATTGATTTGAAGCCATTGAAATGAAGGCATTATAACGCATTACTATTGCTTACAGTTTGCATTAAAAGAATGAGAAATGATATATGTATCTACCCACATGAGTAAACAATCAGAAGCAGAACATTACTATAGTAAGAGAAATGTGGAACAATTTACTGTCACCTTTCCACAGAGTGTCAACATTGGAATATCACATCAGTAGGCTATAATCTAGAATCGTCGAGCAGCGCTGTCAAAGCAATATCGTCCAATACGGCGCTCGGCACAGACATAACCGTAGCATGCTTTACATCCGTCCACTTTATTACTGGGCTATGAGATATTTCATACATGTTATTTTAAGACAGACAACTTTTAATAATTTTTTTGTTGGAAAATGGGAGGCTGGCTAATATAATGCGATACTATTATTTATATCTTATAAAACGCGGTAAACACTAAGATGTACACCATTTTAACATGTGCTGAACCATACTCCTTACAGGGCATATGCCGAACTCTACGGTCGCTTTATATCACTACCACCACTAGACAAGCTCGACCCTTGGACCCTGTGAGACGCACATCGGCGTGTTTACGCTTTGCCTCACCACTGAAGCCGTCGCCCGGACATATAACCAGCTTTCATCAATGTAATTGCTTCATATGTCATTTTAAATCATGTTGTGGATGCTTTAGATGAAGAGAATGGGTGTGCAGCAAGTATTAATACCATGTTGAGGCCTGGTGTTGCCTGGCAAGACTTTCTGTCTCGTGACCTCAACGACCTTGACGTTGCTCAAGATTTCTGTACAAACTTTGCAAGCAGTGACAGTGGAGAGCGAACGTAAAGAGTGGAGCATGCGTAGTAAGGACGGCTAACCCTTTTAGGAGGCCTCATGAGCGGGTAAACATTTGAAATACATTCATATATTAAATGAGTAAAGCGACTGTCTGGCGCTTCTCTGTTTAAGCAAGCAATTCTGGGCAATCGAGAACGCGGTATCTAATATCTGTAAGTAAGAGATAAAATTGGAATTCCATGAAGTTCAACATGGAAAAGACATTTTTCGAGTAGAGTTTAGCTGACCACGTGCGAGACCCCGGTCGTTGGTTCTGCTAATGAGCACTCTGTAGAAACATGGCTGTATTTGCTGTTGCCCTCACCCCAGCATCGTGCCACCGGGCCATGCAATAAAGATAAGATAAAAATCCAATTCTGGAATTCCGAGAAATAAATGTGCTGAGATGGCGTCCTGAACAAGCCGTTACAGCACACACAGAAGATAATGGCGCTGGGGACTGGCCAAATATAGCTGCTCGGTGTCTGCAATGTAAAGGTAATTCTGGCACCCTCCCAATCCGTATGCGTGCAGGACCTGTGGAAAACACAAGGATCAATATTTTAATAGAAACACTATTTTCTTGTGTTCCTTGTTTGACTGAATCGCGCTTCATAACAAAGTTACACTCATAGTCGTGCCATATGAAGTTGCAAACAGGACGAGTTGTGTTGGTAAAGTTCAGTTTGGAAGTCACGATTAGTCTAACATTTTATAGCGCTATGGATAACATACATATTACTTATCTCTTCGGGATGGGTGCCAGGTTTCTGTACGGATAAATGTTACGCCATTGTATCACTTCAGAATTACATTTGACAGAAGACACATGCCGTCTTTGCACTCACAGTATTTTGGTTATGTCTGGTACATTGTAGGCATGCGCATTATCACAAGCCGTCCGAGACCCCATTCGCATCTTTTAGCCTTATAAACTGTGCCACAAAATGCTTTACGTATATGTGTTACGTCAAAGTATTCTGCACGGGTAAAGGCCGAGTTAAAGATATGGTTTGCATGTTTGAATTTACATTGAAATGTCCTGTTGAGTGAAGGTCAAGATAAAAACTAAGCTTATTTGTAAGTTGATTTGATTCATGCTACAGACCTTGCCCATGGCTATTACATAGATGCGATGTTACACGGGTTTATGCTTCAGGATGCTAGTAGCTACTTCGTTCCAAGTTCTGTTAAATCACTGATCTCACATAGGTGACCATTGTTGGAAGGCATTGTGATAGTGTGAGTTAATCGGCAAACATTTCCAGGTGACATGCCAAAAAAACAAAAACAAAAAAAAAAAGACCAATGTTGAAGCGTCCTCTCTTTTCAAAACTCCAGCTTTTGTTAAATATTGATGTGTTCTTCCTTGGTGTAAAGTAATTTGCATTTAAATGCAGGCATGGGCTCAAAATGTTTTATGCAAAATATTTTTCCAAATACCCCTTGTTGTACTCCCTGAAGAGTTTTCATTTTAGCCTATTTCAGACTCCTTAATGTAATCCCTCGTGTTTTCAAACACTCGTGGTGACAGGTACATGCAAGCCGCTATTTCGTTTTCACAAACAAGCATTAAGCAAATATGGAATGCAGTTTTGACTTTATGTAAGAGTGTGTATTGAGAAATAATTCCTGCCATATTTTACATTGCATATATGTAACTAAACAGGTACTACAGGACATAACATTTGCCTGAAAACATTGGTTGAAAACTGAAATTTATTAGCTCACAATCTGTTATTTGTTAGTTTGTGATTAAACTCCCGCGAATGCACTAAAAGAGGATATATGTCCGAATAGAATATTCTGCCGTTGTATTGGGGATTGCATTGCCAAGTTGTACAAGATATATAATAATGAGCAAACCTGAGAAGTCTTTTACCGAGGATTTTTACTCACCAATAAACCTCATAATGCGTTATTTGTAAACCAGTGTAAAGGTCACACTGGATGAGAGCAGCAAGGCGCAGTTGGGTGTTGCCGGGGCCTCAGGGCAGCTCAGGTTCGTCCGCCCAACCTGGGTCACAAAGGGACATTGGTGGAGGAGGGCCGAGCGTTCTGAGCTCGCCTGATAATTAGCTATCCTGACGTTATGGTACTTTATTGATTACGGCATTACCTTCACTGTTCGATAGACTGTCGTTATAAGCCGCACCATCGCGACCGGGTAGACATCTAGTCATTTCTCAGCTATTCAATAACAGAGTTAAGTATACGCTTTACCCCGACGGGCACGTTCCGCGGGACAGGCACACGGTATAGCGTGTACCAGCTTGTCGTCTTTTCAGCCATAACCCTCTTCAAAGCTTGTGTCCCAAGACGAAGTGCAATCCCGGGTTAGGATCGAATTGCGTGATTATTCTAGGGTCTCTGTTGGCTGTCTTATTGCCATGCCCAGAATGAAACTATGTTCCAGTGAGAAATTGCTTTCTGTGTAGATGATAACCCCTTTGTAGGAAGAGCACGTCAATCATCCCTGCCTTTTATAGGCGAATAAGGCGCACTGATTTTCCAAAACGGACAAACAAACTAGGAGAATATGTGCTTTCTGAGTCAGTGACGTTATCGAACAGAAAGGGGTCCAAATTAGACCAATGTAAACAGATCACTTTCTTCAGACTATGCAAACATTCGGGTACAACCATAGCAGCCGTTAGATTCAAGTTTGTAGAATATTCAGGTTGGCAAACATTTTCGTTTGTTGCCTCATTTGCCCACGACACTTTATGACAGAAAAGAAGGAAGCGCTCTTTTAAAATGCCATCTCTTAGTATGGTGCGAAAGATTTTGATGATGTTTAGATATTTTAGGTGCGTTGACTTTTCCAACATCTTTCCTTTTTGACGACAAGTGATTCACCTGTGAAACCACCAGGTGTCGCTTTTATCTCTCGAAACGTGTTCTTTAAAAACCTTCTATTTGAATATCCAAAACCCCTTTAGCAACTGTGAAAGTGTAGTAAAATTTTACAAAAACGTGTTCTAAAACACTATTGCCGTGAAATCATATATATATATATATATATATATATATATATATATATATATATATATATATATATATATATATATATATATATATATATATATATATATATATACATATACATATATATATAGTAAATGGAGCGGGATTAAAGAATTGCACTGTGATTGGTCTTTGAAATAACGACATGTCTGACGTCAATTCGACAGTGATACTTCGCACCTTCCGGGCTGTAGAGTGACTGCTCACGCGAGGGTTTTACCGGCCTCTGCACAGATATGATACGTGACTGAGATACGTCGGGAAAGAATTTCCCAAGGGCAAATGTCCACGCCAGAAGTCAGTACACTTGTATTCTCTCGTATTTCACATGTGATTTCGACAGCTCTCTTGTCGCGGGTGAACACCCTGCAAGTGGCTAATGGAAGAATGGTCACGGTCATTGCTAAGAAGTGGTTATGTCAATGAAATGGTGAAGAGAGGTTAGTGGACGTGGTGGTGGTGGTGGTGGTGGTGTGTGTGGGGGGGGGGGTAGGGTAGAATGTACTTGTTTATCTGAACCGTAATTGTTGTCTGACACCTCTCCGTAACATCCTTATCTGACATTGTACACCAAGGCATATGTTTCAAATGTCAATATGTAGGCTCCATGACGAACTTCCGATCTCTGTAAAGAAAGCTTGGAAAATGACGGCCAGAAATTGACGAGCATCGATCGCTAACATATATATACGTACCGGTACACTGTACCATAGTACCGGTGTAGTGAGGAGAGTCCGTGCTAGTGAATGTAGCACGTTGTATACGTGAGTGCCGCTGTTAGCAGGACAAGAGTCCCAACAAAATGAGTCATTTGTATTATATTATCATTGGTCCAGGAAGCGTGAGTAATTAGGGCCCAGAAACCGTTAGACTGAGAATTATAACCGCTTTTCTTCTCTCGGAACAGGTCGGTGCTCATAATTACGTACTTGATAACTCACTCGTACATTTACCGCTAACCTTATTACCGTATCCAAACACGTGGCTGGTGTCGGAAGAATCAAGATTTACATCGACAGGACCAATGATTCATAGATTTTTCTGTCAGCGTCTATTAAGGAACACCGGTAGACTTGACAAGCTAGTGAGTTCTTAGGACTGATTCGTACATTTGTTAATGACTCTGGTATGTAAGTATCAAGTAAAAAGTCAATCAGTCAAGAAGGGAATATATATTACATCGGATTTGGCTTTACCAGGTGTTTGCACATGGTGCATTCCGGATCAGTCGATCATTAAATAAACGTTGAACTGGACAGGTCACTTTCCTGAGTATTTACGTTTAGCTTCAAAGTATGTTTTTCATTTGCTGATTAAATAGAGCAGAGCAGAACTGTCATTCACAGAGAACAAAGTAGCCTCGCAAATGCTCCTGGGTAGGCATGTATTGTCGTACAATACATATACTCACATATAAATATCCATCGGTTCCTCGTGCTTTTGGTAAACTGATTGTCGTGTTGAAGTTGGCATGCACACCCTATGTGTACTAACGGCACATTGTCACCTGGCATAGTGCGCTCTTAAACAAGTTAATTGCAGTCAGTTTTAGGGTCACTTATTCCATTCGTATTGTTAGAAGAATTATAGCACAAACATAGCAAAGTCAGAGGTTGGTAAATCGGCAGTGGCGATTCTAGAAAAAATCATTTAATATAGTGAACAGTTTCTGATGTATTAATGTAGATGTATTAAAGACGTGGTCGTTTGAATGGGAATTGTTGTCTACATTGTTCTCCTTCTGTCTGGGGCTGCTCACGTTAGAAAACAGGCTAACAATGGCAGAGTCATATCTAACCATGCACATCTTATGGATACCACGCAGACGATGTGAACAATACGGTAATATAATGGCCACAAGAGATATTAATTATCAATACTACATCAAACTGCGTGGATTGATTTATCGTGTGCAAAAATAGTTGTTGTGTATGGGTTGGCTGCCAACGACGGTATAACACTCATGGTCAAGACAACCGCAAGATATTGGCTCGTCTTGGACTCCCGCCAGGAAGCGACATGATGCACGTTCGTAATTTACTGTAAAATCAAAATTCAAAGGGGATGCCAGAGAGGAAAGCCATTTGCCTACAGCGTAAACAGATGTGTTGGGATGGAGGTTTATAGACCCTAGGCTGAAGCTGTTATGTGGAACGCTGATACCGCCTGCTGAGGATATCATTCGCTGATTTGTATCCCGCTGTGCGATAATTCCAAACGTAAGCGAACTTTCCCCACCCAGGCTAGGTATATGAAATGGATGTCTGCATGTACATATATGTGAGCTCCCTTCCCAGGTTCCCGAAATCAGCTAGTGATATATTATAGTACCGTTCGGTAGCGAGTTTTGTTTTGTTGACTAACGCTGGTCGTTTCCTTATAGAGGGATCCCTTCTACAGATAACAGGAATTATATCAAGAATCACGGATTATAAGCCTGAAAAAGGTTCTTCTCTAACGACACAGAGATATGGCACTGACTGACGACTTGACGTATAAGAAGCGTCTGTTTCAAAGAAGTTAATTTGAAATTTTTCATTTACACTGATTGAACATATTGTTTTACTGATTGTATATACCCATTTAGCAATGAAAGCTTGTTTAATCATCGTCAACAATCATAACAAAATAAGCATTTTATTTATCACACTTTTTGTGATCGTTTTGCAAAAGTTGGCTCTTGACATGTTCGTGTCGAGATACAAATATGTTTTCACAGCAGCTAACATATCTGTGTTTGGAAAAAGGTTTAAAATTCCAACCTGGGAGCATCATTACTTCAGTAAAGCTCAGGAGAAGCTAACGCTGTAAGCACTTTTGATTCTTACAGGAGGTTTGTGATTTCGCGAAATGTTGAAAACGATTATTGACTAAAATTTGAAAGACCGTTTCTGGTGACAAGAACTTCAACGTGTCGCTTTGTAAACGGCGAACGTTTACTTATAATAAAAGATTCTCAGCTTGTATAATCATTGCTGTACAAAATTCTGACAACTTCCCATGTAACACACTTCTCCAGTTACCTGTGGCTAGTTTTACAAAACTGTGACATCATGATACAACAAGGGCATGAAAAATGATATCTCTTTCCTGTATTTTGTCATGGAAGTTACGTCAGGGGACAGCTACTACTGTTTTTTAACACGTAAATTCCAGTTTTCAGCATTCTGCCACCGTTCAGTTTCCACAAAGCGAGACAGTACAATTACCACACAATGCAAATACTGCTAATATGTGTTTAAAAGTTGTCAGAAATTAGCGATGCATGAAATCGAGCCGGGGACAACGTTTGGACTGCTCACGGCTGATCAGCGCTGAATGGGCTTGTATGACCGACGGCTGAAGCAAGTTTGGCGGCCTCTATTCTGTGGTCTTAAAGCTCCACTAGACCGGCAGAATCTGCTCGCCTCAGACTAGATGACCGGAAATTTAAGTTTGGGGCGTTGTGGAGTTATGACCGAGGTGTACAACGGGTTAACAGTTAAACTGGTTTGAAGGCTATATCAATCATAGAAGATTTTTTCCACTTAAACCCGACACAATAGAGATTGGCCTATGCACAAACTATTTTATATTCCAGTCCATTGGCGCAGCTTGAATGCGGGCGGTGGTGAGTCTCGCTCCCGGGCTCAGGCGGGAGGGTCGGCTTGTTTACACGGCAGAACAGTTAGGCTTCACATTTCCCGCTGTATCGAAACCGAAATTTCTTCCATGCCGAAATAAATCTCGGAAAAAGGGGGTCTGGATTCTTAGTTACTGATCGAGATGCAGACGAGATTAACCTGTATTGAGAGAGTATTTACCCGATTTACCTATCTATCTGTACATAACCATTTCAAACTTTTCTCAGGGTGCAGAATTCCGTGCCAAAGCTCGCCAAATCTCAGCTTGGTTGTTTTGCAGTTTAGATCCCGAGGACGGTTGTTTTCCATGGCTCACTCTCATTACACGTCTGTGCCAAACACTGACACTGTCCAGATGGGAGTTTCTCCGTGTGGCACGTGTTCCATGGCCTTCCCGACGTCTTCAGACCTTGGAAATATCGGCTAATCACATTTTTACCAAGGCAACTTTCTTTTGTTTCTGGAAGTACTTTCAATTCCCATAAAATTTATTTTTTTTATACTTTTGATTGTATTATTATGTCGCAGTGAACATAATGTAAGCTGCATAAGGGAAGTTAGGTTCATAAAAAAATGAAAAAATGCATAGTTTCGTGGAAATCACCAATGCAATGTTCCTGCCCATCTTCCAACGTAAAAACGGCAGAAGTTTACTTGTTTACTGGTTTAAAGTAACAAGGTTTTTTCAAGGAAACTCATCGTAATCATTTTGTTTTCGCAGACGCGAGACATGGTTTTCGGAAAGATCTTAATATAAACGTATACTTCAGAAAAAAGGAACACTATCTAAGAATTTTATTAGTTTTATTTTACTATAAATGATATTTCTTAATTATTTACCTCGAGTTTTTATAACAGTAGATATCGCCTTGAAAAAAACTTCAGCATCGCTTATGTATTTCGTTGTTGACTACGTGACCTGATCGATAAACTTCTCCTCAACCAAATCACTTTAAGATCATACTTTACGTAGACCCATTGGCTTTCATTTTCCCTGTTCCATAATGAATGAATTATGACGAAGGGCATAAACAAGGGATGGTCGGTTACTGAACGAGGCAATGTACGAGGGTTTAGTGTAGCATTAGCGATCAGCGTGATTACTGTAAACAGGAAGCCATTTGCATAACAGTTGTAAGCGTTCTAACTGATACTTAGGTTTCGATGTGAAAGTGGACAAAGTTAACTTGGCGCTTTTGTCTCCGGCGGAAGAGCGGGTAAGGCAGGTTAAGCCCGCCACGTGGGAGGAAAAGCTGACGTCAGCAAAGTCAGGCCGGACGGAAGTGTCTGTTCATTCACAGTGACATACCTCAACTTAAAACCAATTGCCTTGGTCTGTCGCCGAGTTTGAGCCAATATCTTAATGATGTAACACGTGGAAAATTGCTGTAGAACACACGTGGGTTTTCTGGGCACATATTGCCAGAAATTCTTCGACAGCGCCGGTTTTAGTCGCCCACACGCTGCGTGCGATGTCTTGGGTAATTGATATAGCTTCGATGAAAACCATCAGTGAGAACTGTTTCAACTAAAGTTCCACCCTGCATTAGCCTTGGAGAGCCCTTTAAAGGAGGAATAATACATGTCCCTCGAAATACAGAAGTATTTCATATACCCGAGTTAATGCATGATCAAACAGTAATTTAAAATATTTTCAGTTACGGGTTACCTTGGCTTAAAATGGACTAAAATATGTCTCCAGCGATCTTGGAGCTGGACGCTTTCGGGGTGTAGGCTGCCCCTGCACCCTCAGCTGTGGTTTGCTGCCTCTTACAGGCCTATACAAAAGATGTAGTAGTTTCTGTGACAATCAAATGTCTTATTCATTCCACACCAGTCTACCAGACAGCACTTTTGTAGACCTACAGCTCAGGCCTATAATAATTTCTACATCAGTCAATCACACTATTCTTTTACTACCAACAGTCCTGTTTCATTGATTAATGTGCTGTACAGTAAACGATCAGCAGTTGTACCAGTTTGTAGACAGTAAGTAACTCTTGACTGATTAACTGGTGATACCTCTTTTACCAGCTAACAGAAATATCGTAAACGATTTAATAAACGTCGTACTAGATAAATGAAAGAAACATCATGTTTGTGGTATTATTAGTGTTTTTACCAGTGTCCTGGGTGTTTTTTTTTACCTATGAATGAAATAAAAGTGATCACGGTTAACCGATGACCTTCACCATATTATTTGATAAACCTCTGTACTTATGTAGCGTAAGCTGGATTTCAACTCGTCACCTCGTTATTCAGGAACCGGAGGGTCGCATCGAGCCAGGGCGTATACCATTTCAGTTATCGAGAATTTCATTCTTGGTTGTTTCGATGAGTCCTGAAATATTGGTCACTGCTACATTAACACAGGCAGAGTAGAGAAATCCCAAGTGGAAATGTCTTTATGCGGTATGTGAATTTGAGCGTTTAGTTCTTCAGTGAGACATCTTGGGTTTTTAAGAATCCACAAACGGATCGACGCCTAAATTTCTTCAGTTTCCCCTCAAACTTCTTGCCATGAAAACCGTTACAATACCAGTTTTTCAGACAATAAATGAAGTACCATCTATGATAGCACTTAGTGTGCTATGTTTATTAACAGCAGTTACTGTAGCTTTTCTTTAGAAATGTGTCACCCTATTACCAGACTTTCAAACGGTTTACAGTTTATTTCACCAGACAGTTAGCAGAATGAAGAGCAGTAGTTACTGTTACAGTACAAGTTCTTCACTTCTCGGATCACTACCCTAGTCTTATAATTACGAAGGTCCACCAGCAACCTGCAGGTGGTCATGGGCTTCCTCCGGGTTCTGCCCAGTTTCTTCCCACCATAATGCTGACCGCCGTCGTATAAGTGAAATATTCTTGAGTGCGGAGCAAAACATCAGTCAAATAAATAAACAAATATAATTACAAGCTCCCCTAACCCTTCCCCAAATTCCTGAACGGGAGCACGTGTGGACAGTTATGACGTGACTCCACCACTACTGAGCTGCTAATTGATTGATGGCGATCTACAAATCGATCAGATACTGAAGAGAGTGTCATGTAATCTGACAGACGGCGGAGGATGAGGGGGCCAGGGACAGTATTAGCTATTAACCATGCTGGTTCCACGCCGAGGGACAGACTGACGGACGGGTGGTCGTCAGAGCCAGTAGAGGTTACTGGCAATGGACCACGGTGCCTATCCCTTCCCACTTTCATTAACAAAAACGTGCCATGGAAGACGAATCCATCTTAGACAATAAAGTAGAAATGTCTGTATTAAATCCTCTTTCTTACCGGCTAGCCGGACCGCTCACACCTGTTTATTTAGCTAGGTCACATGGTTTGATCTCGGGGATTAACGATCTATGTCAGGAAAAGGCGAACCATCATGGCATCCAGTACTACATCTAAAGGCTATTCCTGAACTATTTGCACTTAGATTGCACTGGCAACTTCGCGTATGGTGATCTCCGATCGAAGCAAGTAACCAGACCTGCATACTTGAAACGTATGTTTTGGGACGAACTCTGTGCACTTGGCGTGATATTCTGAAACCTTACGGATATTGCGATTTAGAAGAACTTGGCATAACCGGATAGAAACCAGATTTGATGCTGTGTAATACGTGAGTATTTTAATCTACGTCACCAGTGTCTGATTAAAAAACAAGTGTGTCAAGGATACCCTATCAATGACTGTAAGTTTCTGGATTTATACAGCGAATGTAATATTCTTTTTTGGCAAACATGGAGCGTTTCATCTCTGCATGCACAGTTGTATGTCATGTCGCTGAAGTCGGCGCTGGGGGCCCGATATGTATCCATGTTTATTACATAAGCATTATATTTTCGTGAACAGTTGCAATCAAATCGCATTTAGCATATATGTGTAGGTATCTTTCACTGACTACGAGTTCAAAATTTGGTTTTGGTTACTTTGCCGAGAATATCTACAATGTTCTCTGCACCAACGAAGCCTCATCACTGCTTGTCTCGGACATGTTACGCGCTTTATTTATGAGATGTATAATTATTTCTTACATGTTCGTGTTGGAACAAGTGTTTTAGGTTGTTTTGGAAATGAGTTTTGCGATTACCGAGTAGACAAGCCTCTTCGTGGTGTACGAGCAGTATGCGAATGTTGGACTTGACGCCTTTTTTTTGTTTATGCCATACTGTTGACTGCTTCTGTGTGCATGAATCCGTCCTGATTTCTGACCTCATATACTTTCTTAGTTCCAAGGTGTTTTGAGCTAAACGTTTAGGTTTTGGGAACTGGTCTTGCGATTACTGGCCCAAAACGCCGATTATGGCTGACGGCTTGTTATATGAATGTCTGTTTCGACTTCTTGTTTCATTCTAATGAGCACTACATGTACAGGTATAGAGTTAATGCCTCCCCAGGGGCACATTTTTATACCTTTCTTATACTTTCAAGGCAAACCTATACTTCACTTATGGTTATTGTTGGTTTCTCGTACTTAATGCCACCAGTTGTGGATCGTCTTGTCGTGTGCACGGTTAGGCTATGGCCCGACTCTCACCCGACGGTTATCCATGCCCAAAGCTCTGGTGGCTTAACCCTCTCATGTATGTCCCCAGGGCATGTGTACGCCTTTGCTTAGATTCGCCGCGTGGAATATCACCTTCCGGCTGTATGCGAGACGAAAAGCCAATTACCTTTATAAATTGATAATAGCTGTTGTAATTGCCATCATACAATAACTTTCTATATATTCATAATTTCTTAAGGAAATACTGTTACTTTGGCAAAGGCCTGTATCATGGTGGAAGTACATGTGTGGGTACCGGTGTACTTGAAAGCCAATTTATCAGAACAAAGAAGACGCGAGCTGATGGCAAGCACATTGCAAAGCTGGGTCAGGGCAACAAAGGTAACCTGAGAAGTTAGGCCTCTTAATAATTTTACTCCCAGCTAACTCTTTTTATTATACACACAGCCCCCAATGTGACGGAGAATAAAAACGGCGTCTCTTATGAAAGCCAAAACAAAACAAAACAAAAACGGTCCTCTTACCGTTCCATATATGTAGTAGACGTGTACAATTAGTTGAGTCAACATGGAGCACGGCCTGACACTCGGTCTTCAGAGAGGCCACCGTGAATGATCGAGAACTGCAAGACCCCTATTACTCAGTCTATATCGACGTTGAACTAAAATGGAGTTGTAGTGTGTACTTAAGCTGTTACCGCAATCTGCCGGTTACCATCTCTTTGGAACGTATGGTGCAAACATTTATCAAAATGATGGTCTATTTAAGGTCCTTACCAATGTTTAACTGGCAGCGTAGGTCGACGGGCTTGTCGGGCCAAAGCAAACAGCTGTCGTCAGATGAGCGTGCCTCAGACCAACTTTGGAAGAGATCTATTTAAAAGGATCTGCTTTGATTTCAGGCAGGGTTTAAAATTCTCAGCCCCACAGCATCAAGCCGTGGAATAAATATTGGACGATTTCTATGCAGGTGGTGAGCTGTACAGTTTTTTTTTGTTTTGCATGAAAAAATGGGAACGCTTTCATTATAAGGAAGTTGGCCATGTTTACAATCAATATCTAGCCATCATAACTCGTTATTACAACTCCACAGAGACCTACGCGTATGATGTCCTCAACCCAATCAGACTATCGGAATGAAAGGTCACACAGTAATTTTAATCCCTTGCATTCTTGTTAGCGGTGTAGTCCAGGCGATTGCAACGTACTGCGCTAAAATATAGAATACCACTAAACATGGCCTCAGTATTCGGAGTTGCACCCATTTTGTTCTATTCCAAACGAATCTGTGCATGTAGCCTACTTCAGTCATTTTTTAAACCGGAGATCCTCCTGAACTGATCCACGAGCCTTTGAGAAATAATTGCCTAAATTGTCCTCGTTCAACGCACAGAGGTAGTCCATTGTGGAAGCCATGTTGGTGGTCTACCGAACGTCATGGACAACCAAGCCAACGGGTTGTACGAGTATTCCCAATGGCGTGTTGCCACAAAGGGCAAACAAACGTGTTATACGAGTATATTGTCCATGGCTTTTTGCCACCAGCGGCACGAAAACAGAGGAAACAACAGAATCTCGAGTATTCCACGTCCGGGACTAAGACTTAACCAACTTATGAGTGGTTGGAAGAGAAGTGGTGAATTAAATGAGCTTTTATAAATATAAGAGTCACAATAACGATTATACTCGACAGTTTTACATCCCCATGGCTTTACCAGATGATAGACCAGTTCCGATACAGGATGACAAAGCTATTCGCACAATGAATAATTTGCTAAATACACATGCTTAATAGCAATACGTATAGATGGTGTTTGCATATATGCATTTCTCTTCATACATCAAGCCAGTTGTGGTGTAGTGTTCCCTGAGGTATGCTTAATACCTGAGTTTCACTTCAAAATAACGCCTGTAATCTTTAATTAAACGGCTGACTAAAATGTTGTTTATAGTGAATGGTAGGGAGAGGTATAATGCGACTGTTATATAACAGCTTGATGGATATTGTGTGTAGCTATTGCATAAACAATCAGACTCAATTTGCAACAACACTTGAAGGCCCTGCTAAATTTTACACGTGAAGGATAAACATAGCAGACTACTCTGTGTGTTTTCTCTGTGTTCTCTTCCCTCTCACCAACTGCTTTGTATTTATCACAGATCACGTACAGCATACATTTTTAATGCAGATCCAAATTTGTTCGCCCAAACGAAATGCTTTGAAACATAATCGAACAAGAAATATAGCCGATTCCGAGGGGAACTACATGCTACAAAGCTCGTCTGAAGTATTATTACCTCACAACGTGAGGTTGGTCATATATCTTTTGTATGAACTTGAGGATGCGACCATTGGTTAGGTATAGATAATTCATATTTTCCTACAAAAATCACTTAAAAAATAACTAATACCGTCTCGTGCGAAGCGGACAAAACTTTAATAATTATCCATGATGTTGATCCCAATCGGCCCACAAGGTTAATTCAACTTATTGATTTCACTGGAAACCCTAAATTCGCCAAACATTACTTTTACATGAAATATTTTGGGAATGAAGGTATTCCATGTAGATTAAGTTTCACTGTACAATAAAACGGAAACCACTATACACATTGGTCTCGCGGCACATAACGGCTTATTTCTGTTCCACACATGTAACCAATCAGGGGATAAATTCTGCTTCAGATTTCTGCGAACTTTATTCCAACCATATATATATATATATGTATATACATTTATCAGACACGCAAAGGTCTAAGATTTATTTTGACTCACAGATAAATCCTGGAATATACAATATTATCACGGAAGCATTCTCATGACATCCGTCTTGGACATCATACCCTACTTATATCCCTGCATGTCATGTTTATAAAGAGAAAGATATCTGGTCTAATTCTACACCTGTGGCAGTTTGATACGACGTCTGGCGGATGTAATGTTTGGTCCGGCGGATCCGTTCATCTGGAGTTAGCCCGTGGGGGATGGAGCAAACTCGTCCGTCCCAGATCCTGAACGTACTCAAGGTATATCATCGGTGGACAACTGAAAGCATTATACACGAAATTCGGGACAACATGGCAGCTGGCTCGACAACTGCCTGACTTGCTCTCCGCGTCGTTCCTGATAACTGAATGGCTAAGAGGAGGCTGGTTTTCTCGATTCGGTCACACGACCGAAGCATTGGGTACTTTGCATATCTTAGTTTTTCTCGTTTCAATCAGACAATGATTGCATCGGAACCCCGTCAGACGGCGAAATCATGGTCAAATTTTAGCGGGGAGCCCCCCAAACTCAGTTATATCCTGTGAGGGAATGAATTACGTTTCCCCCCCCGTTGGTCACCGCTGATTTGTTTGTTCACTTCTGACTGTTTAGTAATCAGATGCTAATGGCGTATCCCTGCAGAGCATGGTCTGCCCCACTGGCTCACCATCCGCCTCCCTCTACTGCCTGTGCAGTAAAATCGCTTTACTCAAATGACTTTCAAAAAGCAATTTTGGACAGAAAAAAGTTAAATTTCCCAATATATTTCTTGTCACATTGATAAAATTTAAAACTTTTTAAAACACTTTTCACATACAGGACCGATTATCAAACAGCTCTTTGTCACAGTATTACTTCCAAAATTTGTTCTATGGTTCACCTCTATTCCTCTGCCAATCAGATGACAGGAAATCGCGCAGGCATCCCCATGTATTCCACATCCTACACAACATTCGAATTTACAAAATGGGTTTGTCGTCTAGTTTGCGAAGTCTATAACTAGTTGTGATTTTTGCCTTTTTCTTTGTATTGCATCAGAAAAGCAACTGGCACCTCTTTTGACACTCGCGGTGAATGCTAAGACAATGTCATATTTAAAGTGTCAATTGGCGTGACTGACAGTGATTTGAATATGAAATCTCACAATTGTTAATTGTATTACTTGTGCGTTAACAATGTGATTCCTTGTGATATTGACATAATATTAAACTAAATAGCCTATTTACGCAATCTTTTCGATAACGAAGTACCAGAATAGCTAAGACTTCTGCCTTAATGTAATGAATGCCCCGAAAAATGCAAGACGTGGGTTGTTCAAGTTTCACTAAACTACAAAATGCACTTCTATAGACGTTTCCGTTATCTTATTGTGTCATTTTTGGATCAAAATCTAAAATTCGGCAAAGTGTGAAAGGTGAAAAAAACAAAATAGGTAAAAGTTGATTATCAAGTAGGTCACATTATGCCAATAAGCCTAAAAGGAAAATATCAGAATAGATAGCTATCTGGCGAAGGAACAGTTTGATATGATACCGGTACTCGAGCAAATAACACCAATCTGCCCCTCTGATCTGGTCTCGTCTGGACGAGCCTTGTTTGGCAGGATGTAGAACTAGAACGAAACAACGTTGGAGACTTCCATATACATTAATAATAGAGATGAACAAATAATGCAGATATGTTGGTTTGCACTGAAGCTCAACTTCTTGAGAGCTGGACTCCTATGTGTAGACATCAATTTAGCTAGGACATAGAGGGTACACTTTTCGGTGGAGTGAGGTTAATATCTCATAGGCTCACAGGGCCAGACAGAGATATTTCAATATGCATGAGATCCGAACATATAGAAAAAAAAACCCCACATAGACTCGTTATTACCATTGTATTTCCATATGAGTTTGTTTACTCAGTATGTACGTGAACTCACCACAATATCCGGAATACCCTAGAGGTCAGAGACGGCACAGTGTATGTTGTAGGCTTTTTCTGTAACCAGACACCAGAACAAAACATTGTTTCTGTGAATTTTGATCAAGATTTAATGTAACAAGAGAAAACATGCACTACGAGGGAATATTCTTTTGAAAATATAGGTCACCAAATGTACAATGTACAGCTTCCAAACCTCTGCACGTGAAGGAGGAAATGTGGCTGTCAGCTGCATGCGTTATCAGAACGCCCCCATCCCGACTAATCACAGATATCAAATTATTAAATGGATCTTACTACTTTTTTATATGGCAATAAAATGTAATGGTGTCAGGATAATCTGATTATAGTAAAACCCTTGGGCACAATTTTAGTTTTAATCGATTCGAAAAACCTGCAGGGTCTTCAACAGCTGTGCGATCCACCAACACGAACAGTTGTCATTATATAATGGACTGCGTCTATCACGCAGATGTTAGAGTGGAGTCTGCTGGTCTTAGAGTGCAACCTCAAACTGTCGGAAGTTTCACTGAACATGGATTTAATGTATGTCACCGAAAGCTTATGTCCGTAACATCATTTCGATGTCGTTAAAAGCTCTGCACATTTTTCCGCAGCTGCTGGTCTTTGTTGATGTCTTAGGTCACATTTTCTCATTAAAATTGCGCTAGTTATTTTTATTTTAATGCAGCTGTACTGTTGTGACTTTGAACTATACCTATATACCACCGTCACCACATCATGGTTAGAATCACACCAATGGCTATAAACCATTGTCTGTGGAAAACCAATGTGGAACCATTGCATGTGGAAAACCGGTGTGGACATGCCACTTTACCTGACTCTACCTGTGATCATCCCAAACATGTTATATATGTTACAACGTGAAAAAAATAACAAGTACGCTTTATCTGAGGTATCTCAGGTCTAACGTGGCGATAAATGCTGTCTTGTGTGGCTCTAGATACCTTTATGGTTTCTCTCAAAACCATCTGCGTGAAAAGAATCAGTTAGTCATTACCTTCCCGTGGACGCCTTTGCCCACTGAAGATATCAAACGGATTGGCACGCGCAGCTTTATACGTATCAAGGGATACTTTGAATGAAAAATGAAAAGATTAGCCAGTTTTGTGTATAGATATGGAGGTCATTATTGACAAGCCATCTTCGAACTGTCAATCGACTGTATCCATGGGAACTAGTGCTCCTAGAATGACAGCAAAATAAACAAAGTATATAATTATGTATATTCCTGAAAGGCTTAACGGTCGGCTGGGGAATGCCAGAATGGAAGGGCTCCTTGCGCATGGTGGCTTATTA
Source organism: Acanthopleura granulata (assembly GCA_016165875.1). NCBI lineage: Eukaryota > Metazoa > Mollusca > Polyplacophora > Chitonida > Chitonidae > Acanthopleura > Acanthopleura granulata. The sequence goes on from JABBOT010000008.1 coordinate 6,556,721, forward strand.
GCGTCCAGCGTTTTTCTTGGCACGGGAAGCGAAGGAGATAGGGCCCGCCAAGAATGGTTGTCAGAAACTTTGTAGTTGCTGTCAATGATTAGAAGATAAATAAGAACACAGATGTAAGCAGGCGAAGGCAGGTGTCACCTTTCCGCTGTAAACAGTCTCATTTACTAGAGATTATCTTTATTATTTAGACTTTCGTCCAATTTTTTTCGGTCATTTCAAGATATTTGTTTTCGTGTAATCAGCTATCGGCCAGCTGTGACACTCGTCTTCTCAGTTGATCCTATCTGCAGATGACGATCTAATGACAACGGCTTACGTTTGTTTTGTCAGTTTCATATTAAGAGAGCGGAAAATTATTAACGTTACAAAAAGCTATGATAACCTCATAGAATGCATAGAATTCGTCACATCGGATCTGAAGACATTTTTTGGTACGAAACCCAGATAAGTGCAGTGTTAAGCGAACATACCCTCAACAACACATTCTAAATATCATAAATATGCCAACGCCAACCATCGATTCTAAAGTGAAACCCTTGTAACTAAGGCAACTTGCAAATGCGAAGGTTCGCGATGGAGACGTATTAGCATGAACATCCAATGCTTCAAAGCGATTAAAGTCACATCAGGTAGCCCAGTCATACCGGCCCCTCCTAATCGGTGACCTATAACATGATAACAAACAGCAGTTAACATGTGTAACGTGCGATAGGTTCAGTGATTTCTGACAGTAATCTACTGGTGCCTTTCGGGGACTATGTCTCATTCCTTTTAAAGCCGACATTTGACGTGATGTCTTCTCCCGCCACTGAGGTCGCTGATTGGTAAAGGGCATGACCTTAAAAGTACCACGGCCGATGGAATGATGATGAGCTGGAATTGTCAGTAATAATTGCCAGAACGCAATTCCTCCGAGATGAGCAATTGTATGAGAATGTTAAGCAGAACTGGCGCAGACATTTGTTCCTGGTTAAACTGTTGATGAAGATCTATAATCATATTACAGCCCATATACCTATTATAGTGGGAGTCATGGAAACAATGTACTAGATTGTTAACGCTGAGCTGAATGCAATTAATCTACCCCCAGACCGGCGTTAGCTAGAACTCCCACTAAACCGTACCCAAGATCGATTCATTCATGTTTGCCTTATTTATGAATCCCAAGTCCAGGATCGTCGTCTTAGGGTCACGACATGGTGCATTTTCAGCAGGAACTTCGCGTCCGTTATCTTCTCGGGGGTTGTTGTTCTAAGCAGCGAGAAGCACTCATGACTTTGCGAATAAGACTATTGTTCGGAGCAATTAGTCGATAGATTGAGATCAGTCACGAACGCTTATATACATAATTGGTATATGGCGAGTGATACATAGAGCTGAATTCTATATTGGCGTATGCTAATGTGCTGTATTCAAACCGATATTGGCACACCAAACAAACATGTATTTTTTGAGACTGAGTTGTAAACGTTTATGACCAAAGTGAAACATGCATGGCGGTATATTTGTGCATCCAGATGAAGCCATGTGGTTAGTGATAAACACCTTAAGTGTTCATGATTCATGAAGAACATCGTTTCCTTTTTCTAACCTGTTAGTTTGGCGATTTGTCCTCCTGAGGAATAAAGTTTGTCCTTATATCGCATAATTCCTTACACTTTGGACCAAAGTCTAACTATTGTAAGACAAGGGAACTCCTTGGAAACCAGCTTTCAGGCATTTATCGTCTGTGGTGGAAGAGTTTGAAAGTTACAACTGTTTCAGGGTAAAAAAACTGATGTAATATTAAATAAGGAAATCTCGCATTGAGAACACTATAAGCATACTGGATTGAAAATATGGCTTCTATTCATTTGACTGAGATTTGTCGCCATTCTCAGTAATATATTCCTTATACTACGGCGGTTTATATGTTTGGGTGAATCCGGGCATAGCACACAGTCATAGATACCTGGAAAATCCTCGTGACATTAAACCGCGGCAGAAGCAGTCGTATGATACAGGGGGCTTACCCATCCACAGGAAAAGGCACCATGTCGATAAACGTCGCCTGGATATAATCGAGGCTGCCCAAAACTGAAAGAATAATGCGGATATTGCATCATACAGTGTCATCAATATGGTGTGTAATTTTACTCAGAGGTGATGAATTGGCTGCGTTTCTTCCTCAGCCAAATATGTCTCCACAGAGCGGAAAAGGCGACTTTGCGTGAGGTCTTGGACTATAGGGGCACCACCATGGCGGTGGTTGCACAACGCCAGGATAAATCCCCTCTGAAAGAGTCTTTGCGTGCACCATTACAGCTTTACGTACCCTCAAATGACGTACTAGAGCTTACGGTCCCAGCTGGGCTGGTCATCACCAGATTAAGCCTCTTTCGTTATCTTGCTAATGCTACCCCAGTGCAGTATAAATAATGACCACCCTCCATAATGAATTTGTCTTTGCCCGTCTTATTTCCTTTTTTCTAAGTATCTGCCAGAGTGTCCTGAACATGGATCAATGTTTCATTCTGGCTACCAACAATAGCACGTGTCGTCTTGCCTGCCCAAATACCATGCAACTATCTAGGTATCACCCGCTTCTCCCCATTGACCACACATCTGTCTCCCAGTTTCTCTGTAATAACCCCATGTTCGCCTTGCTTATCCCTGAGAGATAACTGTGTTACTCTGTCGTCCCCGAATGTCTTTCTTATCATGCTGGACTTTGGTCCCATATCTGTCTGTCTAACTATCACGAACGCCTGTCTTTTTCTCTCCATGCCAGTCTTTGGTACCGATATCTGAGTGCCCGACAAACCATTACCTTTCACTACTAGGTAACTATCACCGACTAACTAAGCCCACATCATCTTGCCACTCCGGGTACAAGCCACGGTCTCACTCAACCCACATCAGTACAGGTTGCCTGCCAGTGTCCCACTCAGTTCACATCTGTTTCATTTTGCCAGTCCGGAATACCTGCCATTGTCTCACTCAGCCAACATCAGTCTCGTCTTGCCAGTACTAGGTATCTGCCAGTATCTCACTCAACCCACATCACTCTCATCTTGCCAGTGCTAGGTACCTGCCAGTATCTCATTCAGCCCACATCAGTCTCATCTTGCCAGTACTAGGTATTTATTTCTGTTTCATCTTGTCCATATCGGGTACACGATTTCTTTTCTATTTCGCTACTAATGGTTAATACTTCCATCTGTCCTGCATTTGTTAATTGTGTAGAGGAATTCATGCAGGGTGCTCAACCAAGCGTAAAACTCGCTCGGAGAGAGCAGCATGATTACGCCTGTCTGGGAGAATAATCACCAACTTATAAAATAAATGGGTCTTATATCCACCTCGTGGATGGCGTACCAGACCAGGAATCCTTGGCCTGCTAGTTGTCCCCGAGGGAATAGCCTGTACCACAGCCCATTAATACTCACTCCTCGCCTTATGAATTAAGTATACTCTAGAGCCTAGGTCTTAGATTAGGGTGAAATAACGTACGCCCTGGTTGTGCTGGTCACTAATTGACATAAATCGGGTACGGAACGATTAACGGGTTAATTACCACGTACAACAGCTGAGCTGAGGAAGGTAAAATGTCCACAGAGGACGCAATTGAACAGCAGTGAAATCTAAATGCAGGTAAGCAAAGAGTTACATTAATATCATACCTGTGTGGACTAAGGTTAGGACTAAGATTCTGACACGACCATTCACGCTAAGTCGTGGTACAATTTTCCTTCTTTTAACGTAATCTACAGAGTATATTGCTAAACTCCCTTATTGGTGTTTTTACGCCGGATTCAAGAATTACAATTATTCGCCGAGTTCAAACACGTGATCTCTTTACATTGCTAGACATCTTCATGTGCAGATGTGTTTGCAGCTCTCTTTTGCATGCAATACAAGTACTCGATGGAGTGACCATTGGTCTCTTGGAACTGGACTGCAAAACTTAAGTCCGATGAACCTTTCTTTGTGGGGAAAGGTTCATCACCTGTTAACGGGAAGTACCGTTAAATGCGAACTGCTTACACAGCCAAAGATAAGGCAGAGGCTTTTCGATCACGACTGACATCTTCTACGTCTGTTCGCTTGACGTTTCACTGTAGAGGAAGCTACCCTCGTTGGCAAGTTAAAACCTATTAGTTATCTTGTAGTGTTGTCACTGTGCAACGAGCCAATGCGGCAGAATAAAAGACTACAGCATAGAGAATAAAACAAGAGCTGCAAGAACAGTGTTTTCTTGTAGGAAATGGTCACACGCAACGTGCAACAAATCCCCTCATCTTGTGAAGGCCTAAGAGTGGAGAACGTTTCAGGAAACAATAACCTGTATGAAAAATATACGTGGTCTGCAATCTGACAGGAAGTCTCCACCAAAGATACATCTGGCAGGGTAGCTCAAAAGAGTATTGTACTTTCGGTTTTAATTCATTTCCTGGAAATGTATGGGCTGTGATTACTTCAGGCTGAGAAGTATATGACTTTTCCAAATTGCTATACACTTTTGTTGCACGAATTACCATATTTGCTCCTGTTTTTCAATTTTCGAGAATATTATCACGGCAAGATGATTGATGTCACCCAAGTATCCATTTTTCCGCCGGTTTACAACCTTAATTCCTGTCGTCCGTCAAGAGCCGGGCAATTTGAGTGGTCACCTGACTTCCTAAGAAAGACCCTCTGCAGCTGTGACCCTCAGCGTTATGACGCACATAATTGATTTGTATTAATCCTGTAAGTTTTATTAAAGCTTGATCCCACATGGGTCACCCATTAACTGCCTACTGGGTACTTATCCGTGAGATTGCTTGCTGGCAATGGAATAGCTGGAGGGTCAGACTGCTCAGTTGTTAGAGCGGGCTCTAAGCTCACAGAATTAAAGGATCACCCCCTCAGCCCTCTGTCCAACGTGTGGTTGGTCGGCCAAACTGTCAAGTTGACTGTCAAGGGTTATTTTGCTGACGAGACCTTCGTACTGGTCGGTGTCGTCCGGATGATGGATGAGTGTTACTTTGAACAGCCTACGCCAGCCGTGTCATGTAAGTTTCATTACTTGATCCGTAACAGGGCGTCGGTTGGTCCTACCCTAATGATTCAACTTGTAGCTGCTCATGACTCGTGTTTCAATTAAAGAGGCTGTGAAGTACATTGCCTTGTTTGTGTTGTCTTCAGTTACTAACATGGTATCTGGTTTTGAAACTAATATTTATAATATTCGGCTAGTAAATGACTTTGATTTGCAATATTTAAGTAAAAACGTTAAAGAAGGCTTCAGTGGGAGACTCTGACGGGCTACACGACAGGGTCCAAATCGCTGTGAAATCGCACTGTCTCCTGCTGTGATGTTGCAGCGCTTCTGTGCTACCTATGCGTTTTGTGAGCAAAAATACACCTAATGGTGTGACGTGGTAAGGGAACAAAACAACGGAGTACACAGATTTGGACCCTTTTTTTACAGGCGGGAAAGTGGTGTACGAGTTCCCCATTGAATGTAATACTCGCATAGTTTTGCATTATATTTCTGACAAGCAGATGATTGTGGTAAATTTGTATTCACAGTCCAGGAAATAATCCAAGGGAACTAAAAGTCAAAATCATTTCGGGACGGATTTTTCAACAAGAAAACTAGTGGCTATGTCAACCACACTTAAAGTGAATGACGGAGGATACCCTCAATTCTTGTAGCTGTCCGAAACACCAATCTTTCTAACGCTGAAACAGTGATAACTCCTTACTTTGGTCATCTTTACAACATACTGAAAAAATCACCCAGAGTGTGGTAAGATGGCGCGAATATCCTTTTAATGAAAAGGTGAACAAATAGCCAGTTGGCGTTAAAGCTTCCATAATTGACTATACCAAGGCATAGCACACTTGAGAATTGATTGACTGGACAGAGGGAAGTGTTAAAAGCGCTGGTTGAACTTATACTGGAACTGTCTACAGTTTTCGTCCGAAATCGATCCATGGATATTGACTATAAACAGCTTTTAATTGAGTCTCTTTACCAGAGTCAATATGATCAGTTGCTGTGTTGGACTTTGACCTTTGCTGGGTAAGCAGCATGATTCCTGTTTTGGATGGCAGTGATGATGTGATGCCTTTCAATGGATTTCACAACAGAGTCCCCCAAATGGCGAATAGTCTGTCGCCTGAATGAGGAAAGTCGTGCTTTGTGGAGATGATACCATACAACACTTCCATACCGGTATTCCTTAGTTTCAGTTGTGATGATTGAAATGGATAATGTGAAAGATAGCTTATCGCCTGAAAACTTCTTGGAGTTTTGCTTTGATATTCCCGCCCTCTGATGCCCACTTAATTAAATTTGAAATATGGGGTAGTATTGTCAGCTAACAATAATATATAAAATAATACACATAATTACACAATTTATAGTTTCTTACTGATTACGGAATATTCCGGCTTCCATATGCGAGTCAGTTCACGTAAATATAGAATCCACAGTCCTTGGGAATTCTAGAATCGAAGGATGACAGTCCTGTTGTGATGAACAGCAGAGGGCACGGTACCCCGACTATGGTATACATCCAACTCCCCGGCTAAGTGCAACTTTCCTGGGCGGACGGGTTGACAATAGTGTCAGTGATACCGAGCTGGCGATGTATGTTTCATTCCTCGTAAATATATACAAAGTCACTTTCAGGGCAAACTGGGATGAAATGTACGTAACCACACAAAGAGACAATGGACGATACAAGCTCCAAAATAACGTCTCTAACAAAATAGTAAGTGGCAACACACAAGCTCACACACAAGTGCTACGTACAGAAAAGTGGAATACAAATTGACGTATGTCGAATGGCACAAATGGCACAGGAAATTCTCCTAAGTGGACGACAGTAAATATGACTGCTCTCAAATAGACATGAGTAAATATTACTGCTCTCAAAATAGACATGAGTAAAAAACTGCGAGCTTTACAACTTTGTGGCTCATATTTATAGACTGAAGAAAAGAAAATCCTGGATGATTGATCCTAAACATGTTTAGAACATGGGTACATCTTTCCAGAATGCAGGCTCTATGTACAATAACAGGAAACTCATAAGCACAGAAGCGTCGAGAACACGCGACTGAATTCCAGTGCAGGCTACACCGTACAGAGGGGAAAAATGTAGGTCAGAAAAAAATTCATACAATATTTTAAAGACAGGCTTCGTAACAACATGGATAGTGTGAATATGGTCTCTAGGCATTTGGAAATCTACGAATATGAATAAGCAATTTTGCAGATTTGATTTCAAAGCATACTCTGTAAACCACAGTTACATATTAATTGAAGCAGATTCGCACCGGTACATTGATGTGTACGTTGCATACATCATCATTGCTTTACTGCAGTTCAAATGTGTGCCGAATGAATGTTTACCTGTGTCTATGCGTACCATATCATGGGCTATTCAAACACATATGTACAAGACAGTACACATTTGGTTTTTGAGAGTACGCTGTCCATGGATAAGTCAACGTTGAAATAAGTGAAAAGGTTATATTTAGTAGGAATTGGCTTGTGTGTACGTAGATAGTGCGAATTTGTATTACCAGTTCTTATATACATGACTGAAAGGAGAACGACACTGTGCTATGGTGATGATACCTCATGGGTTTTGGATAAGAGGGTTAGGGTTTGAATGTCTACCATACCCTTTGCGGAGCTTAATCCTGTTAAAATCCTGAAAGCCTGAATGTGTAATCTTACCTGACGAGATGTACAATTTTGTGTTTAGCAGAGCTCAAGGTGTACCCTTCACACCAGGTAATCCAAACAGATTGGACATGATTTCACCGTATTATTGTATAATGCCAGCGATATAAACTCTCTGTATCTGCAGCACTGGTGTAACGTGTGTAAAGTTCAGCTGCCCAATAACCTGACCTTCTTCCGATATGGATGCCAAACACGTGTGAACTTAGAATTTAGGACATATGTACTCGAAATTCTAGATCAAGGGCCAATGTCATAAAACTTCGTACAAGCATATTTCCCTGTAAATTGCACAATCTTTAGAGAGGTAAAACACGGACAGTGTATATTTATTGAGAAAAATATCTTTCTGAAGTTTTGTGAAATTAGCCCCGGAGAACTCTGCCTCATAATGCTAAGGGATTCATTTGGAATAGTTTGGGGTTGCAAATACGAGTGAATCGAAACTCCATAGTCAATTCTTATGAGCAGAGGAGGATCTTAATGGCTATACTGACGGTGTATGTGGTTTTGCTTACAAACACCGGTCTTTAAGTGTAATTAATCATAACCAGGGAACTGTCTCATGAAACTAAGATGCTTTTTGCTTTAGTATGTTATACTCTTCTCCAAATACTCGTGAGCAATGCACTTAGACGTAAGCAATAGGCAATAGCTATTAAGGTTGAACGGATCTTCGTTTCTACGGATGTTGTGCGTTGTTTCAGCCGGTGACACAGGTAAAAGAACATGATTTAGAAGATTCGGGGGTCCTTTGCTGCGTGGCTGCTGCATGTGGTTTCACTCTGTGCCACAGGTAAAAGATTATGATTTAGAAATCTGAGGAGTTCTTTGCTGTCTAGATATTGTATATGGTTTCAGACAGATAGTCCTTGCACACAAAGGCTTAAAAGTGTAAGTTTTTTGTTTGTTTTCGCGAATATTGTGTATTTGCGTTGATCCTTCCGTATTCTACTGCATTGTCGTTAAATGTTGTCGACCGGAGCAAGCATTCAAGTCTTAGGGTTAGCAAAGTTGTCTGCGTCCCTTAATTATTGGCATGAATATACGTCCTGTAAGTATAACGGCTGGCGTCATGCGATGACTGTCCTCGACTGCGCATGTCGCCTATTCATGCACTCCCAGAAAAGTAGGACATCACATCAGAGATATTAAGTCCCACGCGTAATATATCTAGTCGAAATTTGTAAGTGAAATTTTGCACCATGTAGAGACTGATCGAATTCAGGGAACGATAAGACAAAAAAAAAATCCCCTTACGTACAATGTAAAGCAAGTTCCGCTTGATGATATACCGACGCCTGCTCCATGTCAAATGTTTCAGTGAAATGGAACGCTTGTCAGACGCCAGGCACGAGTGATTGGATGATGTGAATTAAGTAGAAAATAGTAGGGCGCTGTGTCATTTTCCCATCACGCATGTAGATCGATGGAGGAAATAGAGAAAGACCGGCACTAGCATTTGTGGGTCGTTCTATTGCACGTCAGGCCTTCTTCGCCAGGCCGATCCTTGCCAGCTGACGATTCCACCATCTAGCCATCGATCCGCTGGGTACGGGATATAGAGTCATAGCCCGGCAGTCACGGCAGTATGCTCGAATAGAAGCTGTCCAAATGGAGTTGGGGGATAAAAGGCATAAAATTGGCCAGTATTTCTCGCCTTGAGCCTGTAAAACTCAGTAAGCCAAATTGATGACATTCTGCAGTCCAAGAAACTCTCGGGCTTTTAGTTGGAGTTATATCAATATCGCTAAGCTGATTACAAACTGAGAGACGGCCGTTCAGTATGAACTCACCATGTACTTTGCTCAGGCGAAACTTTTCGCTGTCTTTCAGCCCTTCTGGATTTACGAGTAGATCATAAGGAATGACAAACATGATATGTCACGTCACGTGATCATTCACTCAGAACAAGCCTCCTGGATAACACTATTATTGCCCGTTGTGTGCCTTAACACGATAAGAGAAGCACAGGTAGCGGACTGAAATGATATTTACTTTATATCGTCGCGTCTCTGATTCATGTAACATTACTGTGTATGTCAGAATGATTAAATGAATCTCGAAACTTAGTCAAATTAGATTATGTTTTATTGGAGTCAGAGGTTTCAGCATTTCTTGTCCTCGTCGGCGGATCGGTCTGATAAGCTTTATACCCCCAACCATCAGCTCTCCGATGGTGTCATGTGAACTGGTTGGCGGATCTGTCAGATAGACTTTATACCCCCAACCATCAGCTCTCCGATGGTGTCATGTGAACTGGTTGGCGGACCGGTCTTATGGATGCTTTATAGCAAAATATGTGGTGAAAGTAGGTAGCTTACCAGATGTTTTTCCGCTTTGGCATTAGGTGTTGTCAGAAGTACATAAAGATTTAGTGAGAAGTATGCCACAGTGTGGTACAGTGAATCACGAGTCCATACTCCCGCCTGTCTAACTGGCAATGTTACTTAAAATACAAAGCATGTTACTGAACAATTATGGAAAATAATGTTTCGGCTGCAAGTCACGATCAGTCATTTCCTGTATAGTTTTACCAAAATACATCGAAGCGCGTTCGTTTGAAAATAGAAATACAGCACCTGTAACAACGTAAGATTGGCTACTTCCGTGACTGAATGCATCAATCAATGCACCTTGGAAGGGAACAAACGTATGACGTAAGCATGGCATACTTCTGTCTGTTTATATCCTTTTCTTAATTATGTTATAACATCATTTTTTGGTCCTACATAGATAGTTTTTGAATTTTTACCGACGAATTACAAATTTGGAAATACACATGTACGTTAAGCTTTTCTGCCTTCATATATATATATATGTGATCGGTTATCCATGAGGGAAAGCGCTTTCAGTTGTGTATCCGCAAGTCAGTAATCTCCTACACTGAAAACGACTTGACCATATAAACATGAACGATATATTACAGTAACTGTATGTACGGAAAGTTGAATGGAAAAGGTAACTATCTTCGATTAAAATCATAGATATATACATATATTTAAGAAACGGTGATGTGAAACAGTGAAACTGTTCTTTGGGGATAGTACGCATATTGTTTTAACGGTTCTGGTCTGAACTGTGATTTATCAATGGATCTTCGGCTTATACGTTATCAAAGGTTTCCCTCTCTTCTTAGTAAAAGCTCATCTGAGAAATGACCTTGCTATACTCTTCCCTCAAATCTAGCTCCGCTCTACCCACTTTATTGACTTTTGGTCAATACCCTATATGCGGTTAAGGTCAACGGTCCTTGGGTGACATTTTCACAGTTGTTGGTGGGATACAAACGATTACACTAAATCTGTCTCCCATCAGATCCCAGCCTACCAGTACTAAGCACTTACAACACCTATCTTCAGACTATCTTTATGCTGATCTACGAGTTGCCAACTTCGTCTTTATTGTTTTACTGAGAACTTTGCCTGGTCGGCGGTTAAGAGGCCAAGAGGCAGCTTCCAGGCGAATTGACACATTCGCAGGTCGGGCTCTTAGATTCCATCAAGTTTCTTCAGATAAACCATCGATCGCCACTTCCAGCGAAGGACAACCCAAGCTGTTTCCTTTACACCCCGCTGAAGGTGCGACAGGTCGAGTCAAAGTTTAATCCTAGCGAGCCATGAAAACAAATGACTGATGAAGACCTACACTTAATTCGGAGACGTTATGACAAGTTGAGTCGAGCCAAAGTTTAATCATAGCGAATCATAAAGACTGATGGACCTGCACAGTAACCTGTGTGGGTGACTCTCAAGGGCATTAGTGCCGCCTTATATGATTGCCAGTAGAAAATATGTAGTTTTAGATTTTATATCTTGGTGTACTTAAGGCAGTGGTGTTGGGCAGGATCAGTGGCGTGTAACCCATGTAGTGATATACATGGAAATACATCTTCCTATGATTTATAATAAAGCCGCACGTCTTATGCTTTAGCACTGCATTTTTCATGGCATAAAAGATAACCAGAAATGTCTTGTGCAATAGTGATATCAACATTAATATTAGATATCGACTCTGGAAGTTAAAAGTAATTATCATGAAATGATGAATGGTAGTTATGTGCTCCATTATAATAATCCATACTGATTATTATGAGTTGGAATCTAGGAGAACTCTCCAGCTATAAATGTCCTCCTTACCCCATATTGGTTATATTTGTGCTTAAAACAAATCTACTAAGATCTAACGATGATTCTACTTTCTGTCATTGCAGATTTTATTGGGACCTATTTATGCTGGTTTTGTTAATCGCCAATCTCATCATCCTGCCAGTAGCCATTTCATTTTTCAACGATGATCTCAGCACACACTGGATTGTATTTAACTGTATATCCGACACGGTATTTTTTCTAGACATAATTATCAACTTTAGAACAGGTAAGTCTAATTCGAAAGTATCTATGTTTCTTGTATAATATGGAGAGTTATGCTCCTTTGAACTGTTGAAATGTGTTGTAATTATCGATATTGTGCTGTCCAATCTTCCAAATACTGTCCAGAAAGCTACAACCGATAATAATGTCAAATTCGGGTTTTTCACTCCTCCGATTTATTCGTGTCCTATGTCCGTAAATTAGGTCAATGTTTTAAGATGCCCGAATGATGGATCGGTACGTCGATCAGTGGCAGGATGGCAGTTACTTGACTAAGTTATTTTACAGGATTTAACCTAGATGTTATCAATCACACCTTGTTGTTCTCCTCCATGCAAGGTCAAATTATGAACGACTGCAGAAAGCCTCTTTCACTTAATGGTAATTAATGCGCTAGGTCACGACTGATGCCTTCACGCAAGTCATTTGGTGTATTGACATCTAACAACAGTCTTCTTACACGTAAACGCCTAATCTTATCTGAGCCATTAAGTCTAGGTGGCCTGCAATAATATTAACAACCAATCATATATAGATGCCTGATTTCGAATGCTAAATATTAAGCTTAACAATATGTTAATCTAAAACGATGCTCTACCTACTGCTAAAAAAAAAAATTGATTTCACTTCATTTAATTTTAGGAATTCAATTGTTCAGCATTCTAGAGTACGGCGTGGGCAATTAACTATTCATCGTGGTCAAATTGTCTTCCAACTTGAGAACTGATTTGTGCAATACTTGATATAGTCCCGATACGTTGCTGTATTTGTTCAAGGTGTAACAGCTGCAGAGTTGCACTCTGCCAGTTGACGAAAGCCTACGCTCATGTGAACAAAAAATGCAGTGTCTAGAGGATTGCACAGTTTTAACCAACATACTTAATTTGTTTTGCTGCATGGCACTACGCACACTGTGTAGAAGAATAAATCGATATAAAAGCTGTTATTTCATGGCATGCGATATTGAATTTTTTATAAGATTTGAGGTGAATATTGAATTATTTAAATAGTCAAATGTATGTTCCACCACCATTAAGGTTTCTTATTCTGGATTAACAAAGTTAAGTTTTCAAGTTAATTACAAGTGTTTCCTCAAAAGGGATTGCTAACTTTTAACGAAACTTTCCGTTTTTTATATCGATTTCATACTCAGTGAGAACACTTTTACACGTTTAAATGTATGGACAGTTGTTAGAATGACAGAGCCTTTATGATTGCACATAACCTGGAAGGCCTGATTTCATTGTAAGCAGAATGCATTAAATAACGTTGCGACGCTATTTTAAGATTTGCTTCTTGTTGTCGGTGGTTGGTGTTTTCTAGAACGCCGTTGTGATATACATGTACATTAGTTTCGTCCTCTGAACATTCAGAACTGTCCAATTAAGAATAAATGTCCATTAGTGTTTGGCTTGATTCGCTGTTCCCTAATCACTTTTCCCATTTATCTGTTGCAGGCGTGATCACCAACGATTTCGCTGATGAAATTATCCTCGATCCCAAGCTTATAGCCAAGCATTATATGAAAACCTGGTTTTTCTTAGACCTTGTCAGCTCAATTCCCGTGGACTATATTTTTCTAATGTGGGACGCAGAGGCCGACTTCAGTCAGTTGTTCCACGCAGGTACGAAACCGCGAGTGGACGCTGCTCCATACTGGCAAGGTGATCATTCTCATCTTCACACATTTATTACTGTTATTATTTCGGTTTAATTATACCTCACCATGTTTCTCTTCTCTTCGATTCTCCGCCATCAGCTTACCTCTATTGTCGGCACTATGGAGCCGAAAGACATATAGCTGTCCTAAAATAATTATAAGACATACCTGGGGTAAGCTACGTTGTCAAAGAGAAGAGGAAAATTGGAACAGCTTTTGTTAACACTTATCTGTCTAGAACCCTTTGTAAACTGTCTTTTAGTTTTGCACTTAATTAGCATTGATTGACAGTTTGGCACTGGAAATTACATATTTGTGAGAGTTCTATTACGGGCACTACGTCTAAGTTATATCCGGTCTATTATTTAACAACTGCTAGGGACAGGGTAAGAAAACGGTAAATATACCCTTCTGGGTAAAATCTCAACAATCATTGGCCACGTCCGATTTTCTTCAAACGGACGTCGCCAAACGACGCAAAACGTCAATTCGTACCTGGAAAAACGGATTAAACGTCACGACTACGAAGAGCACTGTAGCAAATCTTGGTCAGTGTTGTATAGTTAGATATGTTAGTAATACAACTAGTTTGTGACATGACTACCCAGTGATTTTGTTGTGTATGGCTTTTGTGTATCTGGTCACGGCTTACTAGATGTACCAGCGCAATGTTGTGGTGGCGCACGCACCAGCACGAGGAGAATATGATTGCAAAACCCCCTTTTAACCCAACCCCAGGTTAATCCCCTTCTCAAAGAACCCCTCTTTCTCCCCTTTGTAATACTGCTTTTTTTCTACCTGTCCGACGTCTACCTGTCCCTTGATTCTATTAACTTCGTTTTCTTCTCTGAAACCCATCAAATTACAAGACGAAGAACGAGAATGGTCGCCTTGCTGTTCGATGTATTTTCAATTGTTTACATGTTCATGGTATTGTGGATTAATTTTGACTTGATTGGCAAAAGCTGCGATCACAGCCGTTCACCTTGGGCAACCGCTGATCGGTACAGCTGGCAACAGCACTGCATGTGATATCCACGTGATCGGCCATCCATTCTCTGATTGGATACTGGCTTGCTTTACCCAACCAATCCCGCTTGAGAAGAGTCATCTGTCGTCTGCTGCTTTCAGTATTCCGAGGAAGGAGTTACCCTAGCTTTGGTGGTGTACCCTGTTATGCAAGCCAAGCCATGTGTTTCATGTTATTTTGTGCGCTCAGTGCTCTACAAGTGGTTTTTCTGTGAAAGGGCGACGACCCCTCAAATCTGAGTTACATTTCGATGAGGATGCTGAGGACGTCTGGAGTACATGTAATCTCTTTCGATCTGTTGAAATAAAACTGTGTTGGCCGTAGTGCTTGTACAGATAGCTTCAACTGGCCCACTGCATCAATACTTTCCAGCGTGTGAGAGGTTTGGCACCGTCCTAATCTGTGATGGATCTAACCCACTTATCGGCCCGGCGAATCGGAGCTGATTCGGCCGGTTAGTGTGCCACAGAAGACTCTGCTCTCCGATCAGAGCTAACCACAAATAGCTGTTGCTAACGTTCTCTCTGAAAAGGTCTGACGCAATAATGCGCTCCCTGTCTAGAGGGCGCCTTATACAATGGATTACGCCAAGCGTAAGAGACGGTCTGAAAAAATTAGAATCGGATTATACACCTCGTGCTTAGAGATACAAAGACCTTTAAATGTGAAGTTTAAGGTGCAAATTAATACTATTATCATTTTCCCGTGCATGGTTCTGGTGTTTAAGAGATCCTTCTTTCCATTGTAGGTCATACTCTTATAACTTGTGTTGCCGGATGTTCTTTCAGCTTCAAACACAGGAAATAATCATTTGATGTATAATGGGTAGGGGAATGGGTGGGTATGGGTGATAGACTGCACTGTTTGCTTGGGTGTAAATACACTGCTTTACGTTGTATCGAGGGTAAGTGAACAGCTTAGCTGCTCCATCAAATCAGCGGTTGTCTTTAGCCAACTCTATCTGCCCTGTCATGACCACACGAGTTTTTCTTATACCTCTGTCGTGATAATTCACTCGAGTTTTAAACTGAGACAGCTTTAAGGGTCATTTGTCCAGTTGAGTATATAAAAAATGAGTGAGACATAGTAGTATGTACTCCAATTGCATCACAAGTGTATTTTGAGTTCCATATTAAATTTTACATCAAAATTCACTCATGATTCAACATGATTGAGCAAATGACCCTAGATTGTTGCAGGTATCAATCGTTCATTCAGATATCCCCATTTCCCCACGTCACATTGCACAACTGGCATTTCTCTTAAAGTATGTGGTCTGGATACTGTGTTTTCATTTGTGATTTAAATTTATAACGATATAATTTCTGATCATAAGTAAACAATAGTTTCCCCCTTTTTAGACAATGCAAATAATGTTCCTGGTGGCAACACCATAATAATACTTACACTAGTACAAGGACATACACAATTCGTGCACAGTGGCCTTTCCTCGATGCTTACGTAGTGCGACACTTCCAAAACGCTTGACTGGTTGTCGATGACATAGGCATAATTTCAGATTACACTGTCACACTAACATCCTGTCACACTGTAGGTATGTAGCGTTACTGAAGCACTAGTAGTTTTGTGATGGGTCCTTACTGTCCAGTTTAGGCACTGTGACACAGTCCAACAACGTGAAACCATCACCTCTCTTGTTTTAGATTCATAACAAGTTTCACAATAGCTCTGACAACATTTTGTTTTTTACCAGGGCTAGGCTTATCTGAAGTCAAACCTAAATCTCTGTCGGGTATAAAATAATACTATAATATTTTTAATTATAGGGTATATTAAAATGAAATGTAAGGTACTAAAAATTGTTTTGAAAACTTTCAAGAAGGGTTTTCGCGCGCTGGAACGAAAATCGGTAAACATTATGAAGGTTTAATATGGGTCTAAAAATCTGTCAGAATTATCACCTGGAATCATACAAAATCCTTGTAATGTAATTACATTTATTAATTGTTGAGCCATTTACATAATCGGCTTTTCGTAAGGGCGACACCCTTCTGCTGCAGGAGCGCAGGAACGCTAACCAATGGGCATGATAGGAGAATGGTTCGAGCATGACCATGGATGGCTGATTATTTTCGCGGCCGTGACTTGCGTACAGTTCATTCATCATTTGCCGGATTAGCGCATACTGGCTGACGAAAAGACGTGTTTAATGATCGATTGTCGAAGCTGGAGATAAATAATGTCGATAATGGGTAATGAATCACGTGACTCGATCCGGGCTGGTTCTGGCAGACCCGTTAGTTCTTACTTCACTTGGCCACGCTGATCTAACATGCGAAGTGATTGTGCTTATAGGTTGCACGAGCGCATTGATTTTCCTTACTGTTCATGTAGTAAATTTGTCAACTTCAACCCTCAATACATATATCTCCAAACTTTCGGGTGATGGTATGCCATACCACCACACACAACTTTTCTCTACATCATATCAAAACATCAACATAGCATGACCAACATTTTTTGAGATGTTGCTCCTGCAAGTGACGTAATGGCAATTGGGGGGAGGAGGGTAGTCACCCTGGCAAAAAGTTTTCAGTTGTATCCAAAGCAGATAAAATTCTGATTTATGAAAATTTATCTGGGTGTAAAATTACAGTATATAAATATATAGTGTATCAATAGCCTGGACTGTCTGTGTGGCAGTATTATCTAATGAATGTTGCATCACTCATCATATTTGGAGTCAAATCGTGAACCCTACTGGTCCAATTGCACATGTGTAACCCTTACTTGCTTTCTCACTGCGAGCCATTTATATCTGGTTCAATACTAGACTACAGTTTGTGGATTAACATGATTTCGCTTCTATTCTTATATTTGTTCACAGTCCCAAACTTTTGTATAGCATATCACAAAATCGCCTGAAATCTTTGCTCATTTGTTTTTACACATTCAGCTACGATGTTATTTTTTGTACAGCTTCGTGTTACTTACGATATTTTTCTCCAATAAAACCACAACATACAGGGCAACAATGGTTCAAATCATTTAACAACCACAAAGGAACAATACCACCGAACACATAACAACCCAGAAGGTATTAATATGTAGCGATCAAACAACACTGGGAAAGAGACTCACAAAGGCCTACGCAGATCGTCTGTATTGCCAACTTGCATTAACGATCTCTTGCAACGAGATGGGAAATCGTACCACAGTGGTGCAGTAGTAAGGTGTATTTTTTTTCATTAAGAAAGACAGGGAGAACTTTTTAGTGTCTAAAGTACAATTATAACTTTCCAGCATATTTGTGATAAACTTGAGTGATATGATATTTCTTGTTTTATCGGATTCAAAACGGAAACTCGAGTAGATTTCGCAATTTTAAGACCTCTTCCTGAGGGGGAATGCCGATCATAAGAAAATATGATCACGTGACTCAAAGATATCGTTAGATAGTTTATATTGTGTTAGTACCCCAAATTTTTACAGTCGAAAAAATGAAACAGTTTCTAAGGTTGTTGGAACAGCACATTCACCGTAATAGTTTATGAGCTGTGATTACTGCGGCCAGTGGTGCAGAGGTAACACGCTCTAAGGACCGACTTACTATACAATTACTACAGTTATACTACAGTTATTATAAATGTGCATGAGTATCATGCGGCATATACTGACACCAAAGCTGAATGCAGCCAAAAATATGTCCACGTTCTTCAACAAATGCGACGTACCACGTGGCAGGAACCATCATGTCCTATAAGATTACACTGAAGGACAGACGCTTGCATGTGTTTATCATTTTACCATCGTAACAAAGGCCCAGTCATATATTCAGGAAACAATTCGTTGCACAAAACGTGTTTCAAAAATCCACATCTTATGTAGAATTGACGAAAACAGATATTTGCCCATACATTTAAAAAAAGGCACAGTGAGCCATTGTTAGTAAGGTATATTTTTAGCTGGCCTATTTCGTCTTCTAGGCCTGTCATATAACAGCTTTTTAACACCTTCGGAAGTCTTTGCATCATTCCACAGAAGGTCTACCACTGCCAGTAAGCTGGTAATCGGCCTGAGCTACAAGTAGTGATTTCCCATCTAGCTGTAAGGGGTCCTATGTGTTATGCAACCAATATCTTCCCAGAGCATACCTCTAACTTATTCCTGTAACCTTTGTAAAGTCTATACCGGTGAAAACCGGCCTCCGGTAAATTTGCCCTAGTTACGGTTTTATTCTAACTGTTCATGTAAGTTTTAAGAAGTAACAAATTTCACCATGGTTAAGCAGAATTAGGTAAAAAAAGTTGCAGCGATGTTATATGCAATATAGTAGATTCCGCTGGTGTAGAATTACTGAAAGCCAATATCTGTATCATATATACAATTATCACATGTTTTCAACCGTCAGCGGTTGATCGATAGCATGAAAATCTCGCGCGAGTAATCTCCGTGCCAGTACAATGTAGGCTATTTCACGGCTGTTAGTCAAATTGCTCAGTAGATGGGGTTACATAAGATAACAATGAAAAGGTATAAATCACTTCCGGTGCAATGTCGCGTACCTTTCCTGAAACATCTAGCGTAAGATGAAAAAGACAACTCATCTCTTTGTTAGATATCTCAGGAGTGTACCACGTTATACAAGGCTTTGCTACGCTGTGATGTCAATCCATTATCCTGTTATCAGCGATTTTTAACACTTCATGTCATATTGTGTGCAACCTCATGCTATGACACATAATAATCTTTTATAATGTTTGCCGATGTTTAATTATTTGTCATATATCGCTGAAATGTTAAGGGTCCATCCATACAACGCAGCCGAAAATATCTTACTAAATTAGCATAAAGCTATACGTGTGAAAATATAAAAGATAACCAGGTCATAATCCAACTAATATAACTTCAAACAATTCATGTGATAAGGTCACTGCCAAAGCCAACAAAAGCAGTACTTTGCAGGTAACAGCCATACAAGATCGGACAACTCTACCACACTGTAGAAAACACTTGTACATCATGGGCATGAGGGGCGTCTGGTCACAGAAACACAGAGTACAGCCCTGTAGATAATAACTGGTTGAGGTACTAAGAAAATGAACCTACAGATCAATATCGACAAAGTCTGACGTCGTGTAATCGAGTAATTCCAGTAGGCCTAAGCCTTCCATTGTAGACTAATCACGTGGTTTGTTTAGTTCTTAGGTCCAACATTCAAACGAGTGTCATTATATTATAATTACAACTTACAACAAAATAAATTGAACTTGAAACTTTGGAAGTTCAAGCCTTTCGAAAACAGATATCGCTGACATAGATAAGGTGACAAAAGTCAGTACTGACACGAGGTCCAAGATACTTTCACGTATTAATGTTTGCTCTTATTTGTATACTTCTCCTGAACAAACTCTATCTGAAAACAATATACAGACAGTGTATGCCTTGGGATGGAATTGTCAACTCAAGACTAGTGATGATTAGCTAGTGAGGAACACAAGATTTAGACTTGTCGAGAGCTAACATTCCCTGACATTTACCGAAAAAAGGTAGACGAAAAAAGGAAAAGGGGAATAACCTGTTCTGTTGTAGCTTTCAATTGTTGCACTTGTACGTCGTCGCTATGTGAGCTACTCATCTTCCGACAGTTTACTCTCCAAAGGCGGACGAAAGAGAGAGGATAAAGGGAGATAACTGTTTATGATAAGCGCAAGAGAACGTTGACTATTTAGCACATGATCATTAGACATTGCCTCGTGAACCTGGGGTATTTCGTTGTGAGCAAAGTTATCGCTGTGCATCATGTTTTGTGGGATATCATGTGACCGTGTATTGACCGATTGGAAGCAAGAATCACTCTGTGAGGTATGATAATATCTTGGTAACAAAGCCACCTTCTATGTGTATTATCAAAGCCGTGTTAATGCGTTATTTGACAGCCCAGAACTTAACAAGCAGTACAGATGGCTAGACTGATATGATTTGTTGCAGGGAAGTTCACGGACATGACAGAATTTTTACTGAAGTCAGAACAGCGCACGTATTGTCCTGAGGCAAGACTGAAAACTGAGACAAGACTGAGACAAGGGCAGATGGACTGTCATTCGTGGTGCAGACAGTACCACTTATCAGTGATGTGGCACACGACAAAGATCCATACCAGGTAGTGTGTGGCACACGGTAAAGATCCATACCAGACAGTAGAGTGTATTACAAGGTAAAGACCCATACAAGGTAGTGTGTGGTACACGGTATAAACACATACCAGGCAACAATGTGGTATGTAGTATAGACACGAACTACTCAGTGTGCAGTCTGGGCACATACCATGTTGTTGTATGCGGTACAATGTCGTGCTACGCGGTGTAGACATCTACCAGACTGTGACGAGGTACGCGATACACCGTAAAGGCTACAAACCATACCGTAGCCGTGTTTTGTGCAGTACAGTGTTGTCCTATGCGATGTAGACACCTACGAGACCGTGATGCGGTAGCAGTGTTTGTGAATGTCAGTAGTCCGTTATTGCGCGCATCAAATTTGCACGAAGTACGTACTTCAACATAATACCTATTTTTGTTTCTAAAAACTATTACCCTTAAAAAAAATTGTGAAGGATATATCATAACATGCTATTAAAATGGTGACTGTTTTGGTGTGGAAAAAAATTTACGAACTGAAGACTGGAATTTTCGTCCTCACCATTACATACGTACTGAAATTGTGCCTTATCCACACAAATGAATATAGTACTTAAAACACAAATGGCCCTGCAAGATAAGAATATGCCTTGCCTGAGCATACATACAAACCGTGGGATCAACCTTAGGTAACCATACATATAGACAGTAGGACCAAGCTTGGATGACCATACATGCAGATAGTAGAATCAGCCTTAGGTAACCATATGTACATACAGTAGAATATCCCTCAGGTAACCATATATACAGATAATAACATCTGCCTTAGGAAGCCATATATGAGAGTAGGATCAGCTTTAGGTAACAATACATACATACAGTAGGATCAGCCTTAGGTAACCATACATACAGACCAATGTCAGCGTTAGGTGACCATACATACAGACAGTAAGATCAGCTTTAGGTAACCATACATACAGATAGCAGAATCAGTCTTAGGTAACCATACATGAAGACAGCAGGGTCAGCCTTAGGTAGCCATTTACATTAGTATGAGGTTTACGAGACCATACATACCAACATTAGTATAAGCTTTACCATGCCATACGTACATATATTTGTACAAGCCTTAGGAAAACCATACATACTGACAGTAGGATCAGCCTTAGGTAACCACACATATAGACATTAATATAAGCCCTTCGAGACTACTGGTACAGACGTTTGTATAAGGATTACGAGGCTATACATACAGACATTAGCATAACCCTTCCATTATGATACATACTGACAATAGCCTAAGCCTAACGACACCATGCATAGAAATAATTATAAGCCTTAACAAGCCATACATAAAACCACGATGAGGATCAGGACTATACACACAAGGATCAGTGGAAGCCTTGGGAGACCATGTATATAGACATTAGCCAAAGTCTTATGAGAGCATACATACATGCATTAGTATGAGCTGACATGCCCAAACATTGAAATGAAAATAAGCTGTCAGCCACCTTATTGTGGAATTTTGTGACCGATTTCTATCGGTAACGAGTGCATAGATCTGACGGAGTTCAGTGTTTTGTGAAATGTAGCTACTCGGCCCATTTTAAAACAATAGCCAAAAATCGATTGTAATTTACGCCTATCGATTTTTTGTCTTAAATCTAGGTTACATAACGGCCTCTTATGACTTAGCAGAAGCTTTGGAGTTGCGGTAGTACATACAGACCATAAAACATATACAGAAACAGTTAACAATTTTGGTCTAGCCTCGACAACCTGCCTTTGACCAGAGGCGTCTTTTAGATTGTAGTTAACATCGCTGCGCTTCCTTTTCTGCTTAAGTTATGGGCTTAGCTAGGTGTTAATCAAGTTGCTACTGTCTACTCTTTATTATATGAATAGTTAGAAGCCCGCTTTCACCGGTTACATGTGACCATTTGTCAACTACCACTCTGTCGTCAGTGGTCTTATTTGACTCTCCATGCTGTTGTTTGTGATATTTTAATGGCCAGTCAACCAGACGTAGTCATAAGTACAAATGATAATGTTACAC
Organism: Acanthopleura granulata; assembly: GCA_016165875.1. NCBI lineage: Eukaryota > Metazoa > Mollusca > Polyplacophora > Chitonida > Chitonidae > Acanthopleura > Acanthopleura granulata. The sequence continues at coordinate 6,579,670 of JABBOT010000008.1, forward strand.
AGGAAAGTGAGGTATATATACTTAATTACAGGCCGATATTTAGACATTAAGCTTTACTTGATCACATACCCATTTCGCGAAGCAACATAACATTGTTGGGGTCTCTGAGCTATCGGAAACAGGTTAGATAAAAACACTGAACCTGTCATCATTCTATTGTAATTTCTCAACATTCGCATATACTGAACCGTGTGGCGGTGTCCTCGTAGCTAATTCTAAGAACGCCTGGTTGTTCCTGTAGCTATTTTCGGCAACGTTTTTGCATTTCATTTATTTACGTAACATGAAAGAGGAATGATTTTTTTACTTTTTGCAAATCTGAAACATTTGCATTGGACTTTTAAGCCATGCGTAATAAACAGCATATTGCATGCATCCATACATGCGACAAATTCTATCGATCTTTCCTTGAAGGTGCTTGGCATTTTTTAAACTAAATATTTGTATGTTATCGACAATCGCAAAATTGAAGGACTGAAATATTTTATTTAAAGAAACCAGACAATGTTTTAATTATTCATTAAGCAAATGACGTTGTATTTATTGCTTCGCCTGAAAAATAAAAGCCATCGAGTGCAATCGATCAAATATTGTGACACGGAAGAATATATAATAAATGATTCCAGAATGATTTGCCGAAATAACCCTGCTTTTGCTGAAGAACACTACAAAAGTGCCAGTCATACACTGTGTGTTTAAAAACTATTTCGAAACAAACATGAATTTAATTGTGTTATTTTCTTTAACCTTTTAATTTCAAATTTGTTAAGTTAAACAGAAATGGTATTATTTTTAACACTGAAAGTCCTAACACCCAGATGTGAATTACTCTTTGTTCGCGTGGAAAGCGGTCAAATCACACAACTCGTTAAATTGCTAACATAACTAAAAATTCCAAAAAAGGCTACAAATGAAAAGGGAAAAGCGTCATTACTTAATTGTTGTGGTAGATTAAATTTTATGTGTTCTCTTTTAGACGTTTCCTTCACCTTTTGCATTTGCCAGCTGCTCGTAATCTTGGGGCAAAGTTCTCTCAAACTAATACCGTTATTCTTTTACTAGATACGTAACTTGTCATTAAACAAATAAATCTACAACCTTGAACACAGCTTTCGCATTAAACACTATATATAATATGTACAATGAGGAATTTACATATCCACATGTATCATATTGATTTGTACCGTAACATGTTCAGTGAATGGTGAATGATTTCGTTTGAAATATGGTGTCGAATTAATATTTATTTTCCAGCGTTTGAAACATTTGCTTTACATTTGAGTTTCTTTCAGATTCACAGAACAAAGATTTGTTATAATTACCTTGTTACCATTTTCCAAGCGTTACGTTTCATTGTCACATTTATTCGATGACTGATGTATATGTGTACCTGTCCAATCCGTCAAACGGTATAAAATAGACCGGGTTCAGACGCTTCGGTTGGCAAATGCTGAAGTATTCAATGCAGCCTGTGTGCGTTGAGTTGTGGGTATAATTTGTGTGTTCTATATTCAGGTAGGGCCCTCCGCATGCTTCGCTTGGCCAAGCTCTTGAGTTTGTTACGACTTCTGCGACTCTCCAGGCTTGTGCGATACGTCCAGCAGTGGGAGGAGGTGGGTGTTCATATCTCTGCTTCTTTGTTTGTTCGTTTCTTTTCTTTCCAATGATATTCCATGCTATACTTTGCTGTTGTGAAGCTTCTGTTCCCATCGGGAAGACAAGGATGTTGTCATTGTTCTCTGTCGATCAACTTCAGGCCGAAAGGTGAGTCCAGCTTTAAGACCACAGCAAACGACACCTACCCCCTGTCAACGAAACGCTTTCGATGTCATCACTTTAGATGTCCCAAATAACCAACGAGAATGACCAAATTTAGACGCTTATTAGCGGATCGTCTGTTATAACAGATGAATCGCACAATGCTTCAGTCAGCTTAATCAGTGTAACGACGTATAGGTTTGTGTTCCCGTGGATGAAATTTGTCTAAGACACGTTTGAAATGAATTGGACAAATAAAAAAATATTGTTTTCAAGCCTGAAAGGTAAATTTAAATAGGTACTATGCTTTTAAAATGTACACATTTTTGTAAGTCCAAAATTCCAAAGACCAAGTTAATTGGCGTATGTGTATCAAATGTAAGAGTTGCGCACTGTGAATCACGTACAGACTTGTACAATGCACATGACACTGGTGTGCACAGTATAGTTATGTCACGTAACGCATTGTTATTGGCGGGTCGTGAATGTGTATCGCTTCAAACCCAGTGCCTAAGTGTCAGAGCAGAATTCCCCATTTTGGGAAATTCGGTTGGAGAATAAATGTCAGCTTTATACAGTAGACCCTGTAATACCTCACACTGTTTCAGAACTGCATATAATTTCACAAGGGAGTGAGAATTTGTGTTCTGTTCTAATTGGAATACACTGCAGTGTGGGGCGTTGTTTACCCGACTGGGCGGGGTGCAGGGTTTTTACCGGGACTGAGCACATGTAGAGCTGAGGCAAACATTACAATGTGCACAAGTCCTGACTGCCTTGCTTGAATTATTTACCCGGCGCCAGCCGAGATCAATAAGGGACGAGGGTGGAATTTAACTTATTAATGGTTTATGTGATAAGGTTGTCGCTCCTTACGTAAGCGTCCGTTGGACTGTGAAGCTGTGTACTTACTCTTGGCTGTCCGCTGGTCGCAAGTGCAAATCGAAGAGAGCGTGTGGGAGAGGTTATCACTTACGCAACGAGCGGTATTCACATAACGCATTTCACACTGATTGTGCTCTATGTTTTCTGCTTAATTTTTACATGCATGACGCAAATTTCTGTTTCAAAACAAATCTTCCCAAACTGAGTCGTGGTGTTAAATTTGCCGATGTCTCATGAGTCAGTCTTTCCTTCTCACTTCTCACTGCCTTACGTAGGCAACATACCTTTGGACTCCACACAGTATACTCTCTTCCATGTATCGAAAAGCACTTGCGGTCAGCGGTCAACCTCCTATGAATTTCTGTATATTGTTTGTCAAATTTCCCTTTCGGCACTTTTTTCTCTTCGAGCACTTAATTGTGACCTTCTATATCTCCGAAGCCCTCTGTCTGTTCACCTCTGTTTAGTGTGATGTACGTGTCCAAAACAAAAGCAAAAGAAAACAAAAGGTCGAAAAGAAATTTTCAAATTTTACACAGCCATTCTATAAGGCGTCTAACTGTTTCAAAGTTACAGAGTTTACAAAAACAAAATGTGTAATTTGAGTGACAAAGTAGTTCTGTCTTTCTGGTTTTATTCTAGCCCGCTTTGGAATATATGGAAAAGAGCTCAGTGGTGAGAACCCGATACTATGACTTCTAATAACTCACCAAAAACTAGCAGTAACTACCGCATGCTTGAACTAGCTTAAGGCCAGCATGCCAGGTTTTTACCCAAGACTAATATGCTTTCAAACATTACGGTTTTAGTGTGAGAAATTTTGTTCAATATGAAGACGCCGTAGAGACACCGGCCATTTTTTTGTTAACTCAGCAATTTTCCCAGATTCAGTTTGTTTCTATTTCATGTTTTCTTCTTGACAACCAACTTATGTATTGCATGGTACATGTTGGTGGGTTTGAAAGACTGACTCTCCTATATTGCATGCGATTGTGTGTGAGTAAGATAACTTCTTCCCTTCTGTTCTTTCTGTTCTATCCAAGTAATGAGGATTGGCAGATGTGATGTGGACTTGTAAGCCTCCGCGTAGAGATGTAGTCCGATAACGAAATGTTACGAGGAATGGCGTTACGGTTCATACTGAGGTTTTATTGGCTTGTTTTTGTTACAGTTTCTTGCTCTGGCCGGGAAGTTTATGAGAATATTTAACCTGATCTGTCTAATGTTCCTGCTGGGCCACTGGAATGGTTGCCTTCAGTTCCTGATCCCCATGTTACAGGACTTTCCACGGGACTGCTGGGTCTCCCTGGAGGAGCTTCAGGTAAACCCTGGCTAAGCCACGTCAGCGTTTGCTCCCTATTTACCGTAACAGCATGCGGAATCTCCCTGTCAGCACTGTCGTCTGGAAAACGGATTAACCGAAGTTTTGCATATCGATGTTTTTTTTGGACTCGATGGATTTGTGTCCTTTCATAACACATCTAACATAACAAATCGACAATTCCCACATACACTGTTCAGATATCACACAGCCAAATCCATAAGCCATTTGGCATCCAGTTATAACTTTGCCGATTAGAACAGTAAACCGACGACAACAATTGCTGTAGCTTAAATACCTAAATCACTATTACAAAAAAAACCCTAGCGCTGTAATTTAACATATATTTCATAATTACTGGCGCCCAAATTGCCATAAACTTTGCTATAAAAGTTCAAATTTACAGTTTCATACATGTAGTACCACTAGGCTGTATAAAAATCTGTTACCCTGATGAACATCCATTATGGCCCAAATAGTTTCAAGAATGACTGATCATGACTTAATGTCACGTCGGCAATATTTCAGCCATGTTGTAACGACAGTTTGAAGAAGGCACTAGGCTAATGCCGCAACGTTGGATTCTCTTAAAATACAAAATGCACTTCAATTTACGTTCTTTCCTGTGATGAGTTCACCTATATGAATAACTTCCTTCATTCTTCATTTTTAACAACTCACAATTTTTTTTGCCACATAGCATATATTTTCTCCAGCTGACCACATGATCGTTTACCGACATAATCTCACCCAAGCAGACTTAATCCATAATGGAAGTCCACAACAGCCCCAGTGCTATCAAACCTGTCTCCAGACCCACGCCAGGCTCCCAGCTGTTCACTAAGATCAACCAGGAATGAAAACCCTGGATTCATTCAGATCACGACAACCTATTATGCAGAGTGTTCCCTGACAGCCTGTTTGGACAAGGAATGAAAAAGGGCAGAAAACAATCCTTAAAACGAGCCTTGAACAATAATCCAGTCATTTTAAAAGGGATTGCCTTTAAGATGAATCTAGATATCGAAAGAGACGTATTCGTATTTCACTCTTTCATGTAAAACTGTTGAACAAGTGTACGTCATGGTGGGAGCCCCCTACCTGGGAGGGCGTTGAAGTGTCATCATTAGTGAATATATGTCGGATGCAACGTTTTGGCTTCATTCCTATTTTTATTGGCTTTAATCGGAGTTATTGTGATAATTGACACCCCATGTGGTAATCATTGCTCCCTGCCCTCATGGCTTCATTACACATTCTCAGTTGGCCTGGGCGCATATCATTCTTCTACGTGCTCATCATTGCACAAGGCAATTACCGTTGCCCCAAGCGTTCTTCTTTGTTCCAGGTAACTGTCATTCATCCATGCGCTCATCATGGATCCATTGGACTATACACACATCATTGCCATATACGGGCGTTATATCACGCTTCACTTATGACTCGGGCGTTATATCACGCTCCACTTATGACTCATGCACTGATCAGTGACTGTAGCACTGACCATTAACTACATACATTCATCATTGCCTCACAGCACATGTCATGGCTTCATGCAAGCGCTTTTGTCAGCAAACGCGCATACACTTATCACTGTCCCCATGCATACTCTCCATTGCATACTTCCTCATTACTTAGTTATTGCTATATGCACTCATGATTGCAAATGATTCTCCCCATACACTAACTACTCCATACACTCTTCGGTGCACGGTGCATTCAACATTGCCCTATTCAATCTTGAGTGTGCCTTGCAGTCAGCATGATTTCAGGCATTCACCATTGCCACATGCACCCAGTATTGCTCCACTTCCATTTAGCATTCATTGCCACAAAAATTTTTAATTTTATTGTACTCCATAATAGCGGAAAACTCTTAATCTGTCGGCTAATGGTAAAGTAGAACTTTGAACTAGGAACAAGCAATTGAAACGAATCACTTTGGCAAATTATTCCGAGCTTGTTTCAGTCAATGTATCCATTGATTTTTTATTTGTAAAGTTCAATTTTTTTACTTGTACATCTAATGCCCATCAGAAGTTTATTATGATTGGTTCGTTCTCATGTAGGATGCCACGTGGATGAAGCAGTACACGTGGGCGCTGTTCAAAGCGCTGTCGCACATGTTGTGTATCGGCTACGGCAAGTTCCCGCCCCAGAACATGACGGACACCTGGCTGACCATCCTCAGTATGCTCAGTGGAGCCACCTTCTATGCATTGTTCTTAGGCCACACGACGACACTTATACAGTCTTTTGATACATCTAGACGGTTATACAACGAAAAAGTACGTACCGAACCTCATTATGATATCCACCTTAAGTATCCTTTGGACTGTCACAACTCGGTATTTTTCCATTAAGGATGTGTATCCATATATATTAATGAGGTCTAATAACTGTTGTGTCCTGATGTTGAGATGCAGTGTTTTTTATTCCCACTAGTTCTTTTGCCATTTCAATTTAACGAGACACACACTGTGGGAGGTTGACAAAAAAACTAAGTTAACCTTGGAACTGATATAGGTTAGGTCGGCTATATTATCTATTTGAACATCATGATTAAATCAACCATGACACCAATATAATCAGCTGTTTTCACCAAGTTTGTCATTAACTGCGACCATGTGTGAAAAAAAAATGCCTATGTGTATGCTTATAGTCTGATCTACCTTATCCGCAAATGTTCCTAGAAAATTAAGATAAAAATATGTAAAGTAAATTAACATGGTGTGGAGAGTAACTCTGCTTTTAAGTATTATGTTGAAAGCCAATTGTTATTATGTTGTTTTTCTTCAGATCAAAGAAGTAGAAGAGTACATGCTCAGTAGAAAACTTCCCAGGAAGTTGCGTGACAGAATTACAGAATACTACGAGCACAAATACCAAGGGAAAATGTTTGACGAAGAAAACATCCTTGGGGAGCTCAATGAATGTCTTCGAACGGTAAGTGACACGGCTAGACATCAGGAAATAACCATTCATCCATTAAATGACACAAGTAAGTTTCGTATATACTGACAAACACGAACCCATATTACGTGGAACTACCTGGAATAATTACTATAAATCATTACATTGCAATAGTCAGAATTCACTGGCATCATTATCGTAAACTACTGGGCGCCATTATTTTGTGGTAAACTTTTAACTACGGCGTCGAAACCGACATTCGTATGCCAGCCGTCAACCAAACGGCTGGCGACAAATCACACAAACCACCAAAGGAATAAGAAAACAGATAAAATATAAAAATTAGGATTGATTTATGCAAAGAGAAGCAGTCAACAGTTTTCAGTGATATCATTAACGCTCACCTGAAATCTGCTAACAAGAAGAAGATAAAGAAAGCTCCAGCAGGACGAATCAGGAATATCCCTTAAAACCAGACTGACATTTGAATATGACACCTCCACTTTGCCTTGAGAATTTTCTTGCCCAAGTTTTACTGGGAATAAATCAATAAACAGCAGTCTGGCTAGGTTTAGGAATGTGAAATAGAAATTGGTGCCTGGGTGTGTGGGTGTTTGTGTGCGTGGGTGTGCGTGACTGCGTGGGTGTTTAGCTGTGTTGGTGTGTGAGTGTGGGGCGATTAAAGACGGGCTGTTGCAACGACAAGTGCTAAACAAGACTAAAATGTCCCCCTCCCCCCCCAAAAAAAATCAAACAAGAAAGATCAATACAGCTACTTTTTTATTTCACGTAGAAATCAAGAAATGCTTCTTTCGTTGTCGAAATACCACCGTTACACAGTTCTTCTGATGGAGTGGCTCGCTTGAAACTATCACAATGAACACGATTGCACTGTCTGGTAGGCAGCGGACAATTATTTCACGATTGGCAGCGAATCTGGTATTACATTTCATATTGTCTGCATAACATCGACTCGGCATTTAATTAAATTCAACCAAACTACCACAAAAGAAACTCAGATCTTTAGCCTACGGCAAATGCACTCGTCTTTGTTTAATGACATTGAGCGATAAGCATCCCCATGTGAAAATGTTGGCAACAGCACGCGTATGAAGACGTCAGGCTGGTAACCGTTATATGCAGTGTTGGTCTGTGGTAGATATGAGTAATAATGATGCAATTAATCAATGATAACGTGTGTATTCCATGACAATGGACCACTCTAGGGACCAAACAGATTTATGGTAGAGCGTATTGACCAAGACAGCAAAAGCAGATTTCTCACTGTTTATAATCTAAAGTGCCGACATTTTCCTGGCGCACAATTGAAATCTGCCCCGCAATACCGTCCCATTAATATTACAGAATCCAACACCGGACAGAACTTTTCCTTGCATGATATATTGGATAAAACGGTTTATTGATGTGGTATCGTATAAGCTAATTATGAAAGCCACATCGAATTCGTCATAAATCCGACATTGAATTAATAAGCCGATAAATTGCACTTAATTAAGTGCAGCGCTAAATCCATGCCTTAGTCTCTCTATAGTTTCTGGTTTAGTTGGCAGCACCGGATAATAAAGTCCCCAGCAGATAAGTACTCTCGAGGCGTTGACCATTTGTCTAACAGCATGTTTTAGCCGTAGTCTGGTCAAAGCGAGCGAAGCGTTCAACTCTACGGCGATTATTACCATTGTAAATAAACTCGCGCTTCACTGCCCAATTACCTCCCTTTATTATACTCTTCTGATTTGTTGTCTCCAGGAAATCATCAATCACAACTGCCGCGCCCTGGTTGCCTCCGTGCCTTTCTTCACCCATGCTGATCCCAGTTTTGTGTCCGAGGTTGTTAGTAAGCTGAAATATGAGGTGTTCCAGCCAGGGGACTATATCATCAAGGAAGGGAACATCGGGACAAAAATGTACTTTATCCAAGAAGGCATTGTAGATGTGATCACGAAGGATGGAGAAGTGGCAACCAGCCTTTCAGACGGCTCTTACTTTGGCGGTATGTCCCACAAACAGTTGTTGAGAGTAGTAAAAATTTCACACTTTACCCGAATAAACTTTTTCTACGTGCTGAACTTAACTTTAACAATGATTAAGTGACGCAAGAGTTACCTTAAATCTGTTATATATGGTCAAATGAATTATTTGAAAGTAGTGTAGAAGAGTCCGTAATATTTGTGAGATGATAACAATGATCGTCGACGGAGCGTGTTAACCCTTAGGTATAATGAAGTAAGTTCAAACCCAAAATGTTCACCAGGCTGTCTTTTGAAATGCGCCGAAAATCTATCTAGATTCTAGGCTTTTACAGCGCATTGGTTTATGCTAATATTTATTTATTTATTTGTTTGTTTGTTTTACGCCGTACTCAAGAGTATTTCACTTATACGACGACGGCCAGTACTATTGTGGGAAGAAACTGGACAGAGCCTGAAGAAAAACCTTCTCACGTACGGCCGGAAAGGAAGCCATCAAGAGCTGGGCTTGAACTCACAGCGACCGCATTGGTGGGAGGTTTCTGGGTCATTACGCTGCGCCAGACCAACTGAGCCATGGAGGCCTCTGGTTTATGCTAATAATTTTCGTTTTACTGAGGTGTATGTATATATCGGTGTATGTTCTATTTAAAAGTATCCCATCCAAAACGCATGACAAAATGTATTAGGGCCAAAAAACCCTTATAAAGAAGTATTTGTAATGAAAATGAACTGTCATCATTGTTTCAGAAATCTGCTTACTTACAAACACGAAGAGGGTGGCAAGCGTGAGAGCTGAAACGTATGTAAATTTGTATTCGCTGTCAGTGGAGCATTTCAACGCGGTTCTGGAACACTACCCAGTGATGAGAAGGACAATGGAGAGTGTGGCGGCCGAGAGACTTACAAAAATCGGGAAAAACCCTAGCATAGTGAGCAGTCGCGCGGATCTGGAAGAGGATCAGAAGTTAGTGAATGAGATTGTGATGGAATCTACGCCGGTGGCGACGAGCGCAAGTGAGGATGAAGACAGGGATTCTGACGATAGTTTTGAAAACAAACCCAAAAAGAAATTTAAGTTCGATTTCCCAATCACTTTGCAAAAGATCTCTGAACACAGAGAAGGAAAAGAATCCAAGGTCAAAACTCCCTCTGACGCTAGAGAACGTGCAGTAGCCTTTTTCACGGAAAGGAAGTTCTCTAAGAAGTCTTTCCATAAACTGCCTAAAGTGGCATCGGGCTCCAATTTGCTTAGCTTAAAAGTGCCCGAAGTGAGTGACCGGAAACGCTCAGGGAGTGTCGGGGACGCGTTAGGTATCATTCACGAGAGGAACAGTCCGGAACCTTCCGAGGAAATGTTAAACGTAACGCGTCCTTCCGCCGAGAGACGGTTCAGTTTGTTCCGGTTTGACGGGCGCGATTCGCGTGATTCCTCACGTCACTCCGCGCTTCAAAATCCAAATTTAATTCAGAGGAGGAGTCCTCCCAAGGAAAACTTGGACACTCTTAAGCCTCCGGAGGAGACACCGAAGGACGCCAGAGAACGCCGGCCTTCTTCTAGTAGTATATCCAGACAGCCTAGTTCGCACCAGGACGGCCACTCCGGCTCGCCCTCACCCTTATAGGGACGTCTGATTTCAGATCAAATTGTTTTGTACGTTATTAAAAAGGAAATGTGTGATATGCATATGTTGAAGCTAAATGGGTGCAACGCTTAATTCTGTGTAACAACAAACGACCGAGGATGCAATGTGGTATTGATGTGGTTGTCATATTGTTACAACAGAAAGATTATGTGTTGTTTGTCAACCTCTATACAGGATTTATAAATAAACTGTATTGGACTCACTGTAATTCATGAAAACTGGGTAGATCGTATATGGCCTTTTACGATGTAGTTTTTACTGGCCATATTCTACAGCTGTCAAGTAAACCGGTTTAAAACAGGGTCTGGAATAAGTATTCCTCCATCAGTGTTAACTCTCAACTATTGGTCATGTTTGTTTTACACAACACCTCTCGCCAGCACTCCTTGTCCAAGTCCTTGTATCTAGAGCGTACAGACGCGTGATTCACTCACCCGGCGTGGACCGGCCTCAAAGTTAAGAAATGTCTGGCACCATCGACAAGCCTTTTTATTTTCAATGGCTTTTCAGGTATTTCTAGTGTACCATAAATGTTTTAGCCAGTTTGTTATCCAGAGTAGCCGGTTTCTACATCAATAGTCTACATTGTCTAGGGAGACACGCGAAATAGCAATACAGGCCTTTGCTACATTCTCGTATAAGTACAAACTGGCAGCCTCCGGCACGGAAGCTTTCTTGTGGATCTAAGGTGTTATCTGCAGCAATTTCATCGACAATGAAGCACTTATCAGCTGAGCAAGTTGTGGCACAAGTTCTCTTAAAGGAGTTCCAACCATCGCACATTGATATCAATCTATACAGGTGCATAGGAAACGAATCTGTGATTAGCAACATGCAGTATCATTGAGGTGTACCAGTTTTGTACTCATATTTATCTGCTTAAATCGCTTCTCTTCTATATCTATGATTACCCCATGACCAGTGAGGTCAACAAAAATTCTTTTAGGTATGGGATAAATAATTCACGGGAAAATACTGAATTGAACGATAACTTAAATCAGTACATGTACATAAGCTGGTTTCCACTCATGTCTTTTACAGCCGTTCAATTCTCACGCCTGTGTCGACGCGTTTGCTCAACTTTTCACGATTAGTGTTAGAAATAGGGTCATGTGTGGCACGCCGTACGTAAGCTGAATCTCGGTTGTGAAATCACTGTTTTCATATGGAATCTCGATCTGCCACTTCGTATCTTTGGCTACCTTCCATCCCTGCGGCTACAAATCCATTCTGGTCCCTTCCTTCGATTTACCGCTATTCAGGCATCAATGGAAACTACATAATCTTAAAACAAAATTAATGTAGAATTTTAGCAACTGTTACCCCCGAATAGGTTGTGGTCTACCTTCATTTCAGCGCAAGGAATACACCTCTACATAGAATTGTGTACTGTACAAGCCATTACAACTGTGTACCTTCGAGTAGTCTTGTGTAGATATGACCAGAATTCTGTACCTGCCGTTGCCATTATATACCAGAGGTTATAATTTAGACCGAACCGTCTACAATGCATAGAGGCAATAACCATTGCCTATTAACGGTGCCCAATATGTATCGGCGATTACCGTTATATGTATATCCAGGTATCATTTTGAATCAGGGTTTATCCTTGCATGTATGCGGTTATCCTTGGGTACCAGCGATTACCAATTGCCCACCCATGGTAATCACTTTGTGTCAACGCTTGGCGATTACCAGCTTTTATTCTGGTTCGCAGTTTCTGCGTCAAACGTTTGCACTTTAATGTTGAAGAAACAGCGTTTCACACAGTTGTTTAAAATGTGTATTCGTGCAAATTAAGACATGACAAAGAAGGCTAAACCAAAAGTTCAGCAGGGTGTTTGATGCCTAGCCAAAAAACCTGACCGCGTCGCAAGATAGGTTAGCTTTACTGCTATGTTACACTATACTTGGCCGATGTATCTTGAATGTGACAGAATGTGGTTAGATAAAGTAAAGCATCATTTGAAAGACCACCCCAAACTGTCTGCACTTATGTTTTTATATGCATGCACCAAAAATGGTGGTCGGTTCAGATCTCATGGAAGTGAAATAACAGTCTATTTTAGAAGTTAGTGGAATCTTCAATTACCTGACTACCTAAGTAGTAAACCTTGAGCCATTCCATTAGAACGTAAAAAAATCTTACAAGACCTTAAGCAAATGTTATACAGACTTTGAACAGTATGATTTTTAAACAAGATACATAGTTGCGCTGTGCCTTCTTCTGTAACAAAAATATGACAAAATGATAAGTACAAACATTGTAGGGACTTTTTATTTGAAGTATACTTTATTAAAATACATTGTGTAAAATTTACCCTCGACTTGAAACCTGAAAGTATCCTATCACTTACGAAGTAGTCCCTGATTTTGCAACTACAAATTGTACATGTCCGGACATGCACAAGCCATTTTGATGACACCGTGACTGAAAGTTTGGAACTCCATGTACAGAAATGAAACTAGCCGTTGCCTTTATGCACTTTGTAACCATGCACTTGTCTCGTACTTTTTCTCGATGTTACAAGAGCTCAAGCTGTGTCATCGATTGATGGTAAGTGTCATGTCTTTATTTCGTATTCAGTAAATTGCAGTAGGGATAGTTCAATGTTACATACAGGTGGAAGAACGTTCGAGCACAGGTCAGTGTGATGGCGGATTAAGATGTGGTCCATCTTGTGCGCAAGTGTGGTAACAGCTAAAACAAGTCATAAGCTTTTTTCCCAGACTAAAATTCCAATTGTAATTATAATATCTTGGGATGGAAGTAGAATTAAAAGAAACGACAACATTAGGCCAAATGTATATACGAATCCCATTCATAGTTAAAAACACGTCACTTTATATTTTTGTGATGATGATAACCGAGATGTCGCAGTTCAAAGCAAGCAACAACGCCCACGTGGGGAAAATCGAACGGTCCACCATGCTGTTCATTTTAACCAATCAAGGGCGAGATATTTCTTGCACCTGAGAAGGCATCTGTTTCCGCTGTGACGTCACAAGTTCCTAATTGTAGTGGAAGTAGTGTCAAATCAGCTATTTTGCTTCTGATTACGAGACAATTCTGATAAGCTATGCTTTAAAGATATTTTCAACAACAAAGTGGTAGTGGAATACGTCTGGGGTTATTCCCTAAGATCTCAAACAGGAGGCCACCAGGCGTGGCCTTCGATTATAATAATAAAGGGGACCGTACATCGCAAACACAAAAGCGTGTCTCGCCTCTAGTACCGAAGAGCATAGGGTACATATGACTCAACATCGTGTTTCTCTAAAATGGCGTATCCCATGACGTCGTAAGAATTCCAGATTAAAAGATGACTCACAGAGTTACCAAGCACGTCATAAAGATGGGCCTACACCCGGTTAGGTCTGTATAGACCCTTCTTCTGTAATAACTTTGGTTATACTTTTTTTTTTTTCTTTTATTATATAATTCTGACATAACTTTTTAATACTTCACTACGTAAACGCCCATGTATCAATTTTAGATGTCATCTGAAAGACCGGGTATTGGAAAATAGTCAGGTAAAATTGTATCACTTCACAAGATGAATGTCGCAATTGTATCACTTCACAAGATGAATGTCGCAATTGTAGCACTTCACATGGTGAATGTCGCAATTGTATCACTTCACATGATCAATGTTGCAACTGTATCACTTCACAAGATGAATGTCGCACTCAGGTACAGCCTCCATCCACCAGACACCATGTTAACCTCCACATCATTGCTGACATATTGCTGCAGTAGCTCCGCTTCAGAGTAGGTTCTTTAGCAAGCCGGGCCTAGCAATGTTCTTTTGTCAGCACAGTGTAGCAACGCCAGTTCAACGCTGATGGCTTGTGAGTCGGCTGCAGAGTGCCCTTTCAGAAATGTCCGCTTGTAATGCGGCTGTACCAGCGCCACTTAAACAATATTAATTGTAGGCCCGCTGTTGCAGTGCCGCTTCGGCGCTGTACGCTTAACCCGGTTGTAGCATTGCCACTTCAGCATTTGTTCGTTTGCAAAGTGGCTGCGACAAAGCCGCATCAGAAATGTGCGATTGTAAAACGGTTGCTACAATGCCGCTTTAGCAATGTTCGCTTGTAAGGCAGATATAGCTGTGCCGTTTCGTCGGTGTTCAATTGTAAAGGTGGGCATACAAGTGGTAGGCTTTAGACCGTTACACCGGGCTATAAGCATTGGCATACACGTGAGAACGACGCTATTCAACTTGATTCGTTAAGTGGATCCAGTTTAGTCTTGTTGAAATGACCTGAATCGTTTCAGGCCGAGCTTAAGACAGCTCTGAAAAGATCGGCAGTTTTCACCTATAATAGAACCCAACGGTTGAAATACGCCCATTAGTGTTAAACTGTGCGCAAGCGAGCTACAGCAGTGCATTTGCCGCAAAGTTCGCTTGTAAGCCTCCTGTCATTGGCACTGTAGCAATTTTCTCTTGTGAACCTGCTGTAATCAAGTGTCACTGTAGCAATGTTCGTTTGTAAGCCTACTGTAGGTGTGCGGCTGCAGCAATGTTCGCTTGTAAGCCAGCTGTCAGAGTGCCACGCCTCAACGGGCACTTGTAAGCCTGTTTTCAGAGTATTCCTGCAGTACCGCTGTAGCAATGTTCGCTTGTAATCCTGTTT